>JAGFBZ010000739.1:0-317500 GCA_018398805.1 Hirundichthys speculiger | reverse complement strand
GATTTTTTCTGGATCACACCCAAAATGAAATCAGTTCTTCCTTTTCAGATTTCCGACAACTCCTGTAAATTTCATCAAAATCCATTCCATAACTTTTTGACTTATCTTGTACAAAGACAGACAGACAGACAGATAAACACCGGCAAAAACAAAACCCCCTTGGCAGAGGGTAAACAGAGTGCTCAGACGGGTTTCAAAGAGTTGGATACACCAAACACACTCAACACCAATCCGCTGGTGCCTCTACGACTGGCCAGACAGAAATGTAGCATCTTTGCCAGAAGCCCCGCCCTGAGCTGAACTGGAGCGTTCCGGTCCACTCTGGCTCTCACTGTCCGGTTCAGAGAGTGGGCGAGCAGGGTAGGAGATGCGTAAACTCTTTCTGGCACTGATTAGGGGTTTTTCAATTTTGGAGTTAAAGGAAAAGGAAAAAAAAAATCCCTGCTGTGCTGCTTCAGAAGCTTAGTGGAATATGGAGCTGATGAGACGTTTCAGTGATAAAAAACAACCAACTGGACCCAGTGATGTGTTAAAGCCTAAGCCAGGGAGACGAGTATATTATAAGCCTTTGAACTAATTAGAATGGAAAATGGTGGATGGCACAAGTGACTCCACAGCTTTTAATCGTGGATGCAGTACTAATAAGCACTCATTAACAAATGCGTGCTAGTTTAATTGTTTGAATCAAAAAGAGATAATCATGTAGTACACTACACACAGAAAAGCATTGGATTAAAAATAACCCAAGTTTAACCCAACCCCTGGGTCACTATCGGTCGCAACAACCCAACAAGGTTGGTTAAAACAACTCTGGGTTGGGTTTTAACCCAACAGATTGTACCCAACCTGTTGGGTTAATTTCACCCAATTATTTGGTTTATTTTTTAACCCAGCATTGATGTTAATTTCACCCTCATTGCTGGGTTATATTAACCCAGTCTAGGTCTATTTATATATTGTCCTTTTTAATATTACACTGGTTCTCAAACTTTTAATACTGCGTACCACTGTAGAAACTGTTCAGCTCTCTGACTACCACCATGATGACCAACTTTATAATATAGCCATATATGCCTTCTAAATTATCTTTAAACACACAGGAGAGATGTTTATTTCTTATTGTAGTTATTTACTGTTACCTCAATTGTTACTTTACTGAATCAGACATTCACAACTCTGTCCAACAATTCTCACATACTCATATGCTCATACAGACCAAAATAAACACTCAAAAGTTGTTACATCTGCACTGCAACTGAATATGCAACAAATATTTTATAAGACAATTTTAATGATCTCAAAGCTACACATTTCGTCTGCATGCACATTTCAATGCATTGTATGTTTCTGTTTTTTTTTTTTTTTCAAGTGAAATTGTGGAAAAATGTGGAAAGCCATGACGTTACCCGCGTACCACCGGTGGTACGCGTACCACAGTTTGCGCACCTCTGCACTATTAAATAATGATTATCAACATATATGTTTGCAAATTATGAAGTACATTTTAAAATCAATATTACATCTGTACATCTACTATGGACAAAATATCCTCATCAATAAAGAAGTTAAGTTTGCATGTTCTCCCCGTGCTTGCGTGGGTTTCCTCCAGGTACTCCAGCTTCCTCCCACAGTCCAAAGACATACATGTCAGGTTAATTGGTGGTTCTAAATTGCCCGTAGGAGTGAATGTGAGTGTGAGTGGTTGTTTGTCTGCATGTGGCCCTGCGATGGACTGGAGACCTGTCCAGGATGGACCCCTGCCTTTCACCCGTAGACGGCTGGGATAGACTCCAGCAGATCCCCGTGACCCTTTAGAGGATGAAACGGGTATAGTTGATGGATGGATAAAGAAGTTAACAACTGCACAGATTTTAAGTCATTTAATAGTCGATTTAACAATAGATTTTCTTCACATTATAAATAAAGAACGAATATAACAAAACTCAAAACATGAACATTCAACATTTGAATTGTCTTGAATGCATGACAAATCTTTTTTTTTTTGTAGATGTGCTTTATCTAGAGTGCATGGACACAAACATTTTCAGCACAAGTTGCCCTTCTACAGTCATTTTTAATGTGTTTACAAGTGAGCGAGCGAGCATGCAGACATGTTGGCTTTAAGCTTTACGCAGGTACACGAAATTCAAATTTGCATTCTTACTCTCTGGGAGGTCTCCTGGTGCCTGAACCTTCTTCTCTGACAGCCATTCAAATGATTTTCTCCACATACTGAAGCGGATAGCGGAGGGCCGCTGGAGAAACATGTCACCGTTGCCAAGGTACAAGACACTGTGCAATCTGTGAATAATAAAAAAAAGAATCATAAGTTTTGCCTTAGTGTTGTGGCAAAACTTTGTTCAAATTTCAACTGTGAGGTGGACGTACCATTCCTGGTGTGCTCAGGTGTGGAAACACCTGTGATGTTTTTCCCTGAGTTTTCCCAGATCCATTCCTGTATTGGGCCATAACTCTCATGTATTCATCCACCTGGCTGGCTGCGAATTGTATTTAACCGCTCCGTCCTATTTTTGGCATCCTCAGGAGGAATGGATGACTCTGCAAACACAGTGAGATGTCATCATTAAATTGGCTGTTGATCATGGGAAGTCTACCTGTGGAGTGTATGAAGATGTTTCTAAATGCTACAGACCATCTACTTTAGCCCTCATGCTACCTGTTGAACATTGGCTACACCTGCTTCGTGGCTAACGTTAGCTTAGCAAGCTATACAGACTGTTCACCATGACACCTGGATAACTACGATATAATGGAATACGAATTGTTTATGGATTATAAACAGACCCCCCCACTATGTACATCCACTGATGTAACGTTAAATGAACAACACTAGCATACATTTAGGGTTAGTTAACCTGATGAAATGCATCCCAATAATAGCACAGTTAATGCGACCTTATTAAAACATTACTGCGATGAATAATCTCGACAGTAATTTTACATTTGACGAGTGGAACTGACTGTGTTTTGTAGAAGAACAAGAAAAGACCGTCTGAACCCGCGAAACGGCTTCTTTGTGGCCAATAACCCAGTAGTTGGGTCAATAATAACAACACAGTTGGATTAAAACAACCTGACTGACTGTTATCCATTATTTTTAAACTGTTTTTGTTTTTTCTACATTTGCTATAGCTGGTTATACGTGTTAAGTGGTGTGGTACGGTACGGTGTGGAACTGTATAATGGCCTGCTCATGGACCTGGATCAGAGATTTATAAAGACCTGGACCTAGAATCATCATCACATTTACAGGGATTGTGCTGTCTGTCGTCACCACAATAGCTACTAAGATTATGCGGAGCTTGCTTTACATGATAGCAAAATGCAAAAGCAAGCTCAAATGCACAATTATGTGCGCGCGCATGCGCTTCCTAGCAGTGAAGACAACTGGTCTGCTATAGCGGTCTTCAGCGCTTCATGAATAATTACTGTAAGCTTCTGTAATCAAAACAATTTTTAAAATTAAAAATGAGGAGAAACAAACCTTGCTCGTTGTGTCATCTGAATCCAGCCACTTTCTCAGTTGTGAAATGGCTGCTTAAAGGAGGAACTTCTTGCAACAAATCATGTTAACTGCAAACAGGTTTGTGATGCATCACATTTTGTTTTCACCAAGCAAACACACAAGGTACTGGGCTTTAAAGCCAAACTCTTTAGAAAGGGTAAGTCTCCTAGATGTAAATATGGGCAAAGGTTCATTGCATCAACAAATTGTGGAGCAATTTCAGAATCACGGGCCTTTTTTTAAATATTTTTTTTTACTGAATTGTAAAACACTTTAAAAATCTCAACATGTAAAGTTCAAAACATCATGAAAAATTTGAGAGAATTTGAAGAAATATCTGTGCACAAGGCTGAAAATGATATTAGAAACCTAAAGTCGTTGGGCCCTCAGGCAGCATTGCATTAAAAGAAGGATGATTCTGGAATGGCAATCACTGTATAGGCTCAGGAACTTCATCCAGATATGTCTTCACTTTCCACTGTGCCTCAGTCCATTTTAAATTAAAGACAAAAATGAAACAAATAAAAAATAGATGAACACAATGAATGAAAATTGTACAGTAAACCCTTACACTTTGCGGTTAATGGGGGCTGTGCCCCCCCCTGGGAATGGTGAAAAACCGCGAGGTGGATGTACCCCTTCAACTTATAGAGAGGTTCCGCCTTTCGAAAAAAAAAAAAAGTTTGATTCTACCTCGTTCTGTTCCTCCGTAATCAGCCATAGAATACACTGCGCCATCTTTTCTCTCACTTGCAATTCCTCCAGGGGGTCGGGGTGGGGGGGGCGCAAACGGCAACTTTATAGAAAGTAGCGATGTTGCCATCTGGAGGATCAGAACATAAACTATGAAGTTCAAAAACTGATATTTATTTTGATGCTCTGCCTAGCAACCCCAGTGACACATATTAGACCCAATTGATGTCTATAGATAAATTTAAAACGACACTAAATCGCTGAAATAAACAAGTGATATTCAGAACTGACGAACGGAAACACCAAGTGTATCAGCGTTAAACTCTGGTTTGTCTCACAAGAGCAAGAGATGGGAGATGTGGGGACGCGTGTCAGCCAATCAGAGTACAGACCACAGTTATGCCTGTCGTAGCAGCCAATCACAGGCCTCGATTTTTGTTCATTGGGCAACCCGTCTAGGCTCTTGTTGCTTCCTGAGACTCATTCTTGATGTGATGTGTTTCGCTTCAGCCTCGTGCGCTTCGTTTGAAGTTTTTTCAATTTTTTTTTATTAAAATTTTTTTTTTCCCAATATTTTTTTCCGATGAATATTTTTGAAACCTTATATTTTTGGAACAAATACTGAGACTGCGAAATGTGAGGGTTTACTGTAATTCATTTTAGGAGCTCAAGGATGTTGCATCCTCTCCTAAAGAAGAGAGAGACCTTCCAGTTTCTTATCAGAGCTTCGTTCAAAACCCAGCATCTCTGATGGTTGGGGGGTGAAATGCTGACAGGTAGTTTGGACACATTGTGGATGTTTGGCAGGGGCAAAGCAGAGAGAGGTTTAAACCATGAGCTTTCACAAATAAGACGAAATAAGCACTGACAAGGATACATCTAGAGTATTCACCAAGACTGCAGGAGCTTATTCCCAACTCCCATGTCTCTCTGTCCAGTCATGGACAGACAGAGATTTGAAGAGAAGTGGAAAAAGCAAGGGCAGTGGAATTTCTTTGCTTGTCAAGAACAGACATGTAATCCAGGACTTGCGACTGTGAAACATTGTTCCTGCAGCCTGGATATTGAACTGTTAGCTGTAACTTCTACTTCATTTATTTGTGTTCCCAGACGGGCGATTGGTTTTTGCAGCCAAGGAGATCACATACCCATAAAAAAACGAAAAGAAAAACAACATGCAATAACAATACCTCAGGCACATAAAAGCACATGAGCACGTAGGAAGACAAAGACATTAAAAATACCCCAGTGAGTCTGGAATCATCAATGCTGGTCAGGCATGCTGGGAGACTTTTTATTCATTTTATTTATTCATTTGTTTCGAATAGGCTGATCAAGATCAGAAACGATAGAAAACAAAAGTGAAAAAATAAAATAAAGACAGGGAATGTCTGCTTTATATTCCTTTGATGCACAAAGTGCTAGAGCTCCAGAGCTCCTGAGCTGTCACCGTGTCCACAGTACAACTCCACCAGTTGAGGGCTGGCTAACTCCCACTCTGGTCTGGATTTAAAATGGTGATGGCAGAAGTGTTCAAAGGAGGGTTTCCCTCAACGAGGGAAGCCTTGAGCCCAAAGACAAGGGTTGAAATTCATTAAACAGAGGGTGGGCAGCATCTAAAAGGGTGCTTCAAGACCTTCTTCCCTACCTGTGTAGAGAAGAGCTTAGACAACAAACTCTACTGAGATCCCAGTACCAGTACCTTTACTAGTCTATTGAGGGTTTTTTTTTTTTTTTTTTGCCTTGATGTTTAGGTTTACATACCAACACATCAAAGAAAAAGTCAATACGGACTCAACACAAGATTTGTAGAAAAGCATCTAAATGCACCTGGATTTCAAAGAAAGAGCGAAAACTGTGAACCATACTTACACAGCATGTCAGTGTTGTCATTAAAATTCAACTTATCAATCAGAGTCCCAAGGTACTTATACCTCTCTACAAACTCCACCGTCTCACCCTCATTGACGGTGGTCTGGGGTGATGTAAGCTGTCGCTGAGAATCAGCAGACGTGCCTTGAGTTTTAACAACCTTCAGATCCAGAAATGAGTCATCGCACCACTGCACAATTTCACTCACAACAGGACCGTGATCGTTCTCGTTATCCGTAAGGAGTCTTACAGTGGCAGAATCGTCAGTGATTTTCAAAACCAACCTGTGATCATACCGACTCCAACGGCCATCAGTGTACAGTATGTATACAGAATGTAGCAGGAGCGGAGACAGGATGCAGGCTGGGGGGGGGTGTCCAGTCGATGAAGTGAAAACATCTGACACATAGCTATTATTATAGCCACCCACCTTCATTCTCTGAGTTCTGTTGGAATAGCTGGATCTTTGACTTTTTAACTAACAGTTGGGCATGTGCTTTAATGTCTTCAGAATATTTAGGAACAAGGTTTAAAGTGCGATAGCGTCATCTTCCAGCTCACAACCAGCCCCGTAGGTAAACTGCAGTGATTCAAGCAGTGGCTCTACGTGAGGGAGAAGTTCATTTTTCATTAATCTTTCAAAAGATTTCTTAACTAACTGGAAAAGCACTCAGAGAGTGCAGACCAAGCACAACAGTTCTCCCATATAGCGATTTACAGATTGCGATAAAATCCGCGTTCTGGATCAGATCAGGATAAGCCTTTGAAATTTGATAGAGGTTCCCATTGTCAATCCCTGAGTCAAATTTCATGAGTTTTGGGCAATAATTAACGGAGATATTAAGAAACAAAATTTTGGGCCCCATTGACCGCAATGTTATCGAAAATTTGAAAGTGATCCAGATTCCAGGATTTCTTCTGGATCACACCCAAAATGAAATCAGTTCTTCCTTTTCACATTTCCGACAACTTCTAAAAATTTCATCAAAATCTAACCCTAACCCTACAGACAGACAGATAAATGCCGGCAAAAACATAACCTGCTTGGCAGAGGTAATAAAGTCAGAGCAACAGGCCTGAAGTCATTTAAACCTTGGCGTGTTTATTTTTAGCCACTAAAATCATGATACTCTGTTTCCAGCTCTTCGCAACCCTCTGTAGATTTAGTAACAACTGAAAGGTGTAAAAGAAGATAGGGGCTAATTACTCAGCGCAAGGAGAGAGCAGGTGGCCACAAATGTTATGTTTAAAAGACAACCGCAGAGAGTTCATCACAATGGTACACGATAAAAAGCTAAAATCAAGGGGGTAAAAATCTCAAATAAAATGCATTAAAACCCTGTGTCAGTTGTCAGAGAATCACCAAGTAATTGGCCATCCTTTTTTTTTTCAGTAATGGTCCAAGCAGAGCCCAAATTATTTTGCTCAGATTTACTTTTAAAGCCTCCTCTTTTAGTTTAGTTTTTTTTTCACCTGGTCTCACATTTTATCTCCCTTTTTGACAAATTCAGCTCTCTGAGGTGACCCTCACAGAATGCCCTTCTATTTTGTTTAATACAATCTCAGTGCTTTAGAAACACATAGTTTGCTGTTTTGGAAAAAAAAAAAGTTTAAAAGTATTTTTAGGAATCACAACATTCTCACAGAAGGTCACGTAGCTGTTAATAATGTCAGTCAGCTCATCAATGTGTGAGGAACTCTCTTTAAATCTGTCCCAGTCTGTACAGTCATAGAAACCTTGTAGACGCGTGACAGAATCCTCTGTCCACTGCTCAGTTAGGACTCTGCCTTTCCTCAGAGCAGTGCAGTAAACTGGGATCAGATCCACCCAGTGGAGGAAGAGCCGGCGACTCGCATGCTCCTTTCAATGAACCGCAACGCATGTCCGAAATTTGGCTGTGCCTGGTTGGGCTTGTTAAGTTCTGATAGAAGTTTCTGAGAACTTGTTTCAAGGAACGCCGATTAAAGTCACCAAGGTCAAAGAGGGGCGCGTCTGGAGATTTAGGCCCCGATCGTTCACCTATCGCTAGCCGCTACCTGCCACCCACAAAGGAACCTCCACTAACCGCTAATGCAATCTTCCGCTTCCCTAAAGCCGCTATCCGCTATGCCGACTCCCTTACTCACATTGTAGGTGTGGCAATGGCCGTGTCTTTTGCGCTTTCCGCAAACTTGGTATCTTGCAATCGCGAATAGTCAGACCACCCGCTACCCACGATCGCAAGATACCGAGTTTGCAGAAAGCGCAACTTAGACTGCAGCTTCAGGGTCACATTAAGAATAGTCCATGAGACTTTGTTCATGTTATCTCAGGGGTGCACATGTACGACGATGATGAATAGTTGTGGGAATTCTCTGGTCAGATAGAGACAGCGAGCAGTGCAGCGTCTTTAGTGTCGGGGCTTTCTCTGACGAGAACATTTTTGCACCAGCACCCAATCCCACAGAGACACACCCCTCCCACCTGTGATTTGCTAGTGACACTACGATAGAGGTGGACCTGTCAGTTCTGTCAGTTCTGCATCCAAGTCCTGCAAGCCATGAGTCTGTGACAGCCAATAAATGGCCATCCTTGAATTAATGTCGGAATCTTATCTGGGCCTGCAGTTCATTAACTTTATTCCTTAGTGATTGTGCATTTATAAGAATCACAGATGGCAGAGGCGATATGGGTCAGAGACCGTCTCTGCAGCCTCTGACGAGCACCTCCCCATTTACCTCGCTTCCTGGTTTTACAGGTAAAAGCGCTGTGAGATTTTTTTTGTATCGCCAGATGAGTCAGCGCTTGGCAAAATAAGATCCCAGGGAAGGTCGAAAGATTGTGTATTTTACCACTGGAGAAGAAACTCCCCGGATTCACAATGATGATTGCCCAGGAGAGGACTGGTAACCCTGGGCCAGACAAAATGCCACCCACAGGCAAAACACAGATGTAATTTCCATTTTCTTCTCTACCAGGCTTTCAGGGAAAATATCGAAACAATCACAAAACACTGCCCCAGTTGGTTATCGGTATAAATCACAGTAAATCACTGTACTCAGTAAATAACTCCACAGATTCTATACAGACACGAGTACACACAGTCGCTGTACATTTTCATCCATATAATCCATTTAGAGAGTTATTAAGCAAGTTCACTAGTGCTATTTTCAGTAGCAGTATGTACTGTGAATATACTCAGGGTTGTCCAGTTTGTTCAGTTTGTCAACTGCTCCACCAGAGAAAATAAAACATTGGATTTCTTTTATGCAAATGTTACAGATGGATATAGATTCTCTACACGACTTATTCTTGGCAAGGGATCACAATCTGGTCTTCCTTTCTTCCATCTACTGAGAGACTCCGCGGAGGTGTTTTGAGGCTACAAACTGGGATACACCTCTGACCATATTCAAAAGTGCATCCCAGTGTTGCACTGATATATATCGATATTTTATTTCCCCAGAGAGTATTGTATTTTTCAGCTGCGGGTATCAATATTCTAAACTTCTTTCAAAACCCCCGTGCCCCACCTTTAAAAGCTTGCAAGCAACAATTTGCACTGTTTAAATATATGAAACTATTTTTCTCAACAAATCTTTTATTAATTTTGTCCAATATTTGCAAGCTGCCTGTCAGCCATATAATGTGAAATTGATGCTTTCAGTTCAATAAATTCAAACAAAGTCATTGGAACACTCACAAGATGTCACCAAAATCACTTTGTCCCTTTAAAATCTTTCGGAAAATGATTGTAAGATGAATATCGATATATCTCGTATCATGATATCGTGTTTCGTATTGTATTGCAAGATTAGTGTATCGCTACAGCCCTATTACTGAGTATATCAGCTTCTGTGTGGACGACACCATCCCTACCAGAAACGTGAGGTGCTTCCTCAATAACAAACCCCTAGATCACAAGTGACCTGAAGGAACGTCTCAACAAGAAAAAAAAGAGCCTTCAGGGAGGCAGTACAGGGTGTTAATCATGTCAGTACAAATAAATAAAAAGATAGATAGATAGATAAGAGTAAAGTTAAGGTTGGAGACAACTAGGAGGTATACAGTAGTGGTCCCCAACCCCCGGGTTGCGGACTGGTACCGGGCCGTGGATCACTTGATAAGCGCAGGAAAAAATTAGTTTTTTAAAGTTTTATTTATTACATGACTCTAAACGAGCTTTTATTGTGAAAAATCTTTTATTTTAAAAAATGACCGGATTCTCTCGATTACATCTCAGTCGCTTGAGCGCCAAAATTTAACCTATCTCGCAAAATAAGTAATAAACAGGACATCTTTGGCAAGTTTCCTTGTGAAGGGGAAAATACACAGTGAAGAGAAAGAAGAACAGCCCAGTCAGCGGTAATATTCTCAAGTGTTGACCGGTCCGTGGTTACAAAATAGGTTGGGGACCACTGGTATACAGGACAAAGGTGGAAAACACACCTCCTACCATCCTCTTGCCCCGTCACATCTCAATTGACTCCTCAGTCATTGTCTCCAGCCTACATCAAGAGATGAAGAGGCTCCAGGAGACACAGGTTGATGCCTCCACAATTGCCTGAATCACCTGACTTCCTGACACACAGACCTGTTTGTGAAACTTAACTGGTTGTGTGTCGGACCAAGTGTTCAGCTGCACTGAAGCACCAGAGGGGGCTGAACATTTTCCAGACTTCCAGTCCTAGTTAGAGTCTCGTTATCTGCAGAAATATTCACATAGCTCTGCAGCTATGGGGTGCATCAGTGATGGACAAGAGACCGAGTACAGAGAACTGGTTGGACTACTTTGTGGCGTGGTGTGGGAACAATTGTCACATCTTAAATGTGAACAAGTCAAAGGAGACAATTGTGGATTTTAGTAGGACCATAATTAAGTCAAACAGCATTTTGATTCATGGAAGGAAAACTGGAGGTGGTGAAGGAGTTTAAATACCAATGTGTTCACCTAAAATCTAGACTAGAGATGCAAGTTTGGTGCTGTTTATAAGAAGGGACAGAGCAGACTTTACTTCTTGAGGAAGCTTAGGTCCTTCAGTGTTTTGCAGATGTTGCATAATTCTATAAGTTGGTCTGGCCTGCCTGCAGTTTCAATATTTAACACATGAAAACATTTTGGTGCATCATGCAACTAAAAAAAATATGCAATAGACGACCCAGGACTGTTGAACAGCTCATTATTGACGGCTTCCAGTGTCCCAACATTCTGGGGTTGTACATAATCATATGCAAATGAAGTAGAATCTGCTGTCTTGAGTCAAACCTGTTTCATATCTTGGCTAATAAATCTAATTTAAAAAGCATACTTGTAAGAGTGGAATGCAGTTTTCTGTTCATAGGGTTATTTCATGTTCGATTTCTATATTTCATTGGTATGTTGAGTGGTCTGAAGTCTTTTACTCCCACTTTTATTGTAACCTTGAAAACACACATTAATAACTGACAGTAACAATACTGGCTAATAATACTTTCAGGTGAGTCAATAACTCACCTGAAGCTTTATTCCAATCAATATATATATATATTTATCCATCCTATATAATCTCCACCGGGTGGCTGTGTGCATGCATGTGTGCATGCTTTCTTATAAGACAGAACAGAATATCTGAGGTCTGTAAATGACACAGATGCTCCAATATATAAGACTTTAGATATCATTCTCACAAAACAAAACCAGTCGTTTCCATTGTTGGCTGTGAAATGATCCTATAACACACGTGTCAAACACAAGGCCCGCGGGCCAAATGTGGCCCACTACGTCATTGTCTCTGGGCCTCGAGAGCTTGTGCATTATTGACTTAAATTTTACACCAATATTTTAAGACTTAAAATAAGCTTACACCACTTTAAAGCGCATATTAATAATAAACTACATCTCCCACAATGCATTTTGTCATCACCAACAACGATAACAGTATCTCAGCATGAGCAAGACATCAAGACGATTTTGAGAACTGATGGACTTCAGAAAAACCTCTACAAACTAACCCCAATGTGTCCAAGAAAAGAGAAATTGATGCACAAGTAAGGCATTTTCCTGAACGATGGGAAAAAGAATACAAGTTTTTACCTCAAGGTAAAAAAAAAACAGGTTGTTCTTTGTGTTATGAGGCGTGTCAGTCGTGCAACAGTATAATCTACATCGGCATTTCAACAGCAAACACAAAGCTAAGTATGCTAAATTTAGCCTACAAGAAAAACAAAGAACTGCTTCTGAAACCAAGGTAATGGATACTCTCCGTGATGTTTACAGAGTCCGTTACCATAGCGACGGACTCTGTAAACATCGCCTGTGCGAGCAGCTTTACGACCACAAACCCTTAGTTTAATATAATAATGAGTGAAATATTTGAAATTTTAATACATAATAAATAAATACAGAAGCAGTTATTTAACAATATAAGTTTTATTTATTTTGATATACATTGCATTTTGTTTGGAGCTGGGCAACATTTAAGATTTTTAATCGCGATTAATTGCATTATTTCCCTGATTAATCACGATTAATCACATTGTATACGCAAAATCAAATAATGAATTCAAATGTAGTGTAAAATGCACTTTTATTTAAATGTTCTGCTGCCATATGATCAATGTATAATATGTATATGTATATGTATACATATATAATGTATATATATATAATTACCATTTTTATTTCAGGAGAAATTTTTTTTATCAATAGGAAGCAGGATTTATGTGAAGGAGTCGGGCCCAAGTGTCCTGACACAACAGCACATCTTACTAATAATTTCCTGAGCTATGAAATATTTAAGTGCAGCACACCTTGGCCTGCATTCAATATGGTACTCTGAGTATGAAATGTACTCATTTTTGATTGAATAACTTCCAGATTGGCTGGTTCAGCTTAAAGCTATGCAGCCCTCCATCCACGCGCACATCCTGTCCTCTTTCATAAATACCTGCTGCGCTCATGATGACATGCCGGGAGCAGGACCGGATTCTGAATCAGCTTGGTGCTCAAATTGACTGGAAAAAAAAAAAAAAGAAAAATCTTTATTTAAATCTATTCATTAACCTCCCTCCAATGTTGGTTTCAGCTCGTTGACATGTGTCAGCACCTTCCTTTCAATGCCGGCTGGAGCTGCAGATGGTGCAAAGAAAATATTTCATGTTTCATCTCATGTTCCTCAGCAGGAGGAGGCAAAATGACTGTCAAGGAGCATCAGTGTGGATGGGGTGATAACGCCATACCGCCGCTCCTCCCCTACCTTCTTTCTTTCCCTCTGGCCCAACGGCATCCGTTCTTTCCGATGCAAACATCTGCCTCGCAGACCCCTCGACATTCATCTCCCGGTGGAAATGCCACAGCTTCAGCACGACTATGCGTCGATTTAATGCTGACAATAAAAAACAAATAAAGAAAAAAGGGGGTCAAGGAACATGCTGCTGTTTCTGGGGGAGAGTTGAAACGCCCTGGATAGCCACGCCAAATCAAATGACCTCATGGAACCAGTTGATAAAAAAAAGGGTGATCAAAGAATGACAAAGAGACAAATGCGGTGGGGAAAAAAAACAACCCTGATATCTATTTTTCAGTTTGGGTACACAGTATGAGGGTGCCTGTCGCTCTGCGCGATAAGGAGCGGTCCTCCTTTAGATTAATGACCTGCTTACAGTGCAGCACGAACATCAGCACAGATGTTGCGCAGAGAAAAAGATGACTTTGCTGACAAGCGGTGTGTCCTCTCTGTCAACGGGAGATACTCGTGGCCCCGACAATCACACCAAAGCCCCCGCTGAGCCGCATCGCGCCGATGAAAATCTCTCACCTTTGAGTTTAATCAAGGTACTTTCGGTTATTTCGAGCTAAAAACTGCATCTCTTTCTCCGTCAGAGTGGCTCCCCGTCCCTTACAGGCCGGCGCTGGCTGATTTTACTGGCCGTCTCAAGGGGACACCTTTACTGCGGTCTGGTCGTTAGTTAGCATTGGTTTACCTCTCTTAAGGGTGGGTGAGTGAAACGGTATTGGCAGCTTAATCACCTAATCAGCAGGATGTTTGAATGTGGGCAGAAGGCCAACACCAGCTCATTGTAGATGCACCGATGTGCAAAATCTCCCATGAGCTCTTTTCTTATGTTTACATTCTGTTCCATGTCTCTGTAACTACTTTTGTGAAATCATCATTAAATAAATAAGTGTGTCTGTGTGTGTGTGTGTAAGCCCTAGAGGCAACATCATAAGACTTTTTTTTCCCCACCATTGTTCCATGATTTATTTCAATGAACTGAATTCAAAATGGAGCATGAAAACAAAAACAAAAGGCATGTGGACAATATAATGCCGAGAGGGAAAGACAAGCATTTTCTGCTCATAAAATCAAAGTTGAACGTTAATCGAGATATTCAGAAGTGAGAGTGATACTAGTCTTCCTCAGAAGTAGATGTTCTGGCATATTACCTAAAGTAAAGATCAGGGAAAAAAAAACATACAGTGATCCCTCGCCAATTTGCCTTTTATGTTCCGCGGTTTTAGTTATTTGCGGATTTTTCAGAAATATATGATATAATAAAAAAATTAAGAAAAAAATCACGGAAACATCACAGGATGTTGTGCGCGTTCTCTCACAGTGAAGAAATGTTGTGAGCCAGCCTGGCCTCTTTAAGAAGGTGGCCTTATGGGTAATGGTGTGGACTTATGGGTAATGTAGTGTGTGTGTTGTGGGACGGCAGAACGAAAACGGGGTTAGATGAAAAGTGTAGTGAGCATCAACAGCAGCCCAGCGTGTATAGATTTACATTCTCTGTTAACCAACAGGAGCCCAACAATACAACCTGTGTGATGTTACAAGTTTCTGCAGTACCAGAATAAAGTGCTCATTCCATGTTGTTGTTAGCATGTTAGCCGCTAATTACGAGCCAAAAATAGCACAATACCAGCGGTTTGTTTACTACAGTTCAGAGACCAGAGGCTGTGAAGGAAACAGAAAGACCACAGTTGAGCCTTTGTCTTGTTTCGCTGCAGTGCCTCGCTCCTTTTTTTTTGCAGTTTTTAAACATATTTTAAACACATTATTTAGGCTCTGGGGGCTCCGGCTCCTGTTCGTGGATTTCAATCTTCGCGGTGGGGGGTGGGGGGGGTCCAGAATCCAGGATTTCTTCCAGATTCCAGCCAAAATGAAATCAGTTCTTCCTTTTTTACATTTCTGACAACTCCTGAAAATTTCATCAAAATCCATCCATAACTTTTTGAGTTATCTTGAACACAGACAGATAAACGCTGGCAAAAACATAACCTCCTTGGAGGAGGTAATTAAAAAGGTAAACAAGGTAACAGCAGCTACGAGAGCTAAGTCAGACCCTACCGGCCTCAGTTAAACAGCGCTCCACACAAAGAGGCTTACGGTCCTCGTGCAGCTGGCCCGGGTTCAGATCACAGCCTCTGGCCCTTCGCTGCCTGTCGCCCTACTTTCCTGCCCCCATACTTTCAACAAAGGCCACAAGCATAACAAAATATTGACGAAATAAAAGTCCTGCGCAAGCATGGTCTGTTTGGAAGGGTCTCCAGAAGAAAAGCCTGTTATGTACGGAAAGAACACTACAGCACAGCTGAGGTTAACAAAACGGCATCTGAACAAACCACGAGACTTCTGGAGGAATGTCCTCGGAACCAGTGGGACCAAAGTAGAGTTGGCTGGCTGCAATTCCCATCGAGATGTTTGGCTTTTGCCAGGAGCATCTCAATAGAAACACTCCATACCCACTGCTGAGCTCAGCAGTGGGTATGGAGTCAGCGACGAACATTAGAGCTGAGCAATTTTATCAATTCTGCGATATATATCGATATTTTATTTCCCTGGGAGAGTATCGATTTTTCAACCACGGGTATTAGAATATTAGAATATTAGAATATATAGATATTCTAAACTCCTGTCAAAACCCCCGTGTCCCGCAGGGGTGCCATTAAGTCCGCCAGCTACTCTGCTGGGATGGGTGCAATTTTCAGGTGGCTTAAATGTTGCTCCGATGGACTTGAATTATTGGCTGCCATGGTTCGTTTTTACTTAACCTGGTGGCTAGAATGGCTAGCAGCTACCTCATATGTTCAGTATTAAGCCAAAAAAGCTGCCAAAGAAGGCCACCTGCTGTACTTTAACTCTCCATTGTGCCCTTACCTTTAAAAGCTTGCAAGCAACAATTTGCACTGTTTAAATGAATAAAACTATTTTTCTCAACACATCTTTTATTTATTTTGTCCAGAATTTGCAAGCTGCCTGTCAGCTATATAATGTATAATTGATGCTTTCAGTTCAATTAATTCAAACAGTCATTGGAACACTGTTCATACGACTTATGAATAGAAGAATATCAAGAGCTCGATGTCCCTCGCCCGGGTTAGGGTCACCGGGGCACCACCCTGGAGCCAGGCCTGGGGGAGGGGCTCGTTTTGGAGCGCCTGGTGGCCGGGCCTTCACCCATGGGGCCCGGCCGGGCTCAGCCCGAAGGAGCTACATGGGTTTGCCTCCCCGTGGGCCCACCACCCACAGGGAGGGTCTTAGGAGTCGGGTGCAGTGTGGTATGGGTGGCAGCCGAAAGCGTGGGCCTTGGCGTCCCGACCCTCGACTGACGAAACTGGCTCACAAGATGTCACCAAATCATTTTGTCCCTTTAAAATCTTTCAGAAAATGATATAAATCTATCTTAAGATGAATATCGATATATATCGGATCGTGAGCTGAATATCGCGTATCGTATCACAACATTAGTGTATCGCTACAGCCCTAACGAACATACAAAAAGGTTATGAAGGGCGGGCACACGTGAGGCCATCTGTCCAACAGCAAAAGCTCGGCTGAAACTGAGTAAATGATCTGAAGCGCCCGATAAATCTGCATCAGAACTGCACCAGGAAATAAATCATTTACTTGATGAAGCAACTAACGTAGAGTTTTCACTATTGTGGTTCTGAAGTAGCACTAGCCTGAATGTTTTACAATTTCCCTGCTCCAACACACCTCATTCAAGTCTAAATCTAAATCTAAATCACCGGCCTGTCAGAGCTCTGCAAGTCTGTTAATCACTCATTAATGTGACTTTAGTGCGCCGATGCACAGAAAGATCTGAAACCTGATGAGCAGTTTGGTACCGGATCATGGAGGGTGTTTAGTAATGGCAACATATTTTCTTTTCCTTAATGGCTTACATTTTATGGTGGGAAAAAAAAAAAAAAAATCTACATTTTTGATCCTCTGAGGTTGTATTGGTTTAATACAAAGACCCACTGTGGTCAGAAGAAAAGTAGGATTAAAAGAAGGAGTATTCATTTTGTTAGAGGAAGACTTCACTTGGCATTTAGAAAACATCTCCCAGATAAATGCAGGAAAAACTTTACTCCTCTCTCTCTTTTTGGACCCCTTCAGCGAAGCTTTCAGCGTGCATCCTTTTCAGGTGAAACTCTGAAGCCCTTCACCTCTCCCAGAACTCCCATCAAGTGCAGGTTCAGCTTATTACACAAATTATAATAAGAAGTGGCTATTCTAACATCTTTGACAGAGGGTGGGGAGGGAAGTCTATATAAAACTAATTAGCGTTTGGGTTATATGAGGATTTAAATTGCATCTGGCACTGGTGTGGTTTCACTGTTGGGTTTGATTAAATAGCTGGACCTCCTGTTAGACACAGTTGGGCTGGCACCGCTTGTCTGTGCTTACTGGCTCTTCTCCTGGGCAGCTCTTCCCTCTCCCATCTGGCATCCTCGTCGCTGCCAGTTAGCTTCCTGCACCGCTTTGCTGTATTCCCCTGTCTGTCTCCCTCTTTACACTGTCCTACAAAAGATGGCTTTGATTGATCAGTTCACGCTGAGACGGAGAGTGTGCAGAGATGACATCACACCAAAAGCTGCAAAATGATGCATTGGTCCGTGAGCGTTTTTCCTCTTTCTTGTTCCGTGTGTTCAACCGCAGCGAGTTTTAATTTCTTTCCGCGGACAAACAGAGAAAATGTTGTTCGTTTTAAACTGTTTCAGGATTGCTCAAAATGTTCTCCGAACTTTTCTTTTTTTCTTTTCCTCAGTGCTTTAAAGCACCTGCTCTGTCAGCATGAGTCATTCTCATCTTCTCAAACAGTGAGGGATTCAGAGGTGTCAGGATGCTTGTGGGAAAGGACACCTAATGGCACAAATTACAGTGATTTTCATCCGTTAGTCTTGCAGTGACACTGAAGATGTGCTGAGGTGTGGGAGGATATGCCATGAAGGAAAAAAAAATACATATATATTTATATATCTCATCCATTGTTCATCAGATTCTTTATGGCTGCCGAGCTGCACTTTTGACATTTACCTTGAATTTTCCAGCGTCGCAACAGTGTTCATTGTTTTACAAAATGAGCTCGTGCACGTTTGCACGCGGACTCTTTGCTCTCAACAGGCATGAAAAACCCTCACCAAGTCAAAATGGTGACCTACGTGAATCGTGTATATCCGAGGAGTTTTCTTTTTTGAGGGGGGTGTTGGAGTCGCAAGATTTTTTTTTTTTTTTAATTATCATATAATTGACCTAATAAGCAAACTGAGCACTTCAGAAATCAGCCCTTTAAATGACACTTGGACGGTCAGTCAATCATACGCCAAATTGTTCCATTATTCCAGTCATACGAACGTTCTTCATTCATGTGTAATGGAGAAACTCGGAGGTTACATTGCTAAGCGAGACGAGAAGCAGGAACTAGTGCTATCCACGCCAAAACAAGGCAGACGAGCGTACGTTCACATTTCCTACCTACATTTACCAGTGGATTGAATTTGGTGAATTATGGTTTCAATCGTTTTCAAATTTTGCGGTAAAACAAAGTTACTGCTGTTAGCTACAGCTAACGTTGACCACTGTCAGAGCTAGCTAAAGCTCCGGTGAAAAACAGCTGCGGTTTGCTAGAAGTTCGCGTCAAGCTTGTGTAGTTAACGGTAACATAAAAGAAGAAACGCAGGCTTCTTTCTAATATCTCTGGTGAATCCATGTCAGGGACGTGTCAGGATAATTTTCACGCGAGGGCTGAGATGGCTGAAGGTGAAGTTGTAAACTCTAGTCGCTTGATACCCTCACCCTTTTTACCCGTGCTTGAAGCCTTTTGTGACAAAATATAAATATGTGAACCCTGTTTTTTTTTTTTTTTTACACTCCTTTTAGCCGCTGATGTTTTTTTATTGATTCATTAAAACATAATGCTTTTGAGCCATCTGTGTTTACTGTTCTGGCTCCATCCATTGACCAGGCAGGGTGTCAATATTTTTTTCAGCGCAACATTAACGTGAGAGAAGATAACAGGGAAGAGCGGATCACGAAAGGCTTGCCGTGTGTTTAGACCAAAAGCTACTAAGCTGTTACTATTACGTAGCTATTATTTTTAGTCGCTGCTGTAGCTTTTGTCACCGTTAGTTACTCTTCTCGTGGACCGTTGACCAGCGTTCCCGCGGGTTTAACTGTCACTGCAACAGTGAGAAGCAAACTGTCAACAATCCCAACTTTGCATTCCAATAGGCTGTTCTTCTAACAACCATCCAAGTTAAAATCTTTTTATCTCTGAATCCACCCACATCGCATCTATTGTCCTCTCCTCACCTGTCCAGACCTGCTGAGCGAGTAGCTAGTAGCGATGTGTGTGAATGTAGCAGTTACTTCTGGCCATTACACAGTTAAAAAAAAAAAAAAAAAAGAGTGATGTACCACTTGCACCTTTTTAACCCCTAACTCATTTTCATGTCTGTCTCAAGTTCCACTATTGTACGAGAGGATGTATTTAAGAAAAATATGCTTAACATTTGTTTGAGATTTGTGCGAGAGCCCTCACAGCTGAATCTGCATAGGATGCATCAGCATGCGCGGTGATTTATCATCCGTGTCACATAATTTAGGATACTGAATAAGGTCCCAGAGGAAAGAAGGCTGTTTAATGGGAGAGTGACAGAAAAATGTTAGTTGTTAACAGCTCTGCACTGTACACTCTCAGATTCAGCCGGGAGGACGAATAAAACTTGAGAGCCACAATATTTTTTTTGGAGCAACGTAACCTTTTTGCAGAAAGCAAAACTGTCAGGGAGGAGATGAATGTCACAAAACTAGAGGAAGAACTAATAGTGCAGAGTTACGAAAAAATGAAATATTCAAAAGCTCTTCAGCAGCTTGTCGATCCACTTTTTAGCAGCAATAACTAATAATTACCGGGACTAATGTGGTCTTATCAGTCCCTCAAGTCCATGCGCAGGACTTTTTGCCCAATTTGCTTTACAACATTTCTTAAGATGAGTTTTGGGCACAGTTACAAGCAGCTCTTTTGAAGGAATATTCATGAGTTATATCCACCCCAGGTCTATTACGAGATTGTGTGCAAACTTTTGTTAATTACCTCCACCAAGGAGGTTATGTTTTTGCCGGCGTTTATCTGTCTGTCTGTCTGTGGAGAACTCAAAAAGTTATGGATGGATTTTGATGAAATTTTCAAGATTTGTCAGAAATGTGAAAAGGAAGATCTGATTTCATTTTGGCTGTGATCCGGAAGAAATCCTGGATTCTGGATCACTTTTAAATTTTTGATAACATTGCGGTCAATGAGGCTGAAAATTTTGTTTCTCAATATCTCTGTTAATTATTGCCCAAAACTCATGAAATTTGACTCAGTGATTGACAATGGGAACCTCCATCAGATCCAGATCAACCTTTGAAATTTGATAAACACGGATTTTATCGCAATCTGTAAATCGCTATATGGGGGAATTGTTACACTTGGCGAAGGTCTGCACTCTCTGAGTGCTTTTTTAGTTACTAGAATTGAAACAGTTTTAAGTTAGAACAGATTTGATGCTTTGGACCATAATAGCCGTTTATGTTGCCGTTACGTCAGAATAAGTGACTATTTTAAGCCTCTGACAAGACTTGAAAACTTCATTCCAGGTAAGCGCTGGTGTGGAAAGAGTCCCTGCAGACCAACCAAGGTCATCTTTACTGCACATGTACGGAGAGTGTCTATATTTACCTGACATCGCCTTCAGGCTGCTGTCATCTTAAATCCGCACCGATCTATCGAATGTTGCACATGCTGTTGTCAACAGATGGAAAACTGGGAGCAGAGTTCATGGCCACTGCTTCCCTGGACGTGTCAGATGGATCCAGTTATATGGAAGGTGTGGCCATGAACTCCCCTCAGGGCCCATTTACAGTAGTGGTGTCTAGTAAGTGATAGGTTCCTACAAATGAACCTCTGGTACTCGTACGTGGAAAGAAAATTGTCACTCTTGTTAGAGACTTGAGATAGCTCTTTATTCTAATGTTGGATTTTTCCTTTTTAAGTGAACTAAACTGAACTGAAAATGAACCAAAATGCCATCAACCAACAGAAAAGGTACTCAGCTCTTTTTGCTTTTCAAACTGTGAAAAAGGACCCAGTTTTCTTTGTGGTCCACTTCAGGTCTGATGAGGCCTCAGGTCGTTTCTCTTTACACTAATTTCTTAAAAACTCGGATGTGACGCCTGAGGACCTGAATACAACTGACAACAGACTTTATTCCACTCTGGAGTATCTCAGGGAGAGTAGCATCGGTCTGGAGTGAGCTCACTTAAAGTCCACCATCCAGGAGACTGTACGTTGGAGTTTTCTGAAGATGAGAGGTCACCTAAGATCACCCTCAGGTGATCTGAAAGGTGGGGCTGGATTTTAACAATATCTCCCCCCAAAAAATGATTAAACAGCACACTTTGGAAATAATCTTTGATTGGAAAATTGTGGCATGAGAAGTGTATTGATTTTGTTCATTACAGAACACCAATACCACAGCAGTGCAATGAATAAAGAGATGTTCTTTAAATCTAAAGTAATATTGACCTAAATTCTAAGCAGGTTAGTCATTGCTACAGTTAGTCATTGCTACCTTTTGGTCTGGGTTTAAATCTTGGATCACATGAATATTGCTGCACAAAGTAAGTCAAATAAGTGAGTCAATTAAAATAAAAAGTAGGGCTGGGCAACGATTAAAATTTTTAATTTGCCATTAATCTCATTAAAACAGGTAATTTCTGAGGTAACAGCAGAAACTTTTAACGGGGAGTTCAGCTTGTCAGTTGTTACAAATAACCTTGTTTCTGTCGAATCCTCCATCTGGGAGAACTTTAAAATGAAAATGTCCATGTTAAAGTTCAGTAACTTTACCAATCCGTGTATCATTTATTCTTTCCATTTCCAAAAATAAAAAAAATATCGAAAAAGTGACATTTTATTATGTTTTTCATTTTTAAATCTAACAAAAAACAAAAAAAATACCTGTTCTTTTTTAACATTTCAATTTTAGACTTGGATCAAAAATACGAAATTAAAAAACGGGTCACAGAACTGATTTGTTTTTATAAATCGACGACTGGACTTTCTGTTGCCATTACACATCTATGCCACTAGATGGAGCCGCACTGCAGTAACCAGCTAGAGAACAGCAAGACAGTGAACACATGGAGCAGATCTGATGGAACATGGAGGAATGACGCCAAAGTTTTGTTGCAGTCCAGAATTTTTTTTCAGACAGAATTGTTAATATTGCTACCTGAACTGTAAAGTTCACAGATTTTTACCATTCTCCATGTCTGTTTTAGCTTTTCTGCATGTTTTTCCTCCGATTCTTTTCCGGTTCTGCAGCAGCCAGTAACAGAAACAAAAGCATGTGAGCAACATGCGTTAACGCGCAATAAAATAAATGTCAGCATTAATAAATTAATGAGTTGACACAATAATAATGCATTAACTTGCCTAGCCTTAGTAAAAAGAAATGTTGTTTTCTTTCCAGCTGTAAAGTACTTCAGTGAGATTTCTTTTCCTTTACTTCCGTTTTGCATTGTGACTCAGCGACATGAGACGACTGCCTGGGGAGGATGTTTTTAAGGAGAGCGAACGGCTGCAGTACGGATAAAAGAGGAGAGATAAGAAAGTTATCAGCACACCTTCGTCATTCCGGCTGTCAGCATCAAAAACTTAGAATAAGCAGCTCCACGACGGTACAATCACAACCAGAGATGAGTGTCATTCATGACAGCTCTCACGTGCGAAGGGCTGAAAAACTCAAATCTCTGCTCTAACCTGTCATCCCAGAGTGGCTGACAGGCAGACATAATCTCCCCGGGAGTCTGAGGATGAAGGATGGGGGGGGCAGAGGTGATGGAGTGTTAGAGGTGGATAGGTAGAGGAAGGATGGATGGATGGTTCAAAGGGAAGAGTGACAAGGGGAGAGATGGAGTAGTCCCACTCTACTGCATGTATGCTCTTTATTCTAGATAACTCTGCATAGTCGTCCAGTGTTAAGAACACAAATCTCATATATGCATGAACGTGTAGCAACGACTCGTACGTTAAGTTAAAAAAAGAAACAGACTTGCACACTTGTCAGATAAGATGGCTTGCATCGGGGGATCGCCGCTCACAAGCTTGAAACCAGTAAAATCCCGCCTGAAAATCCTGCTGCTGTTGATGCCAGCGGGGCCTCCTGCAAACGGCCCGGCATGGATCTGCGCTTTGTGTGCGATAGAACAAGAGAAAGCTGTCACGCCTGATAAAGAGAGGTACTTTATCTCAGGATCAAGCCTTATCCTGATGAAAACCAGTCGCCTATGAGGGCACGCTGACATTTCATAGGCAGCGGTGGCTCTGCGCTGCACACTGAGGAGCAGATGACTGTTTCACAGCAGAATCCCAGGGTTCGTCTTGCCCTTGTTGCTGATGACAGCAAATGATCCCGGGAGCGCTGCTTGACACACACATCTAAGACAATGTATGAAATGCATTTTTAAAATCTCCTGTGCGCTTGGAGATTTTTAAACTTCAGTAACTTCGTTTTTGCTTAAATCCAACTCGCATCAATTGTCCTGTGGTCTGTTCTTGAGCATTTTTTTAGACCCTCATCATCCTTGACTGTCCCCTTCAAACCTTTTAACAAAGCACAAATGTCAGTGTCAAGTTAAGCAAAGGTTATGCGGCGTCGGCTTACTTACATAACATCACACCTCTGAATTTAATTTTAATGGATATGGTGTGGCTGCTCATGCTCTAACTGCTCTAAACTTATTTGCAGTGATCATGTTATCAGGTGGTGATTGGACATCTCACATCAGGTGTTTCTGTTTGTTGAGCCCAGTCCTTGACCGAATTTGCCTTTTTTTTTCTCCCTTTAAGGTGACATGGGCCCCGCTCGTACACCTCCTGCTAGCCGCTACCCGCTAACCGCAAATTGCGGGTTCAGGAACCCCCGCTAACCGCTAGTGCAATCTTCCACTCCCTATATCCGCTACCTGTTATGCCGACTCCCTCACTCACATTGTAGGTGTGGCAATGGGCGTGTCTTTTGCCCTTTCTGCAAACTCGGTATCTTGCAATCGCGGGTTGTGGGTAGTGTGATTTGGCCTCAGTTGAACCCCTGAGAAAATAGCATAGATTGTCTAAAACGGCTTGCTCGCCAGTTAAACCATAGACGACCAGAGCATGTTTACTGGGAGCGCACCGACTATCTGGGACTTTCAGGTAGCCGATAGGAATTGAAATGTGATAGGAATTGAAAAATGTATATGTATATAACCGTGCAGAGGAGGAGGAGGAAACTCTACAGCAGAGTCCCAGACAAGCTGCTCTGATCTGGATAAAAAGACGCTTTCATTGGGATTAATGACAGGACTGCAGTCCTTCAGCAGCATAACTGCTGTCAACTTAATGAAAAATAGATCTCCATCACTGCTGAATTATACATGACAGACACATTTGAGACATGTTGATCTATTAAAATAGAAATATTAATAAATACATGAATCTTGTTTGTTTCGACTTGGTGGAAACAGGGAAGGAAAATCCAACAACATTTGCATAAAACCATCCAATATTGGAAAGTCTTTTACATGAGACAGACCTAAAAGACAATTCTGAGATGTCATGTAACACGTTAAGTGAAGCTAACTTGTGTGAACTTAGGAAAAGTGACCAACTAGGGGTGTGAAAAAAAATCTATTTGGCAATATATCGCGATTTTCGCCCGCCCAATATAATATTGATTTTTCAGCTCCTAATATCAAAAACACTAATAATAAAAATGAATAGGTTGTATTGAAGCAAATAGTTTTGACTCAATCTGTCCTCTGAATGATCAATATCATCTGATGAACATATATAGCAACTGGATTTTTCATCTCTACTTTTAATTTTGATATTAACTGGGTAGAATACCGCAATATATCGTGATATCGCAATAATATCGTATCGTGACCCAAGTATCATGATACATATATTGAGAGGTCCTTGCCAATATTCACCACAACACCAACATGATCTGCTGAGCGGTGTCTCCGCCACTCTTCTCTCTTTCCTCCTCCCTTCTTCCTCCTTCAGCTCATTCCATAGTTAATTAGGAGCACCTTGTTACTGTAACTGTGCTCCATTTTCTTTCCTGTAGTTTGTTGTGCTGTTTTCCCCCCTTTTTTCTCTTTTCTTTCTGTATGTTTGCAGGCCAGAGTTTCCTGAGTTTCATGCTGACTTGCAGTTCCATCCTCTGTCCATCCCAGCGTTTACCTCCACCTGTGTGTGTAGATGTGTTCAGGGTGATCTAGTCCTCTGATCATCTCACCTCAGTGCTGCTACCTGCATCTGTTTATATAGTCATTTCATTCAGTCATTTGTGTGCTCTCCTCTCTCTGTCCTCCATCCTCTCTCTGTCCTGTCTCCCCTCTTTTCTTTCTTTACCCGGCTGGCCTTCATGAGGAAGGTCCCCCCATATGATCAGGTCCTGCTCAAGGTTTCTTCCTCTTAAAGTGGAGTTTTTTCTTGCCACTGTTTGGCTTAAAGTTTTTTTTTTTCCTCCCACAGTGGGATTTTTTTACCTGCCATTATCCTTGTTAAGGATTCAATATTATATTTTTAGTAGGGCTGGGCAAGTTAGCGTGTTATCGCGTTAACGCATTAATTTATTAACGCCGACATTTATTTTATTGCGCATGTCAAAACAAAAGCATGTTGCTCACATGATTTAGTTTTAAAAAGTCTGTTACTGGCTGCTGCAGAACCAGAAAATAGTTGGCAGGTAAACAAGGAAAAGCTAAAACAAAACATGGAGAACACTAAAAATCTGTGAACTTTACAGTTCAGGTAGCAACTCAGGTAGCAATATGAACAATTCTGTCTGAAAAAAAAATAAAATTCTGGACTGCAAGAAAACTTTCGCGTCATTCCTCCATGTTACATCAGATCTGCTCCATGTGTTCACTGTCCTGCTGTTCTCTAGCTGGTTACTGCAGTGCAGCTCCATCTAGTGGCACAGATGTATAATGACAACTGAAAGTCCAGTCCTCGATTATAAAATTATTATAAAAAGAAATTCAGTCCTGTGGCCTGTTTTTTAATTTTGTATTTTTGATCCAAGTCTAACAATGAATTATAAAAAAAAAACAGGCTTTTTTTCCTTTCTTTGTTTTGTCATTTTTTTTTATTAAAAAATGAAAAACTTAATCAAAAATTAAAAAACTAAAAAATGACATTTTATTGACAATTGAAAATGGAAAGAATGAATAATACACGGATTGATAAACTTACTGAACTTTAACATGGACATTTTCATTTTAAAGTTCTCCCAGACGGAGGATTCAACAGAAACAAGGTTATTTGTAACAACTGACAAGTTTAACTCCCCGTTAAAAGGTTCTGCTGTTACCTCAGAAATTACCTGTTTTAATGTTCTGATTGTGCTGAGCTACAATCATTTTGTTGGATTTAGTTTGTAGACTTTTTTTTTTATTTTTTATAAAAACAGGATGACATTAATGCCCTGGCAGTGGCAATAAGCTTTATTTTATTTTACATTTTTTAAGATGAGATTTACACTAAATATGTGTTACTGACAAGTGCTGATGTTAAAAGTGTTTGAACAAGAAATGTTATAGTACTTTAGTTCATATGGCAGCAGAACATTTAAATAAAAGTGCATTTTACACTACTTTTGAATTAATTATTTGATTTTACGTATACAATGCGATTAATCGTGATTAATCAGGGACATAATGCGATTAATCGCGATTACAAATTTTAATGGTTGCCCAGCCCTAATTTTTAGTTAATGATATTTGCTCGGAGGTCATGGTCTGGGTCTCTGTAAAGCGCCTAGAGACAGTTGATATTGAAACAGATGCTATCCATCCATCCATCCATCCATCCATCCATCCATATAAATAAAATTGAATTGAATTGAAATAAACACCCAATAATATCAGGTTGACCCTTAAACTGCAATCTCCTCTTTCTATAAATTCTGTGACTTTCCCTGCCAGCTGCCTCATGGGCTCCTTGTTGCTTGTTCACGAGTAAATACTTCAGAATGATGTTTCGAGCTTTCAGTGTCAAAAACCGCCGCAGGTGATGTTCAAGAGCCCTGACGCCGTAGTGAGTCTCTGGGCTTTCACAGAACAGCAGCGTGCTACGCCGAGTGGATGAAAACAGATTGGAAAGAAGACAACATCAGAAGAAAATAATGAAAAGCCTGACATGGGATCAGAAAGGCGCATGTTAATAACTCACTGGCTGTTCAAAAGGGCGACATGCTGTAAAGAAAAAAGATTGCTAAAGATCACCATGTAGCAGCACCTCCCCTTAGTACCCATCACATACAACTCAAGATAGCTGTGCTTTTATTAATATGTCTATCGTCATGTTAAAACATCTCTGGAGTCTTACATGCAACACTTGCCTAATGCGAGTCCTTACACCTGCATAGTACCCAACTAATATCATTGATGCATTGCAAGCACGAGTCATGCTCGCAACTGCAAAAGAGGAGACGAAAACAAAAATGCAAGAGCATCACCTGAAACCCGTTACTGCCGACTGTTCCCTTCAAGACTTCTGGAGCCAATTCCAATTCCTCCCTTAACCCTCAAGCTCAACCCTCGCCCTTAACCTTCAGTCGTTGGCCCTCAATCTTGGCCCTTCAAAGTAAGTGTAAGTGCTATCTCGTGACTTGGAAATGGGACAACCCTTGAGTGCAGTTACGTCTTCAGACTGTGGGGGCGGCCTTACGCCAAAGCTACGTCCAGTCTGTCAAGAAAACGACGACGAAGAAGAAGAAGGAGAAGAAGACGTAGAAAAAGAATAAGATAACATAAATCAGTGATTCCCAAAGTGTGGGCCGCGGCCCCCTGGTGGGCCATCGAGGTACTATAGGTGGGCCGGGAGAGGTCATTTAAAGTAAACAAATGTGTTTCAAATCCCCGATCTTTTTAAATATATTTTTGATTACAGTAAAATATTAATGACACGAATAAAAAGCATTAAGAAGTAATAAAACAAACCAGTTAAGTGTTATTCTACTGTCATCCTAACTTAATATGACAAGTGTCACCTTATTTGTTGACCCCTTACATTAATATCGGATCATGTTCCTATCAGAACGTAGCTTCTAGTCCTGTATGTTGATCACAGTTGTGATTAAAGGTTTTGGTGGGCTGCGGAGATTTTTCACATTTCAAATTGGGCCTTGGTGTTCTGAAGTTTGGGAATGGCTGACATTAATCTATATAACGAAGACAGTAAGATAGTTTCATAACATTTATATCTTTATTAACTATGAAAATACGTCCATTTGTAGCTAGCTTTTTTCGGCGCCATCCTTTTCAGACGTCTTGGCAAAAATACGGAATGCCTCCTGAGTAGCCCTTACTTCCAAGGGTGGTGCCAGAGAATCTCAATATTGAGGGCGATACAGCTCTTAAACTTATCCCTCAACTTGACGTTCTAAGAATCGGGATGGCACTTGCACTTAGCGGGCACGTGCATTTTGAGATTGAGGGTTAAGGTAGAAATTGGAATTCACCCCTGGATCTGTTTCAGAAATGATTGACATTAGTGAGACAAGTACTTGACCAGCTGCTGTTGAAAAAAACAAATCTGTTGTCTGGAAGGAAAAAAAAAAAAAGAGGGAGAGAAAATGGCACCACATTTATTTATGCTATTTATGCCATATTTTTCCTTGAAAAAAAAAAAAAAAAAAACGCCCCTGGGCATGTTGCCTTGCCTTTTGCCTTTGCTCCCTCAAAAAACAGGAACGGACACAGCTGTGGCAGTCAAGGAATTTTAAAAAATGCAATTTCCAAAAATAATGAACCAATTAAGATTAAATACCACCCATAAACACACGCTAATCTTCTCATTTGCATTCTGCAGTTTGTCACCTCAAATCATCATCTCACCATGACTGAGCGGTTGCTGCGCTTTACTGCTAAGGAGCACATCATGTCTTGTAAACTATATCTATATTTGTTGTTGATTTTCATATACGATGTACTTTCAGATTTTATTTTGCAATGAATGTACTCTAAAGTTAGAACACAGGCAATCATATTAAGTGGAAAAAAAACCATCACATCCCCTCTCTTTACCTGTTTAGACACTGGAATTAGCAAAAAGAAAAGGAGACTTTCTAAACATTGAATAACCTATGTTGAGCAGTTATCCACAGGCTTATTAAGGTTAATTGTTCGATTCATGGAGCAGCAGGAAAGGCAGTAGGGAATTAGCAGAGCAAGCCCATGAGTGTTGTGCAATTCAGCAAGGTCTCTTAACTCTCATATAGTCATTGGTGAACTGGGTACAATGTACTCATAGTGGGTAGCATACAAATGTTGAAAATCCATCCATCCATTAACTTCCACCTATCTGGGCTTTGGTTGCAGTCTCAGCTGAGAGGCCCAGGCCTGCCTCTTCTGAGACACCTCCTCCAGGTCTTCTGGGAGGACAGCCAGGTCAGCTGAGGAATATAATCTCCAAGTTGGACATGCCTGAAATGGTTCCACTGGAAGGCGACCAGTAAAAGATAATGAGAGTATGACTCCGTGACTACTCATAGCTGTTGCATTACAGTAATTAAAAAAAGACACATGTGAAGAACATTGCTACAGTTTCATCTATCCATTTATTTTATGTGTACCATCTTCATCCTGCCCATGTTCACACAAAGATGTGGCTGGTTGAGGTAGCCTGTCCTACTTCACACAACCAGGGTACATCCTAGAGAGGTTACATGTCCATTATAGAGCCCTACAACAGTTTAGTAATAGATGGTCAATGCTTCTACATTTAACCAACGACGTATGTCCACCACAGCTGGAAACCCTTTGCCTCAGTAGGCTGATGATCACCTCCCCAGAAATACAACTGTGTGTCGGGTTCACATGAGCTCCAGAATGTCATCCGTCTGCTGGGCAGCATTAAATTTCTTCATGCCAGGCAGAAAGAGAGATCTATAGCTGTAAAGTTACTGTTACTCATCATTCATCAGCTCCACCTCACATAAGATATGCTTTATTTGCTTCATTGCCATCTCTAAATTAAGTATAAAATATAAAAATATATAAAATAAGTAAGCGAAAGGATGCTTCGCACTGAATGCTACTTTGCCGCAGACTAGAACCCACAATACCTCCATTGTTTGATGGCACAATTACAAAGCAATACAAAAACAAGTCACCGACTGCAACATAGGTCCTGTTAATAGGCAGTATGTGCACAGTGACAATACTTTCTTAATTACATCTTGGTGCTACAAAACCGGCTTATTCGTCTTGTAAACATTAGTAAAAAATTTGTTTGTTTTGTACTTGCATGCATTTTGAAGTGATAGCATTGCTCTGTCATTGTAAATTTCACATTTTCCCAGTATGTGTATTCGAACTTTTAATCCAAAAATACTACAAGGATTACATTTCAGTGTACCTGGTTAACTGTATTATGTAATAAAAATGTACGCCCTCTCTAAATATGTGAATAAAAGCCCATTAAGGCATGGAGGGCCCAGCACACTGTTGGTTAGCATGTGGCTAATTTTAGCGGTGCTTTAACACAGCGCTACTTGGCTGCGACGTTACAGGTTTAACCTGCAGATGGGCTTCATCTTGAGCATGACTGCAGTCTCTCAACAAGCAGGGGTTCAGCTGATCTGTAGTTTTACCGGCTGTAAACTGGAAGGAAGCGACAATACCAACATCAACTCTGCAGAGTCAGTACAGGCTACAAGGGAATTATTGTTTTGTTTACAAATCAATTTCCCATCAACAATAGCATAAAAATTCACTGAAATAAATAAAGGACTTGTAATGAATCCTTTCATCATTAAAGAGCTGGAAAGAAAGCTGATGTGATGATTTCATCTCAGCCATCTAATCAAGCACTTCGTTTGAATTGTGCTTCAATCATAGTTATTGACGTGCGCTGACAGTTTAAGGACCACTCTAAGTTACAAAAACTCAGAAGACATGAAACGGCATCCCACAAGTCTTTGTGAGTGACTTCAATCTGTCACAAGATGTTCTCATTCAACACACATGGCCAAGAGTTAGATTAAGAAACTAGAATAAAATTAGAACATTACTAGGCTAAAATTAACATAACAAAAGGCAACACAAAATATCTTTGTGTGTGTTTGTATGCACCCTCTGTGAAATGATCCTGCTGAATAAATAATGCAGCACAATTATGTATTTGTCTGCGGGTCCTGAAGTTAGAAGCAGCTCCCTTCAAGGGCCTGATCAGGGGTACAAATTAGCGTCCACGTTAGATAAACTGTCAGGAATGGAGACCTTAAAGGGGTTGATGTGAGATGTTTTGGGGACAAATTGCCTGAGATCAAGCTATTCTTCAGCTGCAGGTTGAACCTTAGGTGCTAGTGAGGTCACGTGACTTTCTAACATGGTTAAACTAACCATGTATGTGTTGGCAGCGTCTTCATTGCATTGCAGCTGTCTGTCAACTGAATTGCGGGTTCTGTGCATTGCACGACTTTTGTTGGAACGTCTGAATATCCATATATGCCACTGTGTCACATATTAGCAATAAACTGAGGTTCACTCACTGAACTACCATACTGGCCCATAGGATGACTCTGATTATAAGATTAAACCTATTTTTCAAATATCATTTTGGGAAAATAAAAATATGGTGAAGACAATACAGTTATTCATAAAACATTTTTTTTAATTGTACAATTACTATAGGAAAATAACTCCCACAGAGATAACATTCTGCTGTACTGTTAAACATTTTAATGATCTCCTCTTTTTTTAGGAAGTATGGTACCATACTTGCGTGTCAGATTTTCAAGTTTAAGATCAAGGTTTGGTACAATTTAATAAACTGTGGTCTCTTAAAATCTGAGAATATGACTCTGAATAAGCTACAACAATGTAGTTCAATAACTGCATAACTATTAAAGCCGAGTTTTATTCAAGAACAACATAAATAATTCAGTCTGTAAAAAATTAATTCTAGACAAAACTTTCAAAGCCCTTTGCTCAAGTTGGCTGCGGGATTCCTCCATTCTTACTGGTTACCTAGGTGCAGGCTCCATCTAGTGGCGCAGATGTGTAATTTCAATAGAAAAGTCTAGTCCTCGATTATAAGACGACCCCCATTTTTGAGAATATGATTTATAGAATAAAATATCGTCCAATATTCGGGCCAATAGGGTACTTCAGTTTTCCACATATTGCATCGCGGATATGGTGGAGTCGACTAAGAAACCAAAGAAAGCAACAACACAGGACATGAGGAAGAGAAAACAAAAGAGAGATCGAGAAAGAAACAAAACAAGAGTAAAAAAGAGTAAAAATTCACTCAGTAGCGAGAGCTAAAAGAGGAGACGGGATGAAGCTGGGAACAGATCTCTACTTGTTGATGGACGACTGATCTTTGATTTCAATTTCTCAACTTGGCACATCCTTTGGATGAAATATTTGATGAGGCAAATGTATCCATGAGGCTGTGACTTATACATAAGATATACCTTAAATTTACAAGTATATACTCTTATTGTGCTCTGGTGAGGCGGTTAATCGGCAATTAAACGATACACTGACTACGATAGAGGTGCAAAGTGAAATTATTCTCCAAGTCGTATGCAATTTAGAGACGTCATTAAACTCACATTACAGACAAGCAGGATGATCAGAAATGACAAATTGCCAATATGAAACAGTCATCTTTAAGCATCACTGGAAACATGGAGTCCTTGAGATAAGTTGACTAGACATCTATGTGTCAAAACCTAGCGACTTGATGAAGCCACAACGATAAACAGAAGCAGTGGCCTTCAACAGGCCAGAATCTAGAATAAAAGTCATGGACTTATGAATCAACATTATACAATAAGGCCCCAAAAAGAAGTTTTAATATTACAGTATCTCAATTCATACCAACACACAGTTCAAAGTGCTGAATAACATATTCAGACATAAGAATAGAGGTAAAATAGGTCAAAAGTGATGTTCTATGATGTGAGCATGGAAAAGAAAGTATTTAAAAGTGAAGCCCTGTAGTCCAAGACCTTTGCATCGCCATCAACTAATTCTCAACTTTGACGGCTATTGTAGCAGAAACCTTTTTTTATTATAAGTTGCTTCCTGGATTTTTTTTTTTCCTGCAATTAAGTTGGCTCTTCAGATGAATTAAGGTCTTAAATCCGCCCATATGTCACACAGAACAGAGGAGACAGAGTTACATTAGCCACATTACGCGGAGCTGTGATGACACAACTTGTATGGAGAATTTATCTCTCTCTTTTTGTTTTAAAGGCATCACAATCAAAGATAAAAGTAATCCAGCGTGTCTTTGGTTCCTTAGGTGCCAAGAGTGCATGATGATTTATGCTCTTGTCATGGCAGTCAACAGCACAGCAGTTCGGTGTGTTGTTGCTAAAGGCTAAGATATATTTGAGTTAGCAGAAGTCACTCTAACAAGGACATAAATTTAAGGCATCAGATCTAAAGTTTGCAATGAGGGAGACCTTTTTGCTTGCCGGGGGGGGGGGGCAGTAATTATCTGGCTTTGATGACACAACCGGCTGCATAGCTTAATGGCTTGTTCAGTGACAAAGATTGATAAAGAAAGGAGAGAAACGAGGTGGTCTCACACACTGAAGCACATAATTATATTCAAAAGAGGAACGAAAAATGGGATTCCCAGTGATGTGGCCTCTTTAAATGACCAACAACAATGTGCTTTTGTATCCCCCCCATGGCTATTTGCCCAAACAAACCAAGAAAAACACCAGCTGACCAGCTTTATCAATGAACAATGAAATCCAAGACTCATTTGGCCCACACAATTTTAATATTTACCTCGTGAGAGCAACTCCTATTAAATCTGCTTTGTGCTCCGGATTGACTTTTCACACAGAATCTAAAGGCGCGAATGTGACAAGTCGCACTGAATATTGACAGATTTGGTGCAAATGCTGCACAAATTGTCTTTTTTTCCATATACTGTTGGTCCCATATTGGAAGTAAATCATGGCCGCTGTACTTGCCATTACCTCCAGTCATCTTTTCCTTCTGTTTCTTGGAACTTAGATGGAAGCCAAGAGTACATTCCAGGGTATTTAAATTATTGAGCAGCAACATGAAATCTAATACAGAGTGATAAATGAAATTACATTAAATTAGAGTCCGAGCCTATGCAACCTAATCGTTGCTCGGAGGATAGGGGTAATGGTGTGTGTGAGTAAGTGAAGGCGTGTGGGGGTATGTTTTGATGAATATATCCCTCTCTCCAGCTTTAGCTCTAAGCCGAATGTGCTCCGGCATATCACCGGTCTCCATTACTGACTTGGCCCGTGCAAAACAAAAGGCTAATAGTTGTACTGTTCGTACAAGGGCCTGTAATTGTCACCTCTCACAAAAGACAGATAAGCTTCTGGAAACAAACATTTCATTGACTTGATTTATACGGAAATAAAATTACCTCAGGATACACCGGCCCTGATTATCCCCTCAGAGGAAGTGGCTTTAAGCCCATGCAAAGCTGCTGGATCTACAAATTTGGCAACCGTATTTGAGAAACTCACATCCATCAAGCCAGTTTGAATCAAACTCTGTACCTTGGCTACAATTTTTTTTTCTTTTTTCCTCTTTTTCTTAAGCCTTCCTCCTGTCAAAGAAAATGGAGACAGCTGGGGGTGGACTAGCCATCTGGAGCAGCGGGAGATTTCCCTGTGGGACGGTCATCCTGAGAGCTGACTGGGAGACAAGCAACAGTGATTTAAAAATATCTCTTACTTTGTGAATCAGCGTTATGGACAGAGTGCTTCCGTACAACTCTTTATTAATTTACTAGTATGTCAGCGATGTATACATGCACGCAAGCTGCACAGAGGACACGCCGTCTTTTTTGACCTACATCAATAGCGTACTTGGTGAAATACTTAGTGACACTTATGATCGGTTGTGGAAGATGCTCGCCCTAATTACTGACAGTAGCAAAACAGGCTCCGCTTTATAAACCAACACAGACTGGTACGAGTATTTTCCTTTAAAGAAGCTATCGCCAGTGAAAGTTCACGAACTAGTTAACAAACTAGTTGATATTTTGTGCTAACGTGAACTGAATGCACTCTCTTTCCCCTTGATGAGCGTCGGGTGTGAACGAGTTCATTTGGGCAGTTGTGAACGCCGCTCTTTCAAAGTTCATGCACGGTCAAAACCGTTCTAGGTTTCCAGCAAACCCCATTTAAAATCCACCACAAACGAGCCTGATATGTATCTGAGGAAAACAATCAAACATGGCAACACGGGCTGTCACTTCTGTCACGCTAACAAATTGTGTCATCAAACATTTAAAACAAGCATGAAGGAAGATGAAAGCTGCAGTCGCCCAGAGCTAGAGGAGCGCCCCGACTCCCGGGGGTGATTGAAATGTTGAAATGGGGGAAAAAAACATTTGCGCCTTAAGTACCTGTTGTTGTCTTATAATAAAGACCATTTGGCAGCAAGTTTTTCCTCATATTTTTAACATACTGTAGAGCAGTGATACCCAAAGTGTGGGCCGCGGCCCCCTGCTGGACCGTCGAGGTCCTGCAGGTGGGCCGTGAGAGGTCATTAAAATTAAACAAATATGTTTTAAATTCTCACTCTTTTTAAAATATCTTTTTAATTACTGTAAAATATTCATGACAATATTAAAAAAAACATTAAGAATTAATAAAACAAACCAGTTAAGTTATTCTAAAGTCATTTTAACCTAATATGACAAGTGTTACCTATTTGTTGACCCCTTACATTAATATCAGAACACAGCTTCTAGTCCTGTCTGCTGATCATAATTGTGATTAAAGGTTTGGGTGGACTGCGTATATTTTTCACATTTCAAATTGGGCCTTGGTATTCTGAAGTTTGGGAATGGCTGCTGTAGAGAGAAACCAAAACAGAAATTAGTTTTACATGGGCTGTCCCCTCAATGCTAATGTGAACCCTGGTTGGTTAAGGATTCAGAATTGGACACATAGTTTTCGACAGATAAAATGGATGAAATAATTGCCATTTGTGGTGGGGTAGTATATGGGCAGTGGCAATCATTTTGACAAATAACTGCTCACAGCAACATTAAAAAAAGAATAGGAAGAAAAAAACTAAAAATGAACTATTTAGTTCATTTTTTGAAATGGTGAACTGAACTAGTTCATTTTAATTTCTGTGAACTATGAGCTGAACTAGTTGGTGTAGAAAGTGAACGTGCCCAACACTGGCCATCGCCAACTTTAACTGACAAAATATTCCAGTCGAGGTTCGATGTGCAAAATTAAGATGCACATTCATGACTACAAGACGAATTTTGTGATGCACAACAGCACCGCCGGAGCCCGTGATACCAGGTTTGATGCCAACGACACCCCTGATAATTTTGTTATCTCATCCTCTCTGACAAAGTCCCACGTTCCTCTCTGCAGATCCCTGAGCCGGAGGAGCATCTGGCAGACACGTAAACAGCTAGATCAAGAGCAGCATCACGACAAAAGAGGGGGAAAAAAAGAAAGAAAGGAAAAAAAAAGATGTCTCCCCTGTGGTTGTCACGTAGTTATGGATGATTTCACTGTGGCATCTTTCATCGTCTATGCTGGCGGTTTTTTTGCATCAATAACCAAGGATGAAGAGGTCAGCTTCATTACTTCTGCAGTTCCTATTCCTATATTTAACTGCTAGATTTTGTGGTTTTGTGCATTGCCATGTAATGTCACTTTTGTTTTTTTTTTGCAGCACACAGTCTTTATTCATCTGTTTATCAGCAGTAACTTTTGTGTGGATAACACAGAGTCTCGCAGGAGAGCGAGATGCTTCCCCGCGAAAGCCCCGGATCATCCGTGACTTAAAGGAGCTGCTGAACAACGCAGAGAGTTGTTGTCGGAGAGGGAGACGGCATCCTCCTCCCCCCCAGCCATAGACCTTAGGGGTCTTTCGTCTCTTTGGGACACTTTCACAAAGAATATCGAATACAAAAGGTATAAAAACAGGTTCACAAAGATTCGGGGAGCATTTCTGAATATCCTTCTTTTCATCATCGGGCAGAGCAGTGACTCAGGTTCTAGAAACCGGTGTATAATGCAGCGGCTGCAGAGTCTGTGGGCTGGCTGAGACCGACCGAAGCGGCTACATTTTTCATGCCACAAATACACCAGAGACGGTGGTGGAACTGAGGTTTTCAAATATATTGAAATTCAGCATGCTTGCTGAGGAAGAAATACATTAGTCGAAGGTTTAGAGCAACTTTTTTCTGGAAATGAAATTAGCAAAAAGTTGAACAAAAGATTGGAATTTTTTTTTTTTGTCTGCATTTACATTCATGGTTAGAGCCATCATCTAGCTAAACCATCTAGTATGTATATGCAATTTAATCTTATAGCAGACTTTTTTTTTTGTGTGGGAGTGTGAAGGGTGAATGTGTCCTTCAGTCCTCTCTGACAGTAAATTCTAACTTCCTTTATTGACATCCTAAATCCTGATTTCGTCAGAGAGGACTAGAAAAACACCAGCAGTGAAACATTATAAGACAAGACAGTTAAAGAGACACGACAGTGAGGGTGTGGTGTGTGCTGGGTTGTGAAGTATGAGGGGTGTTGTGTAGTGGATTGTGTTGTGACAGCAAACAAACTCAAAAGATAATATGTAGGAAGCAGAAACTACTAACAAGAAGACTGGATGAGCACCTTTTTACCAAGCTAAAGACCTGTATATGGAGAATTGATGTAAACAATTCGATTGATTGTGTTGACAGTAGAGAGGGGGGGTGTTGGGGGAGAGTTGTAAAGCATAAATGTGTCCATGCTCACTCACATGCACCAAGGAAACTGTTACCACTATTACCATCACCACTCTCCTTATCTTAATCCGTCTCAAATCCTCCCGCGGGTGAGAAAACGCCAGCTAACTGCCATCACGCAGGACCAGACTGGCCCGAAAGAACCCTTGCCCCCGACCCAAGAGATCAAGGGGCAAATACCCCTGAGGCATACGTCCACTGACAGGGGAGTCAGGCAGGGCACCTCGAAGGCCAGAACCACAACAAGGTCCGCCCACCCCCAGGGCCCCCACACCCACCAGGCCCTGGCCTACAGCAGCAGCGCCACAGAAAATGCAGACCCGGTGGCCGTCACCCCATGTAGCCCAAGGACAGCCGAACCCCCCCCGCCCCTACCAACTGCCGACAGAGAGCGGAAGGGGGAGACAGGCAAGACAAAGAGAGGAAAGGAGGCTGAAACCAGGGGGGCACGACCACCCCCCGCCCGCCGCCCACCCTGCAGAACAACAGCGACGACAAACGATGGGAAGCAGCCCGCACCAGAAGGCCGCACCAGGAAGGCCGCACGGCACCCCCCCACACCACCACGCACCAGCCCGCAGCAAGCCAACACCCCCCACCCAAAACCCCTCCCAGGGGCCACACCGGGCACCCGGCCCATCAGCAGGGGCGCACCCATGGCCCACGCACAGGCGCAGGGAGGGCCCCACCGGCTGAGGGCTCCCCAAAAGCAGGGACACGCCCCAGTGGCCAGGACCCATGACCACACCCCAAATCCACTGCAGGGTAGGGAAGGATGAGAAAAAAAAAAAAAAAGAGGCAATACGACCAGTCCAGCCCCCCATCCTCCCCCTGACATGTGTGAATTGAATTGAATTTTTTACTTTTATTTTTTCCTGAAACAGACCTAAGAACAGCAGCTGGAAACGTTGGGCTGGGCGACACGACCTCAAATCAATACCACGACTGACAGAACAAGTTACCTTAATTACGGTGAATGAGCCATTATTTTAGCATTGATTTAATTTTTGCCCTCATGGATCACTGACATTGACTACAAACATAATCAACTTTAGAACTTTAAAGCCCTGAATTTATCCGTTAGTGTTTTTGATTTATAACAAATATTTTAACAATTTATCTAATCTTTAAGCTTTCGAGGATGACAAAAGTGTTTGAAGGATGACTACTCATCTTATTTCAAGCACGGGAACTAGATTTAGATTCATGGTTCGTGCCTATGTCCGATTCTGCTCAGCCGTACCTACTCTGCTCGTAGATACAGCCGTACCTAAGCTGAATTCATGAAGAAGAGATAATGGAGCTTACTTTTCAGTTTGCATCTTTGATTCAACATGCCTCACTTGGTCTTGGGGAGTAATTTCACTTCATTATGAGGAGCCAAATGTCGAAACACTTCGGCAGCTTTTCCCAGCATCCTGATACACTCCCTCTTGGAGCTGGTCCATGATGCCATTTGAATGCCTGCGCGCTTTAGACTGTGCATGTGTTCTGTTGGCGGCGCGTTTCCAGTTTTACCACCACAATCTGCTGCGTTTGCTCATCAAACAAACAAATCATCTTAATTGCACGGATCAAAGAACAGACAGCTCGAGAGTACATCATGTTTGATTCTCCTTTGTAGTATTTGAGATAAACACATACTCTACATCCTGCAGACTCATTGTCTGTCTGTCTGTCCATCTACCTAATTTTATATATATATATATATATATATATAGATATATATATATATATATATATATATATATATATATATATATATTATATATTTTATTTTTTTTTTTTTTTTTGTTGTTTGTTTTTTTTTTTTTTTTTTTCTTTTTTTTTTTTTTTTTTCCAGAAATATATAATATTAAAAAAAAAAAAAAAAAAAATCAAGAAAAAATAGCAAAAACATCACAAGATGTTGTGCGCGTTCTCTCACAGCGAAGAAATGTGAGCCAGCCTGGCCCCTTTAAGAAGGTAGTTTTATGGGTAATGTAGTGTGTGTGTCGTAGGACCGCAGAATGAAAACGGGGTTAGATGAAAAGTGTAGTGAGCATGAACAGCAGCCCAGTGTGTATAGATTTACATTCTCTGTTAATCGACAGGAGCCCAACAATACAACCTGTGTGATGTTACAAGTTCCTGCAGTGCCAGAATAAAGTTCCCATTCAATGCAGAGAAACCCGGACTTTTTCTTTTGTTATTGTTAGCTTGTCACCCACTAATTACGAGCCAAAAATAGCACAGCCAGCGGTTTCTTTACTACAGTTCAGAGACCAGAGGCTGTGAAGGTAACAGAAAGACCACAGTTGAGCCTTTGTCTTGTTTCGCTGCAGTGTCTCGCTACTTTTTTGGGGTTTTTAACATATTTTAAACACATTATTTAGGGGCTCCGGCTCCAGTTCGCGGATTTTGATTCTCGCAAGGGGGGGCGATCCCCATTAACCGCGAAAAATAAGGGATCACTGTATGTGTATATATATATATATATATATATATATATATATATATATATATATATATATATATATATATATATATATATATATATATATACACATACACACACAAAACACAAACACACACATACACACATTTATGAATCTATGTTGTTTGTCTCCTCTCTCTCTCCATGCCCTCCTTCTCCAACCTTCATATGCGAAACCTGAGCGCAGAGGCCTTGCCACAGAGTGTGGATCAATGAACTTCTGTGTTGCACTCAGCCTGGATAGGATCTTATTTAGAAGCCCTCCAGGTGTGCAGGATCAGTGGCAGACAGAGAAGGAGGCAAAGTCGGCATCCATTATTTATTTCCTCATTTAACACCGGCAGCGGGCTCCTCGCCCACTTCTATTTGTTCAAAGAGTAGTGGTGTGGGGTTAATTCTCCTGAGGTGCAGAGCCGGTTCAGACCTCCATGGGGCCCTAGGCAAAATTCTGCAAAGGGGCCCTCCCCACTGAATTCAACAGCCACACCTGACACCGCAGTGCTTCCACTCATCCCCCTTTCTGCAGGATCATCAGGTGGAGCAGATACTGTTGTTTGAGGTACTGACTCTGAGCTAGCTTCTGATGCTGTCTGTTCTTCCCCTGTGCCACTTGACAACGATGGCTGTACTGGACCTGCGCTGTTTGTACTGCCTGAAGCAACTGTTTCATCTGTGCCTGTATTAGATGAACCTGGCTCTGTCCCTCCACTAGCTGACTGGCTGGAGCCTGTGCTACTTGTGCTAAGAAATTTAAGCATAGCACCTGTAAAATATAGACAAGACAAAGCAACTATTAATTCAGCTCCATCAAATTGGCTGCACTTAAATTTACTTTAATATTTCAAATATAGGTAATTGTTTATATTATGTACTATAATTCTGAATCATTTAGCACTGTTTATGCATTTATATTTGCCTGTGTACTATCTAAGCAAATAACATTTATTCTTAAGATAAGAGAGAACTTATTAGACTTTATTGATCCCACACCGGGGAAATTCACGTGTCACAGCAGCTCAAGCAGAACAGATAGAAAGTAGAGTGACAGCAGGGTAATAATTAAAAATAGGCTAAAATAAAATAAAATAGAATATAAAATGTGTATATAGCTCTCTCAGAATTTAACTATTACAATAGCAAAATACAAAAATGTTAAGTACTAGAATAAGCAGGGCTATATACACATGACTATTTACAATATATACACCTTTCACCCATAGATATATATGAAAGTGGAATGGAGGTATGGGCATACACATTGTTATATGAATGGCTGTGCAGATTGTAAGAGAACACACATTGTGTGAAGCATTAATAATACTAGCAATGAACTATGTTGCCATGTAAAGGCAGATCCTGCCCAGAGTTGTAAAATACACACATGGTGTGTAGCATTAAAAATATTAAGCAGATTCGTCAATATTCCATTACTTTCCATGTATGTAGTATAATGTTTGCCTATTGCAGTTGTAACCACAATACTGACACACACCCAAATACACACAAATGCCCGCGACAGTGTGCACATACACACAGACATGCAGACTGACACACATAAGCATGCGCGACAGCACGAACATTCATATACACACACACACCCTCAATGATACATTTACTGCTATTAATGATTTGTATATTGGTGCAGCGAAACTAGTCGGCAGCAACCATCAGGCACGCTCAAAATTTCATGCGTAATTTTCTAGTTGCAGTTGTAACTACGCTACAACTTATAATAGAAGCCAGCCAGAGGCACACAGAGACTGGGGGGCTCACTGGGGGGCTAACTGCCCAGTGTTGCCAGATTTGATTGAGCAATTTCGTGTTCCAAAACCCGCCCACTTCAGGAAAAACCCGCCCAATAAGTGTTTTCATACGAAAACAGATTTAAATGCATTTACAGTATTAAACAATTAAGCACTAAATAAAAAGTTGTATTTTATTATAGTGCATGTCACAGAAAATGTGCAAAAATGCATATCGTTTATCCCAGTGCCAGGGCCAAGTTAACACAGCAGCAGTAACATCAACCACGTAAATACCATTTCTTATAGTTTCCCCACTTCGGCATGATAGCCTACTTATTTTTCTAACAGAATAGCCTACCACTTTGAGTTGAGAGAGAGAGCGGCTTCTGCCTCAGACTTCTGCATCAGCGTACTAAGGTTTGTTGAGGAGACGTCACAATATACTAAATTTTGTATTTGTACTGTTTTTAAACCATAAATACAATAGAAACCATAAAATAAAAGTTTGTTGTGCTGTTTTCACAATATTAAAAAAACCGCCAGATGTTGGTAAAAGCAGCCCAAATTGTGTATACCCGCACAATTCATTTTTCCCCCGCCAGCTTTAATCAAAAGTAGCCTAATTGGGCGGAAAACCGAACAATCTGGCAACACTGCAACCGCCCTGTAATGTAGGTCAAACACGGACTAGTCCCTCCCACTCTCCCCCCCAGAGAGGGAAGTTACCTGACTGCTGCTCCCTAACTTCACTGTCATGCTGTTTCTTTTTCCTCTTTTCATATCCCGAGGGAAAACTGCGCTTCATCGTGGCCTGTTTAATCCGTTCACGCGCTACAATCCGGGGAGACACACACGCGCTGCAGACGGTCACGTCGTCAGTTTTTTTTTCTCCCCGCATCAACGTTGCCGAGGTAACGGGGCCCCCATTGGTTTGCGAGGCCCTACGCAAAGTGCGTAGTGTGCGTATTGGGTGAACCGGTACTGCTGAGGTGTTTATATAAGGAGCATAATTGGATTCCTGCGCCAGGATGAGATGAGAGTTTAAATGATAAGGAGTGTGTTGTAAACAGACAAAGCCTTATTACTGAAAAAAAAAGATCTGTTTGTGCTGCATGGTTCGGTGCTGTACAGTGGGCCCATGGCACAACAGGGAACTTTATTGATCTACCTTTATTTCTTCAATTAGAGTAATGAAGAATAAGTTCTTGCTAATAAAACACACATTGTTGTCTTCACCATCCCATGTGCCGGCCCCTTCATCCATTGTTTTTTCTTTGCCATTTATCACACCAAAAGCCAGAAGTCTCTCTAATGAGAACTTAAGAGCCAGCACTTTCCTCGCTCCATGAGATAAAAGTCCTCTGAAGAAAAATCGGACCTCCTGAAGGTAGAATGGGAAACTTATCAACGATGGGTCTATTTGTAACTTTCCACTGGTCTGATAAGCCAAATGAGTTTTATTTAAAACATATGTAAAGGGTAACTTTCTTTAGATTTTCTCTCTGAGAGTCAAAGTCAGACTAAATCATTTCTCGGTATTCTGAGTTAATTCAAACAAAATCTCTACAGAATCATGCACATTGGTTATCATAGATTCATGTGAAATTAATTTCCTCATCAAAGAAATTATCCACACATGAATGCAGTACAATTGCACCAGGGGCAAATCTATTTTGGTTATCACACACACACACACACACACACACACATACATACATACATACATACATACATACATACATACATACATACATACATACATACATACATACATACATACATACATACATACATACATACATACATACATACATACATTTTAGGGCTGTCAGTCGATTAAATTTTTTAATCGCACATTAATCGAATTATTTTTATGTTCTCTTTATCCATCCATCATCTATACCCATTTTGGCCTATACAGAGTCACGGGGATCTGCTTTATTTTTTTTTTTAAGCCTTTAATTTGAAAACCTGAAGTCCATCAATGCTGCCGTACTTTTTGGGGGCTTAATTCATCAGCTTCTTAGTGTATTTTGTTGGGCTGCTGCTTGACCGCCGTAATTTGATGATGGTCCCTAAGCTCCACGGCAGCAGCAGGTACTCAGAAGGACATTCAACGCTGTTCCTGAGAGTTTTAGCCACGCCGACTGAGCTTGGAGGGTTGATGACACTTGTGACATGTCTGGCATACTTATATCTACAAAATGATACCAACCTGGCTGAAATCGGTGCTGTTTTCATGACGCTATTAGCAGCAGACCTGAGTATGTGTGCCTATGAAAGATTTGCCAAATCTTCTCTACCAATGCCAATAACCTTTTTTTTTTTTTTTTTTTTCACTTTTAAGTCTTGTTTGGTGGTGTTTCTTCAGACTTCAAATCATCCAATCCACTGAACAAGACATATTGGCAATTTAACAATTTAAATTTATTCATTGAATAAGCAGGAACCTCAGTGGCATGGTATCACACAAAGCCACAAAAGCCTGGCACCTCCTGCTCATGCTGGCACCGATGCTGCTCCCCCAACAGATGACTGCAGATGAGAGATTACACTCTCTAAAACTAACAGACTAATAAAAGATATGCAACATATTGCTGCAAACACTGAAGGACCTCAGCTTCCTTGAGAAGTAAACTCTGCTCTGTCTCTTATAAACAGCATCAGTGTTGCATCTCTGGTCCAGTCTGTGTTTTCTGGAGTTTTTCTTTTGTTTGTTTTTTTTTTTTTTATGTAGTAAATGGTGTTTACTGCAGCTTGCTTGTTCTCAAGTTTGCATTTAAGTGCTTACTTGCTTATTCAGGTGGGCCAATAAAAGGGTTTTTATGATGTGGGGTGTTAAGGAAATATGTCTACAGTTGTTTGGAGAAGATGAACGAGACCTGTTTGGTACTGAAGCAAGGCAGGATGTCTTTCACAGTACCAGAACCTTCTCCTGGCTCATGGTGAAGAGGTGCTGTAGAACCCTACATAGCTGAGGCCTCATGTACAAAGACTAGTGTTGATTTCACACAAAAAATTTGCATGGAAATTCCCATATGTGTAAAAAGATTCAGATGTTCTAAACCTTGTGTATGAGCGAATCCATGCACATCGCAATCAGTTTAGACCAAAGTAGACCAATTATGAATATGATAATGGAGTGGTGCGCATACAGTGTTACGCGAGCGCTCTCTGGTGGTACGCGGGGAACGTCCTGACTTGCCACATTTTTTCCACATTTTCACTTAAAAAAAAAAAAATCCGAAACATACAATGCATTATAAATATGTTTCAAAGGAAATGTGTAGCTTGAGATAATTAAAATTGTCTTTAAAAAAAAAAAATTGTTACATATTCAGTTGCAGTGCAGATGTAACAACTTTTGAGTGTTTATTCTGCTCTGTATGAGAGTATGAGAATGTGAGAATTGTTGGACAGAGTTGTAAATGTCTGATTCAGTAAAGTAACAATTCAGGTAATAAATAACCACAATCAGGAATAAACATCTCTGTGTGTTTAAAGCTAATTGAGAAGGCATATATGGCTATATTTTAAAACTGATCATCATGATGGTAGGTGGTACGCAGTATTAAAAGTTTGAAAACCACTGTGATAATGAGTATGAACAGGCATGGGCAACTCGCTCATCCAAACAAAGAAAATGAAAAAAGCAAGCGAAAAAAAAACTTGAGATGCCCCTTTTTGAAGTTGAGGCAAGGAAACAAATATTTAATTTGGTACTCTCTTACGGGCATAGCCTAAATAATAAAAGTAAAGAAAAAAATGGAGTGGGAGGAATGTGGTGGAAGCTGTGCTTGTGTTCAGATTAGTTAATGTATCTGGGGTTGATCATCTCATGACAGTTTGCAGCACATTGCGTTTGCATAATGTGGTGCAAATGGTGTAAGATAACTGACGGGGGTTGGTCCTATATCGCTCTGACAAGGTGAGCCACATTTTGTTGGTACAATGTGGCTCACCTTGTCAGGGCGATATAGCCCAGTCCTATCAAGGCGGTACCACCCACTTTTCAACTGCCTGATTGCTCTACACCTGCCTGAGTACAGCAATGGACACGGTTGTATCTGCACTTACTGGCAGTCTGTGGGTTGGCGAGAGGGATTTACAGCTACGTCTTCGAAGAATAACTGCTGTCACCTGATGGGCAGTTCAATAGTTATATGTTTAATAAAGTTTTAAACGTGGATGGATTTTGCAATTATTTTAGCTTTAAACTTGTCACTCACCAGGAGCCACCCATCCTGCACCCTATCAGCTTGGAAGGTTTGCAAGGATAAATGAGCCTTGGGTGATCAACACCACCCTGCCACAACATTAGTCAGGTGCAGTTGTGCATCACGTATTGCTTGCACATTTATGGAATGGAAATTCTTCCAATTAACATATGCAAATTTGGGTTCAGATGGTGCATTTACAGCAATGCGTGCATAGTCCATCACTCAGGGAACCCAGTTTTGCCAGCACTTGTAAAGGAACAGGTAATGTTCAGCTTTTCCTCGTCTCTCTCTCCAAAGTTGGACCAAACTCAGCACAAAGTTCCACGAGGACAGCTTTTCAAAATTTAAAACGGCTAATGGCTGTCATCATCATGGGATAACCCATTCCCTTCTGATTCAGCCAAAGCTGCCATTGACATAGGCTATGGGGTTGCATCATTTTACGCTTGTTTGATCTGAATAATTACTTCTGCCAAGGAGGTTATGTTTTTGTCTGCATTTTTTGTCTGTCTGTCTGTGTACAAGATAATTCAAAAAGTTTTGGATAGATTTTCATGTAATTTTCAGGAGATGTCAGAAATGTGAAAAGAAAGAACTGATTTCATTTTGGGTGTGATCCGGAAAAAATCCTGGATTCTGGATCACTTTCAAATTTTTGATAACATTGTGGTCAATGGGGCCAAAAGTTTTGTTCTCAATATCTCCGTTAATTATTGCCCAAAACTCAGGGATTGACAATGGGAACCTCTATCAAATTTCAAAGGCTGATCCGGATCTGATCCAGAACGCGGATTTTATCGCAATCTGTAAATCGCTATATGGGAGAATTGTGCTTGGCGGAGGTCTGCGCTCTCTGAGTGTTTTTCTAGTTGGTTTATTGATAAATTTTACCATAAGGCTCATGTATCTACACTAAATAAATAATTTGATACTGAAAGACTAGCGATGCCCTTTATATATATAGTATCCTTCAGCACCATGTATATTGAAAATCCCAATCCAGAACCTGAGGAAACAAAGCTCTGAAAAGAGAGAAGGAGCACTGACTGGTGTACACAATTTAAATTGCAAGATTCTATCACCTTTCTCGGTTCTTTTCTTTTCTTGCTATAAAACCATCTCCGTTTTCCAACCGTCTTTATGTTTTTTTACGTTCTTGTTTTCAATTCTAAAAAAAAGTGTCAATGACCATCGCGTTCTCATTACCTCCGCCGAAGAGGTTATGTTTTTATCTGTCTGTGTTCAAGATAACTCAAAAAGTTATGGATGGATTTTGGTGAAATTTTCAGGAGTTGTCGGAAATGTGAAAAAGAAGAACTGATTTCATTTTGGGTGTGATCCGGAAGAAATCCTGGATTCTGGATCACTTTCACATTTTCGATAACATTGCAGTCAAAGAGGCCGAATGTTTTGTTCTCAATATCTCCGTTAATTATTGCCCAAAACTCATGAAATTTGACCCAGGGATTGACAATGGGAACCTCTATCAAATTTTAAAGGCTGATCCAGATCTAATCCAAAATGCAGATTTTATTACAATCTGTAAATCGCTATATGGGGGAATTGTTGCACTTGCTGAGGTCTGCGATCTCCGAGTGCTTTTCTAGTTTAAAGAATTTGATTTCTTGGTTAAAGATTCTCACCTTTCCCTCTCTGATTCAGGGCTTAGGGTCTCAGATTTTAGATCCTGGTTTGCAAAATATATGACGCTGAATTGATGTCACACTTTCACGTGTGTTGGGATACAAATACTTGAGGAAAAGATTCCTAATGTTTGTAATTTAGCTGCATTGCCTCAAGTGTCGCCAACGGACAAAACCCCATGAAAAGTATGTATGTGAGCAATGACATTTGCGTGAAGCACTGCACATTCTCACATTCACTTCACTTTTAGTGCATCCAAGTGTGAGCTTGGGAAATAGTGTGCAAAATTTTTTAATAGAGACGGAACATTTGTACTTGAGACCCCTAGTCTGTACAGGCTTTTAAGATTTGGGGCTGACACCATCTGGACCTGCAGTTTTGTTCCTGTTCAGTCTCCTCAGCTGCCTCTCCACCTGACTACTACAGACAGACAGGTGGGAGGGGGGGAGGGCCCCAGCATGTCCTGATGTGGTTAGAGACAGTGATGGAGCAGCAGCAAGATTCGTGACTGAGGTGGAAGATGAGACAGCTGAGATGTGACAGAAAAGTTGTGGGTCAAGGGCAGGTGGGAGGTCTGTTTGGCCGGGGGCCGGATGGGAGGATGCTGAGCTCGTCTCTGACCTGACCCTGTTGATGAGTAAGTTCAGTTTATTTTCTCTGTCCAGACTTCCATCCATCTGATCCTCCTTCAGGCATGCGCAGGGGGATCAGTAGGTGTTGCTGAAACGTTAACTGATTGTTCGGTGGTTGGACCCGTCATATTTCAAAACATTTTGGGGTGACACCAGCTTATTTCACAGAACCAAATGAGAAAAATTGCTGCCAAGACAGAGGGTATCTTTACGCTCAAACTTTAACCTGAACAACATAACTTTTTGCATCATCACAGTCTATGATCTACATGGAGTATTTTTTGAGGTCAAGGATTCCTGCTGTGGCCGACAAGACACATCTCCTTTCCACTCATCATCAGCCTGAATATAAAAGCCTCGTTTTCACTCCTCCACACTGCTATACAACATCACACCATCTGTTTATTACCTCCGCCAAGGAGGTTATGTTTTTGTCTGTCTGTTTGTCTGTCTGTGTAATGAAATTTTCAGGAGTTATCAGAAATGTGAAAAGGAAGAACTGATTTCATTTTGGCTGTGATCCGGAAGAAATCCTGGATTCTGGATCACTTTCAAATTTTCGATAACATTGCGCTCAAAGGGGCCAAAAGTTTTGTTCTCAATATCTCCGTTAATTATTCGTATATAATTATATTTTGTTGTAGACTTTTTTTTTTATAAAAACAGGATGACATTAATGCCCTGGCAGTGGCAATAAGCTTTATTTTATTTTACATTTTTTTTAATGAGATTTACATTAAATATGTGTTACTGACAAGTGCTGATGTTAAAAGTGTTTGAACAACAAATGTTATGACACTGTAGTTCATATGGCAGCAGAACATTTAAATAAAAGTGCATTTTACACTCCTTTTGAATTCATTGTTTGATTTTACGTATACAAACGCGATTAATCGTGATTAATCAGGGAAATATTGCGATTAATGGCAATTAAAAATTTTAATCGTTGCCCAGCCTTTATATATATATATATATATATATATATATATATATATATATATATATATAGATAGATATATATATATATATATATATACACACATACATACAGACATACATACATACATACATACATACATACATACATACATATATATATATATATATTTTTTTTTTTAAATGTAGTTTATCTTTACTATCCATCTTAAAATCAAGAAGGGATTCTACAAAAAAAATTTCAAAACTGAAAGACAAAACCACAAACACTGGATAAAGCACTGCATAGTATTGCGATATATAAAAGAATACATTAAAAAAAAAAAATCATGCCATTTATAAAATTTAACCACTTACGACTATAAAGGAATGTCTGAATAATTTATTTTCCCAGGGGTACAACTACAACTGAAAGTAAATATATTCACATGCCTTTAATGCGCGGCACTCATGAATGGCTTTTACTGGGATTCTGCAACAACAAAAAAAGAAAAAGCTAAATAATCCCTTATTAAAACACTTAGCCCATGATAAAAACTACCACTGCCCCAAATGGTTGAGCAGTTTCCATTAAACTCTAAGCTTTAATTAAAAAAAAAAAAATAGAAAAGAAGAAGAAATGCATTCATCTGCTGAACCCTCGGGGAGGAAATCTGTCTTCTATTCTGTTGTAAATTGAGCACACCTAGCAGCTCACTACAGAATAATCAGGAATTAAGGGATATATGCAGCAACTGTGAAGAGTAATGCATGCCAGGATTGCTCCTGTACCCTGAGTTTATAAAGTCCTCTCTCCCCCTCAAGCCTGTGGCTATGCTGCACTTTCTGAATTTGGGATTAAAAAGTCGTGGAGGAAGCACAGTGGGTGAGTAAGAAGTAGATTTTGTGTTGCGCTATAAGGTTCCACTCAAGATATTTTCCACCCCTTCAGATTCTCGCTTTCTTCATCCCGAGCGCTGGAGAATTGTACTTTGAAATAGCACGGGGGCGCTGTACATTTCAGATTGTTGTTCTCATTTATAACTCAGCAAACACTTGCAGTGCCTCATGCTTTGACAAGTAATTAAGGGCAACTGTGCCACCGCAGACACTGAGTGGTGGCCGGATATTACAAATAAAAAAAACTTTCTGGCGGCGGACATTTTTTAAAGTAACCTTGTTTACAGTTGCCGTCTCCTCCTTTTGTTAAATAATACTTCACACTATTATTAGGGGATAAATGGCGCATTGTTGCCACATGGGATTCATCATCATTGCTGCTCCAGTGGATATCAGTGTTATTTACAGCCTCCATCTCTAATCTGCAGCCTTCCATAAGAACGTTAGACTCTGATTCAGGGGTGAGAGACACCAAGGAGGTCGCTGCTGCCGCCTCGCCCTCACGTGTCCTTGAGCGGATGGAGTTAACCTCCAGTGCTGACGACGACCGTAGCAGATCTGGACAGCCTTGCTCCAAAATTGAGTGTCAAGTATTTACTTGAGCCGATTATGCCGCGGTCCAAAGATGGCACGGTGCATTCCTTTAATCCCTAAAATTCTGCTTCTGCTATTACAACCATCCTTCTGTGCCTTGCAAACATGACCGCAGGCTGTCAGGACCCCCCCCCCCACACACACACACTCTCTTTTGTGTTTAACTTCTCTCAGCAAGACATGCTATGTCAGGTTACCATCTTTAACGTTTGATTTACATTGATTTTGCAAAAGCTTTCACTATAGGAACATAAATCAGGTGCAAACTGCTGGCGGTGAAGAAATCCCCACAAATCATGTCTGCGTCTGTGCATTTGGGCCAGTATTACTCTGCTCGCAGTTTTACCCACAGATCTGTCGCTGCGCTAGCATCTTCCTCGGGGGGGTTCGCTGCTGTGCGAGAACTGCTGTGTGAATCCCCACAGATGCTAATGCTAGCTCAGCCCTTTGTTGTTAACACGCCGCCATTAGCGGAACAAAAAGAACATCGTAAATTTGTGGATGGATGAGACAAAAATAACAACAATTTGTCCAGGGAGAATACACGAGGGAAGCCAAGTTAGAGTCCAGACCTTAACCCGTGGAGATGATGTGGAACGACATTGTGAAATGTGACTGAGCTGAAGGATTTTTGTAAAGAAACATGTTGAAAACATCAAGTAAGTCTGATCCCGAGCTACTTCTTGAGGTCAATGCTACCAAAGTCTTTCCAGCTAGTAAATCTACTGAACACACCCAACTAGAGAAAAAATTGAACCCTTAAAGACACAAGAAGACATGGTTGTATGTTATCAGTTATATTTGTTTATCACTGTGACTTAGTTAAAGATAACATCATTTTATGGCAAAAAAATTCAGAAAACCTGTAAATTCCAAAAGGGCTCACATACTTTCTTTTCATCTTTATTTGTAGCACACAGACAAACACACACACATATATACACAGTGGTACCACTACTTACAAAATTAATTGGTTCTGGAAGCAGCTTCGTAACCTGAAAAATTCGTAAGTAGAGACGCGTATTCCATGTAAATGTCTAATCCGTTCCAAGCCTCCAAAATTCAAACATATATTTTTCATAAATCATAAAAATGCATAAAAACATGTAACATGTATTTGTTACAATTAGATTACTGCACAATACACATAAAATGAGAGTTGTACATAATGTAAAAAAAAAAAAAAAACAATAAAGTGAAGAATAAAAATTATGTTCATTTACCTTTTAACTGCTATCGTCGTCACCTTTTGCCTTCTTTTAATCGCCTAACGTTTTGTAAAGAATCGATCCAAGGACGTTTGCTTTTGTCGGCTTTTAACAATCCTTCAAAAATGTGGAAAGCAAACATCAACATAGTGAGCAATACTCCGACTAGCGAACACTTTTTCTGGGTGATTGTTTTCAACAAATTCTGAAATTTTTCTAAAATCTCAATGGGATACCGGGAAGATGCTAGCTGATAGCCAACGGCAGAGCAGCTACAAGTATGTTTATGTTCGGTAAACTTTGGGAGCTGCGAGTAGCAGCGCGTACTGTATTTTTGCCTTTCGCATCCTGAAATTTCTTTCGTAACAAGAGGCAATATTTTCTCGTTGAGGCGTTTCGTAACCTTGAAAATTCCGTATGTAGAGATGTTAATAAGTAGAGGTATTACTGTTTATGTATATATATTTATACACACACACACACACACACACAGTAAATTAGAGCAAAAATGTTCACAAAATTCTGAGAAGAAAAGAGTTGGATAACACACAAGTGAACGCTTCAGACCAGAAAAGCCTTCTGCTTACCAAAGGTGGATGCATTTGCTGATTATCAATTCATCAACTGCATCTGATTAGCAGCAAGTGTCTGCAAGCACCACTTTAATCCCTATGGAAGCAGCACAAGTGTACTTCACTTTCACCGTCTGCTTTTTTGTTTTGGCCTTGTATTTTTTTTTTTTTAATACAAATAATGAATGTTAGAAAGACACATTGTGTTGTTTATCTGAAATTTTGTTTATCAAATCTTAAGACCTGTGAGTGCCTTCTAAGTTTTATTTTTCAGCATCTGAATAAAGTAAAACCTTAGGATTGAAAGAGGTTGTACAGCATGCTGATCTACATAATTACCACTACTTTTGCATTAAAAAGGAAAATAAAATGATAATGTGTTTTGCTGGAGGCACAGGTGAAGCCTCGCTATCCTTATATTTAATGTCCTGACATCGATTGAACCTTTACTTATTTATTTCCTTATGTCATAATTGTGTAGTAAAGATTCTTCTGATTGAGGGAAAAAAAAAACTGCATTTTTCATGCCCTAAAAATCGACGAGGGCTGAATTAAATAAAATTCCTTGTTCAATACTTACCTGTCTCAATGGTGAAAAGATTCTGAAGGAGAGAATATTGCTTAAAAATATATAATCTTCTCACATCAGAGCTATTCATTTCCATCAGCAGCTTAGTGTATTCAATAAATTCTCCATCTTAGTTCCTGGAGGATTAGAGAAGAAAGTATGCCTGGAGTAGGGAGTATAATTTTGAGCTTTGAATGTACTTTACCAGCACTTCAGCCATTGCTTTCCTTTCATTTTCACAATTTATTGTAATAGATGACGAGAACATAAAAGCTTTGTCAGGTTCTACAGTCCATCATAGTGGACATCATGTATGCTTTATTTCTTGTCAACCTTGCATTTTTACAGTGTGAAACCTGAAGGGAAGATTAAATCAAAGGATTTAATGCCTGCAGAAATTTCCTGTATCACATAGAAAATAATAAAAACTAGAAAAGCACTCAGAGAGCGCAGACCTCCGCCAAGCGCAACAATTCCCCCATATAGCGATTTACAGATTGGGATAAAATCCGCCTTCTGGATCAGATCTAAGACTTTATTACATCATGTGACACGGCTTTCTCTTTGGAAAATGGCAACTAACCTGCGGAAGTACCAGTACAGGGCCTCTACAAGCTGGACAAGCAGCGTCAGAGCTGGCAACGCAGCTGGCAACGCAGCTAGCGACGACATGTCGTCTGCAACAAGAGCCTACACGGGATATCCCATGAATGAAAATCGAGGCCTGTGATTGGCTGCTAAGACGGGCATTACTGTGGCATTGGTTGTCTGCATGCTGATTGGCTAACACGTGCCCCCGCATCTCCCATATGTTTGGTGGTTTGGTGCTGTTTGAGAATTTCTCCAGACGACCATGTGTCCCAAAATCATTCAATCAAAAAGGATTAACGTCTGACTGATGATATTTTATATTCCAGAGTCACTGCTTAAATGGAAACAAAAATATCCTTCTTTTAAACTTTAGTTTGTTGATCTTTTACCATTATCATTTAACATTGAAGAAAATTAAGATATTCTACAAGAGGCTGTTTTCAGTATCTGGCAACTCATCTCAGATGAAATTAAAAAGATGGATCCCTCACTTGTCTTACAGGAATAATCCTTTGATTTGTTTTTTTTTTTTTTTTTTTTTTTTTTTAATGTTTGAATTGTTTAATGTGTTATATTATGTCTGACTAAATTCCAATAAAAAAAGTGATTGATTATATTATATATATACTACACACAATAGATATATATATATATCATATATAGATATATATAGATATATATATATAGAGATACACATACATATAGATATATATATATATATATATATATATATATATATAGATATATAGATATATATATATATATATATAGATATATATATATATATATATATATATATATATATAGATATATATATATATAGATATATATATATATATATATATATATATATATATATATATATATATATATATAAAGAAGCCAATATGATAACAGGTTTCATTTTTGATGATTTCAGATGTTCCTGGTACACATCACCCCAGTTGATCATGCGTTTGGAGCTCCCTCCATCAACAAAGACATGTCTTTCATCACCATATCTATAAATCATATACGTCCCTTTCCTTTTGATATTGTGGTTTCCGGCTTCATTTTTCACATCCCACTCCCACGATACCTACTGCTACATGTGCTCCTCTCATGTCCCAGGCCCACTTAAATCTTGCCTCCTTCTCTTTGTCTCCAAATCATTCAGTACTCCTGTCCCTCCTTTTCCATCTATCTTAGCAAACTCTGTTCCCCCCTTTGTCTTGTCTTGGTTGTAACATGGAAAATCCTACTGTGAGCAATGGATCATGAAAAGTGATATTAATAAACATCAGTATCAATGTTCTTATTGATAATACTCTAAAAGCAAGACCTTGGTTTGTCATTTTCTTTGTTGGTCTGCTCTGTCTTGATTTTCTACACCTGTGTCTCATCAGATTGCCTGTGGATATGTAGTTCTTCGTTTTTCTCCTTCTAGTTCATTTCTCTTGTATCTGTCATGTCTCCAGAGTTTCTACATGTTCTTCTGTTTCCTTGTTAGTTTTGAGTTTATTGCCATTTTTCAACTTCTCTTTTTTTCCATTTCAGAGAGTGGGTTTTGCGCAAACTATGTTGAACCCGAATTCAGGGAAAGTGAGTTTTCCAGCTCATAAAGGGAGGTAATTTAACCCTGAGCTAGAGGGTTCAGTTAAGCCTGTTTCAGAAACCAAGGCAACTCATATTCAGATATTACAACCTGAGAGCAAGTTTACTTTTCACATATGAAGATTTTCTCTGTCTCCCCCCCTTCATGAAGCTGAAACCACTTTAATTTCATCAGACAAAAACATAACCCACATTTCGGAGATGTTTAAAATATGACTCAAATTTGCGGCAGAACAGTATAATGACGATCTGAATTGATTGTCCACAGTGGTCAAGCTAGCCATCATTCATATTTGGGTATTGGGCCTACTTTTTTTTCTGCACTTGGCAAGATCGACTCTACGACGCGCTTCAGAAGACGGGAGGACTTGGCTGCGAGTCCTCACGACCACAGGTACAAAGCAAAGCAAGTTTATTTGTATAGCACATTTCGTGTACAAGACAATTCAAGGTGCTTTACATAAAACATTTGAAGCATTACAGAAAACAGGGGGAAATAAGAAGAAGATAAAATAATAAAAACATTAAAAACACAAAGGAAAAACAAGACAAGCTAGACAAAGTAAAAGATACGGTGCAGATTTCATGGATAGGCAAATAAAAAAAAGAGAAATGTTTTCAACCTGGATTTAAAAGTGTCTACAGTTGATGAAAGTTTAATCTCCACTGGAAGTTTGTTCCACTTGTTTGCAGCATAACAGCTAAATGTTGCTTCTCTATGTTTAGTCTGGACTCTGGTCTGGACTAGTTGACCCAAGTCCTTGGATCTAAGATCCCTTCTGGGTTCATACTCTGAACATATCACAGATGTATTCTGGACCTAAACCAGGTACAGACCAGAATCAATTTCAAAACATAAATTAAGACATGTCTTAAAAGGAACAGCTAATGCATTAAAGTTAAGAACAACAGACATTGTGTAAAAATGAGTGTTGCATCAACTTGACAGCATTGGAAACCTACCATGTTTATGGTAGCACTAGAGCCAGGAGAGAGAGAAAAAAAAAAAGCAATCTCCACAGGTAAACAATGTTGTATTTTGAAAGGTTACCCTTTTATACATTTGTTGCATTTATATATTATTCATTTCCTTACCAATTTTAATCCTGCTTAGGGTCAGAGGGGCTTCTGGAGCCGGTCTCAGCTGTCACTGGCTGAGAGATGGGGTGGTACACCCTGGACAGGTCACCAATCACAGCGCTAACAATGTGAAATGTGAGACGCACTTTAAAGTCAAATGTAATCAGCTGAAGCCTGCAGCCTTGTCATCATTAGCAGATGTTTCTAATTTATTTACATTTCATAAATACCAATATATCATTTTAATACCAGTGCTGCTTATCATGGACCTTTATGACCGCCTTATTAATAAAAAGTAAATAAATAAAGGCAAGGCAAGTTTATTTGTAGAGCACAATTCATACACAAGGCAATTCAAAGTGCTTTACAGATGCATAAAATCACAAGAAGGCAAATAGAATCATTCCATACAAGCATAAAAATAATCATTAAATTAATTTAAAGAAGAAAACAATTTAAATTAAAAATGAAGAGTGCAGATAAAATCCTTTCAGTTGTCATCTTCACATCTAAACAGAACTGTTTTAAGCCTGGATTCTGAACATTGTCAGAGTTCAGGTCTGTCTCGCATCTTCTGGAAGACTGGTCCAGATTTTAGGAGCATAAAACTAAAATTCAGCTTCACCTTGTTTAGTCCTGACTCTGGGCACCTGCAGGAGACCACTACTTGAGGTTCTCAGAGTCCAGGGTTGGTTCATATGGCTCTAACATGTCACAGATGGACTTTGGGGCCATGGAGAGACTTGAACACAAGTAGAGCTGTTTTAAAGTCTATTCTCTGAGTGACAGGAAGCCAGAGACCTCAGGACTGGACTAATATGGTCGTATCTCCTGGTTCTAGTCAGGACCAGTGCAGAGACCTCAGGACTGGACTAATATGGTCGTATTTCCTGGTTCTAGTCAGGACTCGTGCAAGCAGCGTTCTGGATGTACTGCAGCTGTCTTACAGCTGGTTTAGAGCCCAGTGATCAGGCCGTTACAGTAGTCTAACCTGGTGGAGACGAACGTATGGATTAGTCTTTCTAAATCTGGTTTAGACACTATTCCTTTGATTCTGGCAATGTTTTTAGATGGATAAGAAGCTGCTGATGTTATTGCTTTAATGTGGCTGTTAAAGCTCAAGTCTGAATCCAATATTACCCCTAAATTTCTGACCTGATTTTTAGGTTCTCGAGAGAGAGAGAGAGAGAGAGAGAGAGTCTCAGGTGACTGATAACACTTTCTCTTTGTCTCTGTGGGCCACAGACAATGATTTCAGTTTTGTTTAAATAAAGTTTAGCTTAAATAAATAAAAGGTTTGTTTTTAAGTCCTTGCAAACATCAACTGTTCTATGTGAATGGGGCCACTTTAAAATGTCTTTTGCCAAGGTTTTATTGAAAGCCAAACCATTCAACAGGACAAAAAGGTACAGGACAAAACTAAAATGACACAATGTGGTGAGCTGAAAATGGAGTTCTTTTAAAAGATCAGTCCCTTGTTCTGGGAAGAAGTGCATTCAATTATGGTCAATATCCTTGGTTATGAAATACCAAAGTCTTGCATGGTATTGTATTTTGGTAATATTTCAGGAAATATTGTGATCAAGGCAGACAGCTACTTATTCAAAATACTGATAGCAGCCTGTAAAAAAGCCATTTCCAAGAGATGGTACAAATCAGACCCACCGATAGTTGATATCCTTGGGAGACTGAACACGTGCTGGGGAGGTCAAACCTGTTTTTTTTCCCCCCTTTCTCCTAATCAGGCAATGCATTGCAAAGAACTGGTTTTTGGATTATTTGTTTGGGAAATTTGAGTTCTTTTTTTTTTTTTTGTTTCTGGACTTGACAACTGGGGAAAATTGTGTGCATATAATTTGTATTCTCAATTGTTGCTGATTGTGTGATTTCTGGTGCTTTGTACATACTTCTTGCAATATAAGCGATTATTTGATCAACTGGTGCCTGTTTGTCTCTTTTTCTATGAACTTACACAATTAAATAATTTAACAGTGTGGTGGAATTTCCCCTTTGCAGACTCCTTTAGCAGCAGGGCCAAGGGACCTGTTCCAGAGTTATCTACTTTTTAAAAAACAACCGTGGTGTGGAATGTAAAGTACATAGATCCAAACCAAAGAAGCTACATGTCTAAAGTGTCCAAAAGTTCTCTTTGTGCAGAAAAGATGGGTGCCATTCGGAGTGAGAGGAAGGACGAAACGGGGAAGAGTGTTGCGGCGTAGAACCTCACAAAAAATTCCAGGCGACATTCCTGTCATTTTGACAAGGAAAAGATGAGAATTGACGGCTACACAAGTGGTAATCCTGTTTCTTTCGCCTGGAATAAAACGGAAGGAAGGAACTGGCACAGGGAAGACCAGAAAGACACATTTCTGCAAAGCTCCGGATGAGCATGAGTGCTGCCACCTTCATGTTCCGCCGTACCCGGGTAGCTTCAACACTTCACCCTGCCTCTAATCTTTTCTTCACTCGAGCTTCACCTCTACATTGCAAGTTCTGTGTGGTTTGATCATAATTAGTAGAGGTAACAATTAAGAAAGATGATAAATTGTTCCATTAGCAGCATTACAACTCGAATTTGCTGCCCAGGACTTGTGATGTCTAGTGTAAGAAAAATAATGAAGATATATACGTGGTGTTTTAATAATCCTGATAATCACTTAAGGGTTTTGATGACCAGACATGGATTTGTATATAATTATCTTGTAGGCTCTGACAGCTCTGTGCCTATGCATCAATAAGATAATGTCATCTTTAAGGATCATTCTCTGGCACTTTCTGTAATTTGTCTGTTTATGCTTCGATTCATTGCAATATCTCATTTCAGGGCTCATTCACCACGGTCTGCAACCTGCTGTCTGACCTCTCACGTTGGAAACGGAAGTAAACTTAAGGAAAACTCTGTCCCTCTGCATTCTTAAGAAAAAAAAAATATCCCCAAACCTTAGACTTTGTTCTTTTATTTGGTTGATAAATGTCCTGCGTGCTATCACCACTTTCCACCATGCTCACTGGTATAGTGTGAGCAGTATAAAGACAGGAACTTGGATGTTCTATTTTATTGTAGAACACTTGAACGCCCCTCGGTATCTCCCTCCCACTCAGCATTTCCAGGTGTACAATAATCATATTTGTACTATATTTTGGCCCTCTGTACGATCAATAATCCAAAAAAAGGCCAAATGTACGATAATTTGAAATTATCGCCTGCTGCAACTGTCTGCAAGAGAGTTTTTTGTGAACCCTAAAGGCATCTGTTCCCATGTGACATGTTTCCAACCAATTGTGCTTTGCTGAGCGTGAGATACGAGTGTTTGTCTCAGAACAAGGAGCATGATAGGCTGAATGGTCAGCGTCGCCCTCTCCACGAGACGCTCACAGTCAGGACCAGATCAGGAAGTCGAGCGAGTGAGATTTAAACAGAGTTTAAGCAGAAGAGAAAAACCCAAGGGAAAAAAAAAAAAAAAATCAGTCTCCAAAATCATCTCCAGGCCTCATAATTTAGCTCTTAGTTCCCACCTCTAATTTGTTTTTGAGGGACACAGTCTAACGCAACTGTAAGTTGGGGCTGATGTGGTCCCATTAACCCATTCTGTACTTACACCACGAAGCTGTGAATGCCTGTTGAACGCTAATTATCACTAGAGTGATTATATTTGACTCTAGTGCATCATTGGGTTTATTTTGGTTTATGACAGATGTATGAAAAATTTCCCTCAAAATACGATAATTTTGAGTCTCTGGTATGATAATACTACATTTCCCACCTGGCAACGCTGCTCCCACTGTTTCACAGTACTCCTGGTCTGCTATGTTAATGTACCGGCCTGTAAGAGTTGAACTGCAGTTGCTCCAGATAAAGTTTGTAAACCAACCGTAAGTCTTCGTGTTTGTTTCTTCTTAAGGAGTTGAAGTTACCACACTCACGTTACGATGCCGATGCTACAAGCTACATATTTATGGAGTAAGGTCGCTGTCAAAAAGATGTGTCCATGCTATAAGCATTCGTATTTGTAATGACAAACATTTGTGTGTAAATAAAAAAGTTGTACCCAAAATTCTGCCGTCACACACATGAGTCTGATAAATTATTAGGGTTAGGATTGGTTTTATGTGAGTATGAATCTAAAAGCTGTGAGTGCAAAGTCTTGTGAATACAACTCTAATTTCTACGACTACGAGTCTTCACTGTGAACACGAATTCAAGTTTGTGGGTACGAGTCGAAAAACTGTTGAAATGACGTCACAGGCAGGTCACAGGGGAAAGCAATCGAACCCCGAAAAATGCGCCGAAGGATAGCTGAAAACATGGACACCGTCGGGGAATCATCATCATCATCATCATCATCATCATCATCATCATCATCATCATGGCAGGAATTTCGCGGAGGCCACGGCAGCCATGGCTGTCGTAGCCCTTCCATCTTGGCCGTGATGCCCTTCCGAAAATTGGTTGCTTAACAGCCACTGTGGCCTTGGTGCCCTGCCGTCTCCCCTTCCTTCAGCTATCATCAAGTTTGCGCCGTAGTGCCCATCGGTAGGCCTACCTGTATTAAAGCTAAACAACCGGAGAGGAGGTTTGTCCTACTGCGGCATCTGTCCATAACTCTACTGCACAGCATCTATTTCCATTACGTTCTCTCTGTGGGATAAACAGCACAACGATACCACGAAGACGACATTAAAGGTAAGTGTTCAAAAAGCCATCTGTTTTCTGGATCAAATAGCTTGTCAATGAGCATAAGGACGTTAAAGATTGAACCCAGGACTATAAATCGTAATAAATCGCTCCCAACTTTTAATTGATAAAGAGTTGTTAGACTTGGTTGTAGCAGTAGCCTATTAGCCTCCCTGAGGGGGACCTAGCTATCCAACAAGCTAAATCAACACTTCTGTAAATCTTTCTTGTCATATCTTATTGCTAAAGCCTACTAAGAATTTTTAATGTTTCAATATCAGACGGAGACTGTCATGTCTCGCTACTGTAGCCTTCTGAGCTATGGTTGCTAAAGCAACCCAAGTAAACGGTCTCCTGCAGTTAGCTGTTTTATCGTAAACTAAAGCCTTCAAATAATCCTTTTCTCGCCAAATCAACTTCTCTGTCTCTCTTCTGTGTGTGCAGCGAAGCTTTGCTTCTTAGTCTTCATTTCATCGCCAAAATCAGGATGCCATTAAATGGAATTCAATTAAAGAGAAAACATTTGTGACTAGAAAACACATCTTAAACTCACGATTGATATATGAATCAACAAGAATTTACAGGCAGGATGACGATGCTGAGATAGATTGATTCAAACTCCGACATCCCTGTTCTATACACGATACACTTCTGAGACTTCAGGTGCGCTAAAGTGAAACCTAAACTCTTTAACACGTATCATTACAGAAATACGCTCCGGGGTGGTTTAAGCACTTGAATAATCAGTAGGCTATGAAAACGTGATATTTTTTTTTATTATTATTTAAAATATTCACTGTAAATTTTTTTCCCTCAGAAAGAAGAATGCCAAGATGGGAACGAGTCGAGATCAGTCGCAAAAGAGCTCGAAGATTGCAGCAAAAAATGGACACCTACTTCAAAAGGTTATCATGGAAGAGTTAATTGTTAGATTCTTCTTATTTTAGCCTAAGTTTATGTGGTACATTTAGGATATAACATTTGGAAGGAATTAATACCCCTTTTCTGTTGCTCTTCATGTTAAACCAGATATGTGTTTTGCATATTGGTATGTATGTGTATGTATATAGATCCGTGTGTATACATTGGATATAAATTTTGTTTATTTTTTTATTTTTGGGGGGGAATATGTCCATTTAATATTTAGATTTATTTACAAGAGGTTCTATATGTTTCTAAGTTATGGTTATGCACAGGTGTCAGTGTATATTGATTTATGCATTATTATATATTTTATAAATATATTATATTATATTTATTTTCAGATACATAGATTCATGATAGTGTTAAAATTGTCTATGCTTTAAAAAAAGGTTGTTTTGACATGTCTGGAATGAATCAATAAAATGAAATGAAATATATTAACTAGTTGTGCCACTGTGATTCATCATAAAACTGTTTTAAAATTTTCAGCCAGTGCAAAAAGACAGAGGGAGCATAGAGAGGTGGAGGCCAACTGTTTTTCCTTATGGGCCTAGGAAGACCCCAGGTTCTCCATCCCCATCATCAGATGCCGATTTAAATGAAATTTATGGCTGTGTAATAACCTGATAAAAGTCAATGACATTGCCTATTTTGTTGTCCGTTTTCCCTTTGATAAAAGTCCAAAAGTTGTGGTAGCCTATTAAAAATATCTAAGGTTCTGAATTCAAAAACTGTGTTCTGCCATTTATTAGCATATATGTGTTTTTTTTTAATTATGGCCTTGTTGCCCTGGCATTTGGCCTTTGTGCCCTCAAAAAAAAAATGCCCCTATGAAGGCCAAGTGGCCTTGTCCCTCAAATCATGAAATTCCAGGCCTGATCATTATCACAGGTAAAGTAAATAACACATCCAACATTTATTTATTTTTATTTAGTTGTTTTATTTCATGAAATCGTACTGTTTTTTTTAAATAATATGAAGTTTATGGACGTTAAGACATTCTGCTTTAGCTTACAAGCTAACCACATGTCAGTTACTGCTTGTGTAACCAAACAATAGAATTAGTCAGAGTCCTGACAGCAGTTTACTATCAATACAGAATTTATTTATTATATACGTGTATATCTGAGATCAGACACACAAGTGTGGTTTGCATGGGTCCAGACTAGTAATATTAATTAATAATTGATATTTGTTGTATTAACTTGCATGCTATTGATTGGCATACATTATTTTGCTAAAAATAAAAAAATATTTTTTATGTCTGTCCAGCCTATGTGGGATAGAGTACTGTATGTTGGTAAATGACTATGTCAACAGTGGCATTTAGCCTAATGCATCAAACTTGTTGTTTACAGGGACCAGTAGCTGCTCGGTTATTGGAACGTCTGAAATCAAGGATAACAAATGTGTTGAATCAACCACACTTAAATTTGGACTATTTACAATACATTGTAAATCAAGAATAAACCGTCCATAGACTTCATATTATTTAAAACAGTACAATTTCATGAAATAAACAACTAAATAGAAATAAATAAATGTTGGATGTGTTATTTACGACGATGACGATGACGACGATGACGATGATGATGACGATGATGATGCTTCCCCGACGGTGTCCATGTTTTCAGCTATCCTTCGGCACATTTTTCGGGGTTCGATTGCTTTCCCCTGTGACCTGCCTGTGACGTCATTTCAACAGTTTTTCGACTTGTACCTACAAACTTGAATTCGTGTTCACAGTGAAGACTCGTAGTCGTAGAAATTAGAGTTGTATTCACAAGACTTTGCCCTCACAGCTTTTAGATTCATACTCACATAAAACCAATCCTAACCCTAATAATTTATCAGACTCATGTGTGTGACAGCAGAATTTTGGGTACAACTTTTTTATTTACACACAAATGTTTGTCATTACAAATACGAATGCTTATAACATGGACACATCTTTTTGACAGCGACCTTACTCCATACATATTCACGTGAGAGTCGCTCGTGAGACTTGAATGAGGCTGATATTACATATCATGGTAATCGACCGCGATAATGAGATGAAGTCAAACATAAACGTAATCGTTTCACCGCTCTTTACCCTAATACCGGTAACTGTCCCATCCCTAGAGTGTATACAGTCATGGAAAAAATTATTAGTCCACCATTTTTTCTTCACTTTCTTGTTCATTTTAATACCTGGTACCACTAAACTTCATCATGTGACTAAAACAGACAGAAAAGAAAACACTGAATGCATAAAATCAGTGTTTTTGGCAGTACAACACCATAGCTATTGATGTAAGAACTTAAGTGATTTAGGTTATAATCAAGTAAACCATGGAAAATGGTAAGATATCAGCTCTTAAATAAAACTCTTATGAGCAATCTTTGTGGTTATCGTTATGTTTGTCCAAACAAATGTACTTTTAGTTGTACCAGGCATTAAAATGAACAAGAAACTGAAGAAAACAAGGGTGGTGTAATAATTTTTTCCATGACTGTATGTACACCAACTGTAGAAAGGGCTGCGTGCACCATGAGCCTCCACCTTTCACTGATGTCCGGTGCTCTGCTCTTCCTCAAAGTCACAAAGTGTGCTGTGCTGGAGGAAAAATTGCCTCGAAAATAGCTGACGGTCCCCACCAGAGACAGAAAATCTCTTCCAGTGTTTGTTTTGTCACAAATCCACTTTCATTCAAACTACATCTAATCATTTCACTTTTCTCCTCCCTCCCTACTGCACTGTTCAGCCTACTTAGCTGGGATCCTGACCTCCTGTCTTCAGACCACACCTCCATCCTTCCAGACTCTCTTCAGCCTCCTGCCTCGTCTTGCTACCGGTCTCAATGTCATCTGTGAACATTCGTTATCCACTGAGACTCACGCCTGATCTCCAACTCTACCTTATCCATCAGCGCTGAAAACAAAAGGGCTGAAAGGCGACCCTTGGCGTAATCTCATCTTCACCTTGAACCCATCATCACTCTTCTTGCACACCTGCCACTATCTCTCAATACATATTCTCTCATACGTCTCCTGCATTCCTCGTTTTCTGATGATATCTTACACCTCATCTTTTGTCATTTAGTTTTTTTTGTCCGTAAGCATATTCTTTCAAAGTTTTTTCTATACCCGAGGCTGGCCGTGGAACCCAATACTCCCAAGGCAGACTTGGATTTGTGATGCTCTTTATGTGCTCTTTGGCTGCTGTTTGCAAATCGTCACCTCTCTTTTGCGGTCCCGCTTTCATTAATCAGGCCTGTAAATTTATGCTACAGCATATTGCTAAACCTTCTTGTAGATTCTGTTGATCAGAACATTACCCATATTCTTGAAAATGTTAGCGCCTGAGGCATCTGCCCATTTTCAAAAACTGTGTTTAATGGCCTAGTTAGAAACTTTGCTGCCATTTGCTTTGCGACTCAATGCATCCGTAGATTTGTGATCAGGACAGACTGCTTTTCCATTTTCATTTTCTTCTTCCCCTCATAGATGTGGTCAGAGCAGTTCTCAATCCCAACCCATGAATTACAACAACGAACAAAAATTAGCATTCCCCTTGATCCTATGTTTTGTTTATAAACCTCGCCATTATTTCTTCATTCAACAAGATTAAGCCAGAAAATGATCCATGTGCACAGATTGCACATGATTTTTCTTGTCTTCTATGTATGTCTGTACTATTGTTGCAGTAACACACTTTGGGCATCTTGTAAAAGGCACTGATAAAAATTTAAATTGTTGGGGTTTTTTATTGCCACAGAGCTGAATTTAAACTAAGTCAACAGCACCCCCCCTCTACTGTCAACACAATCAATCAATAATGTTTACATCATTTAAGTAGGTGTTAATGGCTGACTCAATAACTGCAACCATGGCCATTTGTGACAGCGGCTGTGAGGCATTTCTGCTGAAATGCTGCGTTCGGTGTTTTCCAAGCATGGCACTGGACATCAAGGCCAAACTCCACTTTGGTGTCATGTGTCCGTAGGATGCTGTTCCAGAAGCTTTGAGGTTTGTCCAGCTGCAGTTTTGCAAACCTCATTAGTGTTTTAATGTTCTTTTCAGACAGAAGAAGCTTTCTCCTGTCAACTTTTCCAAAACAAACTGGGGTTTGTGAGGTTTAGCTCTCGGGCTACTTATATTTCTGTCAACGACTAGGAAGTTTTTTTAAGCCATCTTTAACACTGTCCATTTTTTAATAATCTTTCTCCTTGTAGAAAGTTTAATCCCAAATTGCTTGGAAAGGGTTGTTATACCCCTTTCCAGATTTATGTGTATCAATAACTGCTTCCCTGAGACCGTTGCTTACACCTTTCCCTCTGAGCGCTGTGTTAGGAACAACCCAATTCTCCAGACCAAAAAAAAAGAAACTGCCAAAATCTCTGCTTTTATAGCCATCTACACAGCTGCAGATCATCAGTTCATCAGAAGCTGATGAATGGAAGCTCACAGCTGCAGCTTACGCTTTTTGTAAATCTTACAAAAGCAGTAAGAGAGGACCTTCAAATTACCAAGGTCATGTGTCTTTTGGGTTTATTTTTGTCAAGTAAATAATGGCACAGTGGAAAAAAAATAAAAGTAAAAGATGCTGTTTGTCTGAGGTTATGTTTGACTGATAAAAAGACCCACTACGACTATGATTTCTTTCTTTTTTTTTAACTGTACAAAGCCACGGATAATACTTTACAATAAAATAGGACCAGTTGGTGTGCTCATGACCTTTAAGGTGGCTTGGGGTATGACTCTATGTAAATTTGATGAAAACCTAGTTACACAAGGTCGCATCAAAGTGGATGTGTCATCATTAGAGCTGAGCGATTTTATCGATTCTGCGATATATATCGATATTTTATTTCCCCAGAGAGTATCGATTTTTCAGCCACGGGTATCGATATTCTAAGCTCCTTTCAAAACCCCCTCCAAGTAACAATTTGTACTATTTAAATAAATGAAACTATTTTTCTCAACAAGTCTTTTATTTATTTTGTCCAGCATTTGCAAGCTGCCTGTCAGCCATATAATGTGTAATTGATGCTTTCAGTTCAATTAATTCAAACAAAGTCATTGGAACACTCACAAAATGTCACCAAAATCACTTTATCCCTTTAAAATCTTTCAGAAAATTATGTAAATGTATTGTAAGATGAATATCGATATATATCGTACTGTGAGCCAAATATCGTGTATCGTATCGCATCGTATCGTATCGTATTGTATTGCGAGATTAGTGTATCACTACAGCCCTAATCATCATCATCATCATGTATTTGCTTTCCATCACTTTTTAACAAATCAGGAACAAATCCTGATTGGATCACAATGAGCCCTTCGACTTGACAAAGCCATCAACCAGCAGCATGGCGCCATCATTAGCAGAGACATCTGTCCTTGTCTCTGCTCTGTTTGCTCATGTTTTATTTGGACAGACGTTCGTCACTGCCTGTATTTCTGTGGTGAGTCTGGGTGATGTATCGCCTGATTGCACATATAGTTCATGAGAGTGGAACAGATGTTTTCTTATACCTTACTTTTTTAGTCTCCTAACTCTCACTGTCATTTTTGCATGTATGCACTGTAACACATTCTCCCAACCTATCTGAAGGGACGTGTCACAACACCTATTACAGACACCGGCGGATCGATGCTGTTATCTGCCTCCGATTAAGCCTTTTACCCATCTGAGAATAACCGGACCAGTGCTATTGACAAATACGCCCAAAACCCAGACACGGCACAAGCATTTCGTGAGGCAGATCCCTGTATTTACAGATGACAGCGTGCTCGGCACGTGAACGCTAAAAACATAACCTTGACACACCTGACATTTAAACGCCCTTTCAAACAAAAATGTCACACAGTAAATTACTAATCAGTCCATAAAACCAGTTTGACAAGCAACAGTTCAAAACAAAAAGATAGATCTTCCAGAGTAATTGAAAAGTTTTGTTTTTTTGAAAGGCCGCTCCCGTTCCTCCTGAGAAAAAGCATCTCAACAGGTGATAAAGGCTCCGCTGGTAAATCCATGTAAGGACGAAGTTGTCCAGATCTCAGATGGGTAATCCGCAGGATAAAGGTAGGTGGTTGATCCCGGTCCGAACTGGAAGTACAACATGACAATGGAAAAAAAACGTAAACCTCACACGCAAGACGCGTGAGGTTTACCATGCGTACCCGATCCTCAGCCCCCCCTTTACACACCTGTCCTCAGTTATAATGGCAGTGTGATGATAGTCATGTGATCCATGCCAGTCCCATTTAGCCACTCTGGTGACGGCAAGTAAAATGAATACATGAAATATGTGAAATGAGAAAAACAAAAAAAATTATGCCATGACCTTCTCATATTTTAATAGTCACATTGGAAAACGGTTTGCTTAGGGTGACCTTTTACAACACACACACCAAATAAAAACAATTTACCCGACATGGACGTGAACCACTGTCCTGGTGTGAACTTTCCTACTGAAAGTAATTCTCTGTGTCTTTTTCATCTGGTGCCATTGACAAGACTAGAAACAAAGTCAGTTAAAGAGTTCAATATACAATCATGAATACAAAGACTCGGCCGATGGTACACTTGTCTACAACACCACCGAGATGCTGCCATGGGCAAATGCACCCAGAATGTCCGATTGTCTCAGTTCTTATAGGCGGTTCCTTGCTCTTCTGAGTTTTATTACTTTTTGTCTCAGAATCCAGATGGTCAATAGCTCTGAATCGCAGGTCCAGGCACATGTGGTTGTTTTATTTGTCTAGGAAATGAGATGTATCTTCAATGTTTTTATCTATGCCGTCACAAACTTCCTTGGAAGACAGCAGGTCAGGAAGTCAGAAGGTCCAAATAGTTAGGTCATAAAGCAGCAAAACTGAGGACTCACCATCATAAAAAGAGACTGCATCCTTCATGCCATAAAGTTTAGTTTTAACAGTTAACTATTCTGAGTACCCAAAGTCCTTACACTACATAGATTACTCTTCTGGGCATTGAAAATGAATGTGAAAGTGACACCCCGTCCAATAAAAAGGTGACGCAGAGGAATCCAGACTGTCTATGAGACTAATCTAGACTGAGAATTGGACGGTATTCAGGTCAGCCCAGTACATCTTTCCCAGTTTCACATTACTTTAATAACACCATCTGATCCTCTATGTCTCATCATATTTAGTCATCAGTCCATCAGTGTATTCCTTCTATCTTATCACACTACTTTCAACCTGTCTTACAGGTTCAACTCATAGAAGTCTTTTTTATTTCCCCTAACGATCAAGCTTTCTTCATCTCCGACTCCTACTTTCCTACTTCTTTTTTTTCAGGTGACTCCTTTCATGAAACTGTCTTCCTTCTTTCTATCTCCAGCTTGTCTCTTCCTCTGACCAGGTAAAAGTATGTCCCCATCTTGTCTCCCTCACCACTATTGCTGTTGTTGGCCAGTTTTCTTGCAATACGTCACCCTTACACAGCGTCAGTTTGAAAACTACAGTATACACAACAGTCTCCATCCTTCAATTTTGCCGTTTTCCTCTATCCTCGACTCTTCCGTCACAGTTGCCTACCCCTTTATCTCCACAGTCATCCTCCAGACTATAATCCAGTGCTGCCAAGCTGTGTTCTCCCCCGTCAACACCCTGCAGTCTCCAATCTCTCTCAGAAAGGACCTCCAGCATATGATGTAGTCAACCTGTGTGCACACCCGCCCCGCTCTTGGCATCACCATATTTTCTTACCACTTTTCGAAATACGTCTTCACCACAGTTATTTCCACCGTTTTTGAAAATTGCTCCCCCATTTGTCCTTTCAATATTTCTCTTCTCGACAACATACCTACCAGAACCTCCTCGTAAATTTATCCCGTCACCGCTGAAGTCTTTTCCATTCATCATTCTCTGCCTTTAGTATACCCGCTACCACCTCCTACGACTTCTTCCAAAGTGATTATGCGTCTTCCATCTCCACTTCACCTATGTGCATTCATAATTGTCATTGGTAAAACTTTAGCCTCTCACAAAAAAAAGAAAATCTACACTCTATACTTATCCACCTGTCCTCTTTCTCCTCCCATCCACACCATAGGAGAAAAGTTAGAATCCTGTTAAAACTGTTATATTCTTGTGAAGATGAAAAAAACATCAGGAACTATGAGGTCATTTATCTTGTTTTAAATATAATTTGCTAACTGAGTCATTGGTATGTTTTTAAATGTATCAAGAATATGTCATTTTATACCTTAATTAGCCTGGAAATGATAAATTTAGTCATTTACCATTGAAAAAAATCAATATCCAGAGTTCCAGCTTTTTCTCCTTTCAAGTAATAAACAAGCTCAGCCAGCATTAAGAAATATCCACTTTATGAGTTTATTTTCCTGTTCTTGGGTCTTAAGCAACACCAAGAATTAATCAATGCATTCCACTTTTTACTGTGCTTTATCAAGTCAAGTCTGTTTCTTTTTTTAAGTAATTTGATCTAAAATTCTTTTTCTTCTTAGAGCTGGTAGGTGTTCAAAGGTTTGAAAACAAAATCCTTTGTCAAGTGAGGAATCTTGCTGCGTGTGCAGATAATTTCACTGACAAAAAAAACAATTTTCATGAAGAATTTAGTCTTTATTGATTGTATTTTAGCTAGTGTTTTTTTTTCCTCCATCTGATCTGTTAACCAGTCATCGCACCAGCATTTAAAGATTTGGTCTCTTATCTGCAGATCTTTTTCATCTGTTTCCAAACGTTCTGTTTCCATCTTCAGCAGCTTCATTTGTATCAACCGGTGTGTCAGAAATAAAGGTGGGGATTTTTTTGATTCAGTCTCACTGGTCTGATGTTAAAATTTGGTTTATGATCTGCATAATTGATTTGGCAAAGACTTAAAACTGGATGTCCCTGTTGACTTAAGTCTTTATTTATCAGACTTTTTCCTGACATGAAGAATTCATGAGACTGTACGTATCCATTTTCTGGGTTAGTGACGCCGAATGCTTCTTTATCTGGTATTTTTATTAAATGAACGCTTTGTAAAATTAAGGTTTTAGTTCTTTGCCAATGCTGAGCTGATCTTTTTTTAATCATAGGTTTGCAGAATACATAATTTAACAATTTGTCATTTATTGCATTCTGTTTAAAGTGCACAGAAACTGTTATAGGAAGTGGAAATTTCTAATGTACTTTGGCTTATGAGTGTAAATACTTCTTTATTTCCTAAACACTGAATAAGATTTCATTTTTCAAACTGATGTTAGAGGTCGCCATTAAAGTAAACTACTCTTTATTCATGCATTCATTTTGCATAGGACGTGGTTTTCAGAGAGGAGTTGAGACAGTCTCTGTGGTCAGGAGGTGCTTCCAGATGACTGGACAACCACAGCAAATGTGATCGGGGAGACAGGTAAGAGAGTACCTGGGGTGTCACCTGGCAGGAAAACAGACAAGGAGACTCGGTGATGGAGTGAGGATGTGCAGGAGCAGGAACAGAGAAAGAGGTTAGCTAAGATGAAGTGGAACGCTGAGAGGACTGAAGAGAGGAGACAGGAGTACAGGAAGATGCAGCGGAAGGTGAAGGTACAGGTGGCAAAGGCCAAACAAAGGGAGTGTGATGAATTGAATGCCAGGTTGGACAGTAAGGAAGGAGAGATCGGGATGTACAATAGGCTGGGGGTGATGAAGGATAGGGATGGAAATGTATTGACAGATGCCAGGAGTGTGACAGGAAGACAGAATGAGTAATTTGAAGAGTTGATGAGGAACGTGAAAGAGAACAAAGAGTAGAAAAGGTGACTGTTGTGGACCAGGAGGTGGCAAAGATTAGTAGGGCTGAAGTGAGGAGGGCATTGAAGAGGGTATAGAGTAAAAAGAGAGTTGGCCCTCATGACATACCTGTGGAGGTATGGATGTGTCTAGGGTAGATGGCAGTAGAGTTTTTGACTAGTATATTCAACAAGATTTTAGATAGTGAGAGGATGCCTGAGGAATGGAGGAGAGGTTTGTTGGTGCCGATTTTAACAGGAACTCCAGAGGAATAAAGCTGATGAGCTACACCATGAAGTTATAAGGAAGAATAGTAGAATCTAGAGTGACAGAAGTGAACATCTCTGAACAGCAGTATGGCCAGAGAAGAGTACTTCAGGTTCAATATTTGCTTTGAGGGATACTGATAGAGAAGTACAGAGGGAGCTGCATTATGTCTTTGTAGACCTTCAGAAAGCAGATGACAGGGTGCCAAGGGAGGAAGCCCTGGTATTGATGTGGAAGTCTGAAGTAGCAGAGAAGTGTGTTAGAGTGGTGCAGGACGTGGATGAGAGCTGGAAGACAATGGTCAGGTGTGCTGTAGGTGTGACAGAAGAGTTCAAGGTGGAGGTGGGACTGCATCAAGGATCAGCTCTGAGCCCCCTCTTGTTGCAATGGTGATGGACAGACTGATAGATGAGGTTAGACAGGAATCTCCACGGACTATGATGTTTGCAGATGACATGATTTGTAGTCTAGAGAGGTGGAGAAATGCCCTGGAAAGGACAGGAGTGAAGGTTAGCAGCAAGACAGAATACATGTGTGTGAATGAGAGGGACACAACTGGAACGGTGAGGCTACAGGGAGAAGAAGTGAAAGAGTCCAGAGCAACGGGGAGTGTGTGGAAAAAAGGTGAAGAAGCATGAGCAAGGAGGTTGGAACAGGTGGAGAAAAGTGTAAGGTGTAATAAGAGTTTCAGGACGAATGAAAGCAAAGGTGTACAAGAAGGTGTTGACATGCGCGATGTCGTATGGTTTAGAGACTGTGGCACTGAGGAAAAGACAGGAAGCAGAGTTGGAGGGAGCAGAGGTTAATATCTCGAGGTTCTCCTTTTGGAGTGACGAGGATGGACAGGATCAGGAACGAGAACATCAGAGGGACAGAACATGTTCGATGTTTTGGGGAGAGAGTCAGATGGTTTGGACATGAACAGAGGAGCGATAGTAAATATATCGGTAGAAGGATGATGAGGTTGGAAGTGCCAGGTAGGAGGTCTAGAGGGAGACCTAAGAGGAGATTTATGGATGCAGTGAAAGAGGACATGAATGTTGGTAGCTGTTAGAGAAGAGGATGCAGAAGATGGACTTAGATGGAGGTGGATGATTCACTGTGGCGACCCCCGAAGAGAGAAGCCGAAAGGAAAAGAAGAATTTTGCATTGGACCAAATCAGGGTCATCACTGACAATTCTGGGACTCATGGTAGAGCAACTAGTAGAGGTCTTCACAAGTTTACTTTCATGGACCCGAACCCGAAAGGACCTGTGAAAATTTGACCCGAAACCGACCCGACCCAAGCTATTATCATAGGTCCGGGGGTCTGAACCCGAATGGACCCACAATATTTGGACCCGGAACCGACCCGACCCAAGTCTTTAGTTTCCGACCAAGAACCGAACCGAGTTACCCGAATAGAACCGAGACAATACAGCCCATAGTTGCTCATGTTAAAAGTTGTCTTGCGTTGAATAAAACTTGATTTTCTTACCAAAAGTTGTCTTCTTCTACCCGGTTCAGTTGCTACATAGGCTACGTGATGTAAACAACAAGAAATCCACGTTGTTATTTTCTTTGTGGATACAGATGCTATTGGTAGCAACTGCTAACGCTAATAGCCTACACCGGTCAGGACGTGTCGTGAATATGTTCTCTCATCCAACGTTGTCGTGTTGACGATCCGTTGTGCTTTACAGCTGTCGGGCAAACCGCTAATAACACGCTACAGCAACACGATTGTTTCATGACAAACACACCACATTAATTAATAATTAATTAAACTGCCCCGAGTCCTGACATTGGCTGCCACCGCCAATATCTTTACCTCTCTCGAGTAAACGCTGACCCAGCCTGTCAGAGAGCACCGACTGGACCAGAGACTAACTGTACCGACCCTGACCCGAACCCGAACCCGAAGTCACGTCTTTAGAATGGACCCCAGACCCGATTTCCGGTCGGGTCGAAACCTCGGGTTTTTGGGTTGTCGGGTTGTTCCGAAGATATCTAGCAACTCTGTTAAACTATTATTGAATCTTTTTTTTTTTTTTGATCAAAATATAGTAAATACAAGATACTTTAGGGTTGTTGCCGCTTTTTAAAATGCACTCACTGTATACAGCAAAGTTGTTTTCTTATTCTTTGGGGAATGACAAGTAATTCATAACTGTGGTTCATAAATGCACTCTAATTTCTGCATTGCGCCTGGACAACACGGATGGCAGCTGATGCACTTGAAAAGAAATGTAACTGAGACTGGATGCAGCGGACACATTAATTTCTCAGAGGGCAGGGCCTGCTGTTTGGCATCAGATAAAATATAATTAGGCCCACATTTCATCTGAGCTTCTGCACTGCAAACACGGGGAACTCGGGTCATTGCTTTGGTGATATGTAAAATTGGAAGGCAAATGATGTATCAATCAACCAACTGTGCTATTTAAATAGAATTTAACATTTTTACTTCTTATTTCATATTATTATAGAGAGGAAAATGTTCTTGGCACTTGGAGTGTAGGGTTATTGCAGTGCTTCTCAATTATTTTCTGCTGCGCCCCCCAGGAAGAAGAAAACTCTTTGAAAACCCTCCACACAATGTTAAATAGTATAATTTGTCTATATAATTGTTATAAGTCCACCTCTGCATAACACTGTTTCCTTATTATCATTAAAGGAAACAAAAAGAGAAAAATAAATCAACTTATAACAAAGAATACCTTTTATTAACATTGTTTTTTAGTCTGTAAAGATTCAAAGTGCATCAATCCCACCGTAGTCACAGTGAAGCCAAGCGCTACATCAGCATCGTCAGATTTCTTTGTCTTAACTTTCGTTTGTCTCATTATCTCCATCTCTCCGTCTCTCTCCTCCTTTCTTTTCATCCCTGTTAAATATTTTTTGTGGTGTCTCTTGAGGGTTTGGTCGCTTCATATCTCCTGCTCTGTGCTCTGTGCGCGCATGTCCATGCAAAAAAAAACTTGACACAATATAGCTAATACTGCCCGTGCACGCTGTGACAATGAGAGCGCCTACTGTACTATATGTGCAATTACACTTTTATTCCAGTATGGCAAAAAAAAAAAAAAAAACATGTTCCCAGGAATCGCACCGTGACCCCCCACTAAGTGAGAAGGACTGGGTTATTGGGAACTATTCTACATTGAGCACTAGTGAGTGTTGACTCAGGTCAAGTATAAAATATTTTAGTGATTTGAAGAAACTAAGACTTAAATGCTTGTTTTGGAATTTTTTTCAACAGATGTACTTTTCTAAAACTTATAAAAATAATTATTAATACACTGAACACAATTACAGAGTGGAGGTGTAAAATACCACCTTTTTTGTGCACACATAGCATAGCTGGAACATTGGATGATTTTTTTTGTATGTGTGTGTATGAAGAGGTGTAATATGGGTAATTTAACATCTAAAGACTGAATTAGAAGTTTTTTACAGTGAATAGTTCTGGACACTCCCAGAGGGTAACTAAGGACTGAGAAGCTCCTTTACCTAAATTGATCCCTTTTTGTGTGTTTTTAATGAAGAAAAAGAAATAAGAAGGACATTCACACATTATACTGTTCCAACATCTGGTGTAGGCCGTTTTCTTGATTTATTTGTATTATATAGTATTTGCCCATCTGTATGCATTATTAGTAAAGGTCAAACTTTCCATTTGTCTCAGGACCTGTACATCTTATTGTCCATGTAAAACGTAATTGAGCTTGACAAATGACTCTTAAGCAGTTTTTTATACTTATTTCTTTAATAATGCGTTGATATCGGTCCAGTCAGTAAGAAAATATGTTGCCATTTAGGAGTTTGGAAAAAAAAAAAACTCAATCAACTTAATCATCGGCCAGTGTGCCTCTAGAACAATATTATACGAGTAAAAGTCATGTAAGTCAGGAATTAACTGCAAACTGTTGTTTTCCCAAGACCCAACTAGGTATTTTTTGTTTCCTAACCAAGTGGCTTTGGTGAAACCAAAAATATGTAAAAAAAGGGGGTGACTGGGTAATATATGGTGCCTTGATGGTTAGCACTGTTCACTCAGTCTTAAAAGGTTACTGGTTTCGAATTCCTGTTGCGGCCTTTCTGTGAGTTTGTACATTCTTCCTGTGCCTCTGAGGGTTTTCTCCCACAGCCCAGAATAATGCATGGTAGTTTAATTAGTGACTCTACACCACAGGTGTCAAACTGATCCGTGAAAGGGACGTGAGGCTGCAGGTTTTTGTTCCAACCCTGCGGCAGCACAGCTAACTTGTTTTAGTCAATCAATCAACTAATTGTCTTCACTAAAGGTCTAAACCAGTTCAGATGATTTAATGAAACAAGTCAGGTGTGTTTCTGCATGGTTGGAACAAAAACCTGCAGCCACATGGCCCTTTCAAGGATCAGTTTGACACCTCTGCTCTAGACTGACCATTGGTGGCAGCGTTGCCAGGTGGAAAATGTAGGATTATCGTACCAGAGACTCAAAATGATCGTATGTTGAGGAAAATTATCGTACATCTGTCATAACCAAAATAACAAGCCCAATGATGCGCTATACTCAAATTATTTATTTTCCCTTTATGAATGTATAGTCAAATTTACTCACTCTAGTGTTCAAGCGGGCAAAGCTGACCATTCAGCCTATCATGCTCGTTGTTCTGAGACAAACACTCGTATCTCACGCTCAGCAAAGCACGATTGGCTAGAAAACATGTCACATGGGAACAGATGCCTTCAGGGTTCACAAAAAAAACTCTCCATCAGACAGTTGCGGCAGGCAATAATTTGAAATAGTCAAATTATCGTACATTTGGCCTTTTTTGGATTATTGATCGTACATCGTACAGAGGACCAATTTATAGTACAAATACGATAATTTTCGTACACCTGGCAATGCTGATTGGTGGGGTTGTGTGAGGTAGTTTGTCTAGATGCAGACCTGAGAATGAACTGGTCACCTGTTGACCCTCTGTGACCCTGAACAGGAAGAGACAGGTAATGATAATGGATGAATGCATGGTTAAGTACCTTCACCTGTTCTGAGGGGAAAATGAGGAGATGGTTGTGGATTTTAGACTCGGAATAATGCACCTTTGCTCCATCTGTCTAGTGTCAGTTTAAGATTTTCCTGGATCATTTTTACAGCATTAACATTGTTTGTATTCTGTAGTCTCTCTGCCTTGACCTTCTCCAGGTCCTACCATGGTGCTGCAGAACAGTGGTGTAGTGGTTAGCGCTGCCACTTCACATCTGGAAGGTTCAGCTGGATCTCGGTTCGGCTGGATCGCGGTTCAGCTGGATCTTTCAGTGTTGAGTTTGCATGTCCTTCCTGTGTCTGCATGGGTTTACCAGGATACTCCGGCTTCCTCCCACCCCAGAAATATGACGTTTGGGCTAATTGGTAACAATAAATCCTGACAAGCCTATATTAACCATGATGTACGGCAGGGGTGGCCAAAGTCGATACTCTATGGCGGTGTCCTGCAGGTTTTGCACGTTTCCCTGCTTTAAAACACCTGATCCTAATTAGTGACCATCATCATCTTGTCATCAAGGTCAGCACATGTCTGTTAATGATACAGCCACTTGTATCAGGGTGTGTAGAAGGAGGGAAACATGTAAACCTGCAGGACACCGGCCCTCAAGGACCGACTTTGTATGCCCCTGATATGGCATGCGGTTTCCCCCAAATGACTCTTTGACCTTCTAATACTGACAATTTTTTTTTATTTTTTTACTGCAACAATTTGAAGAAACCAAAACTCCATGTAGACCAGCCAACGGCATCACGACACCATCTCTCCCCATGTTCCTGCCTCATACTGTTGAATAATGAACTGAAAACTCATTTGGCAGAAAATGACGTTGGCCTTTGACTTTTTGATATGAAATGCAATTACTTCGTTGTTTTGTTATATTAGTCCTCTGTGTAAAATTCTGCCATCATTAATTCTGACCGGCAAAATTAAGTCAGTTCATTATTCAGTCACGTTAGAGTTTTTGCTTCCTTTTCACTATGTTGGAAGAAATAAAATAATAATAATTTATCGTCTTTTAGACATATAGTGCTTATAGAAGTTTTACAAATAGATGAACAATCTAAGACTTTCTGGAGAGATGTGTTGATGGTGCAAAAGCATAACAGTAATTCATAATTCAGCCCTTTAGTGATCTAAGATGAGGTGTATGCATTAGTGAGCACCTGCACAGTCTGGTGGAAACATACTTTTGACAGTTTCAGGAGATTTGAAGCACACAGGTGGATCTAAAGTCCTTTTTTAATGCATATTTTAACTTGAAGAACAAACTTCTGCCCAAAATTTTTACATTTTCAATAATTTATGTTTCCATTCTTCTGCATTTTGGATCATTTTAGGAAGATTTTAAACAAAATGGACAACACTGGGTCATTTTAGGAGGATATGTATAAATGATATTTACTCCTGGATGATGTTCAGAAACTTCAGAGTTGAACAGAAACTTATCAGTCAGTCCAAAGTATGAGGAATTGATTATTTGCTCATAAACAGCGACAGAAACACGTTCCCACATTTATATCAAGATAGATAGAATTCAGTTACGGCTGGCTGGTATATCTGTATATTCATTTATACCGATATATTTTTTTTTAAACACAGTTTTCAGATTATATTATAGCATTTACACTGTGGTTGTGTTTAAGAAGCGCCTGCACCTCATAGCCACCCTCCTACTGCACAAGCATGGAAGTAGTTCAGGCTCCAGTCAACACAAATGAGAACGAAGATCTGGTTGTAAAAAGAAAAGCACTGGTTTAATAGTTTAGAAGTGGTTTGGATTTAGAAGGGCTCATGACCAGTAAAAAAAAAGCACCATTTGTAGAGTACACCACAAAGAGGTTGCATCTGGAAGGAAGTGTGTCAAGTCTTTATCACCATTCGCAAATTCCAGTAGGAAGAGCGTGTTAAACTGAAGTCTGCTGCCGTTACTGCCACAAAAACTGCGTCAAGATGCTTTTACCCGCAGTGTACCTTACGAAAAAAAACAAGTGCAAAGTGGAGTGAAATAACAAATACAGTCATTCACCACTGAAGACGTGGTCCTTATTCCCAGAAACCCGAGCAAGATGGCTTCAAAAAAATGACTAACAGTGCTTCACTCTAGTTACCAGTTGCCAGTATATAATTAGTGCTGCCAGAAATGTATGTGGATGTCCAGAAGATATTTACTGACCAGCTGGCTAACACGATACATTTTGGACAGAACGCAGATATGTGGTCAAGTCATACATGTGCATACTATTATGGTAAAGCTTGGTGAAATTTTATGCGATAACGGAACTGTTGTTCATTATCGTGGTCGATTACCTTGACCTTTAAGAATGGCATTGGGACAACTGATGGAGGACAATTATCCTGTCAGCAGAGCACTTGTTTACATTTTATTATAATTTATACAAGTAACTGTTTCTTTATTTGCATGTTTATACTTATTTAAGGTTCAACTTAAAGTCCAAAGTTTATTTCATTTAAAGTTGCACAATATTCTTTGTTCCTGAAAAATGTTTGCATATTTTGACCTACTATAGTTGTTAAAGTGTTTATTTAAATTTGCACCAGACAAATAAGCTTTGTTCCTGTTATTTATTTTGTTCATTTAAAATAAAATCTCTTTCTGTTATCCAGTTGTTTGCCCTTTTAATGTGAAAGTTTTATTTTAAATAAGGTTTTTGCTTCTACTGTTTTAGTATGACAAGAAAATCACAAGATTTTGTGAAATTATTTTAATGTGTGCATTTTTTAGACATTTGTTCAGCAATTAAGAATACCGAGATAATATCGTAAACCGTGAAAATTTGGTCACTATAATCGAGATATCAAATTTTCCATATGGTTACATCCCTAGCGCATACATTCAGCAGAACTGTGCATTTTATTAAATACTGGGAAATACAAACATTTGTGTCTCAAAATTAGCTGTTTTTCCTCCAGATCATACTAGAGAAGACATTACCCAGACCCTGAGAAAAGGGACTAGTTCTTGATCCACGACAGACAACAGGACCGTCGTTGTCAAAGTCATGGAACAAAATGACAGATGCAGCGCTTTGGTTACAATCTTCATCTGGCTGTTTGTGAGTGCAGTATTTAAGAAATATACAAGGGACATTATGAAAGCACATTAACACCTCGTAGCCTTCTTTTAACGGAGTTGGTGCTCACCAGTCTGTTCCCGTCTCAGTAAAGATATACTTAGTCTAACGTTACCAATTTAGAACTCCATTATTTTAGAGATTTGCAAACAATGTTTTGCATAAAAAAAAAAAACAAATTTAACAAAATATTATGAATTAAAACACTAGGGCGGTCAAACAGATTAAACTATAAATATTTTAGTAAATTGACTCAGTTCATGCAGATTTGTCATGTTTACTTCCAGTGTGGAATCTGAACTATGACACAGATGAAAAATTCATTAAAGCCAGATAACAGTCACAGAAGAGATTTTAAAAAAAAAAATGAAAGGAATAGTTTTTTTTTTTTCTGTGTTTGTTTTTCAGTACATGACATGGTTAGCAGTTGCATCACTTGCGCCATTTTTCTATGAGAAAAAACAAAATAAAAACTGTCACTAGCTTCTCCGGCAGCTGGAGTTGGCTGAGGTCCAAATTCAGCTGGGTTTTCCAGCTCATCACAGACTCACCAACGCTGGGGATCGAGGCAGCAGATGATCGAGAGGCTCCTGGAGCAGGAAGCAGCACCTACCAAAGTCCCGTCCACTGATAAAAAGTGGAGGCATCTTACCCTGACATGGTAAGACATAGAAGTTCTAGAAACAGTCCAAAAGGTCCTGAAGCCTCTTCAGGACTTCACCGATGCTCGTTCAGGTGAGAAGTATGTCACCCTTTTCATATCTGTGCTGCACCTCTTCAACACGAGTCTTCTGGCATACAAGGAGGGTGATGGTGAGTTCTGCGAATCCATCAAGGGCCGCCATCATGAATTACCTCAGTGCAAAGTATGCCAACCCGGCCACGCGTGACTTGTTGGACATGGTCTCTCCTGTGGATCCACAGTTAAGGTTCAAATATGTGTCAGAAAAACACACTAAAGCCCTCAAACATCTCTGCTGGCTGCTAACAGCAGCTGCCTGCCTCAGCCAGCTTCATCCAACACCTCCAGGGTTCCAGAAAAAAGAAGATGAAGTGCCAAAGAAGAAGAATTCACTAGCAAGCCTCTTCAAACAGAGTACACTCACCAGCACCACACTTGTGCCATAAGAGGCAGTTGAACTTGAACTCCTGTGTTACTTCCAGTCTGTGAGTGTGAACACTGACATAGATCCCCCTCAAATGGTGGGAAGAACTTGAAGTTGTCTTTCCATCCCTGAGTCTGAACTGAGTGTGAAGTTGCAGTGGAACTACTGTAAATTGTCGTTTTTTTTTTTCATGCACAAACCTGTCAGAGAGGTTACAAGCAATCTACCCGTATCCACAGGAAAATAGAATATTGGCACAACAGTTTTTTTTGTTTTTGTTGTTAGAAGGGTTTCAGGGACACCCCACTTTGTGATATATTTTTATCTGTTTTTAAAGAGGTTATTTATTTAGCACAGTTTTTTTTATTTTATTTTATTTGTTTTATTAACAGCTGAATATTTTTGTTTTTTACCTTTTTCATATTCATTTTTGTAATTATTTAAAATTGTCTTCATTACAATAACCCTTTAGGCGCTGGAGTTTTTTAAGAAAATATATAATTTTGATATCACAATTTCAAAAGGCTCTAACTTGAAAGCAGCTTGAGATAAAGGTATACTGTCAATGAGAAAATTGTTCATTTTGACTCTGTCTGTGATGGGAATGAAATTAATCATATAATTTGCATATTATGATGTCACAAGGTGGCGGCCATATTGTAAAATGTTCAATTTTGATATCAAGGTTTCAAAAGGCTATAACTTTAAAGTCATACTGTAAATGAGAAATATCTTCAGTATGAACCAAAATTTGGAATGGAAGTAGATTTGTCATCTAATTTGATTATTGTGACATCACCTGCCCAAACCTGCCCAGTAGTCCTCAATTTCAGATTTTTCCTCAAACCCCATGCACAATGAAAGCTTTCATTTCAGGGACAATCACATCATAAAGTCATGAATCTAGAGTTTGGCTTCAATATTTCCCTTTCAAAGAACTGGTGGCCATATCTGTTTGTTTCATTGGTGATGAGGCTCCAGAATTCATTATTTGGAAAAGGGATGAAATCAGTGGGCTCAGAATTTGTCAGATCGTCTCCACAAAAACCAACAGGCTCATCAAAATTTAGGCTCCACTTTCGATACTCTTCGTCTTCTCTCAAGAACTCCCAGCCACCATCATTATCCTCACCGTGATTTCCAGGGCGCCATTAGCGGTGTGTTTTTTCCCGCGTCTGCCAGGTCAACCGCAGTTGTTTTCATCCTGGCTACATTTTTCCATATTTGTGGTGTTATGAGCCCCCCTGACATCTTGACCTGCTTGGTGATCGCAGAAAGCTTCAACCCCAGACCACGATGACGTGAAGCATCCCGATATATGATGTGCTGATTGTAGACTATGACGCGTGGACTCGCCGTCACTACTATTGTCAGTTTCTGCTTCACTGGACAACTGCATGTCTTCCTCCTCGGAATTGGAGTTAGCCAGAACCTGACAAAGTACTTCATTGACGGTAAACCAACCTCTTGGCATCGTGAGTAAATGAAAAAAGAGAAAACTACTAACAAAAAACTGGATGAACACCTTCTACCAAGCAGTAGGCCTGTGGGCATGTGGAGAATTTATGTAAAAATTATTAATTGATTGTGTTGATAGAAGGGGGGGAGGGGGGTGTAAAGTATAAATGTGTCCATGCCAATATACACTCACCCGTACTTACACATGCAAACACATGGAGGAGACCTTTACACATACAGACATATGTATAAACCCATATAATTACCCATGTGTACATTTTCTAACGTTATAATCTATACCGTGAAGCAACATGTAATATATATTATAAAAGATGGGGAGCTTTTATTCTTAGCGATGTTCATGTATGAATACAAATATGCTTTTATTAACATAAACTCAGAAGTTTACGAAAATGTACATATGTATTCGTAATTTTATGCATGCATGCCACATCTATATATACAAGCATACACATATTTAGATACACATCGTCTGAACATCATCTTAAAACAAGAAACACGTGTCTCAGTTCTATTTTTTTCTCTTTTAAAGCCTGTGTAAATAAATGTTCTTATAATATCAAATATGTCTTTGACTTTGAATTGACCTGTGAACTGTAACGTAACGTCTTTTACAGTAGATTTGATTTACAGAAGGTTTACAGTTTATTGAATAGTATTCTGTTTTTTACTAAATGTATTTTTTTTTCTCTGCTATATAAAAAGAAATGCAATTGCCATTATCATACTTGGAAAGAAACTGATTTTTAAAATGTTTTCACAGGAATTCCCCAGTTAATTGAAAGGTAACGAGGGGAAGTCAAAAAACTTCAGGCTAAAATCGGATGTTTTCACTGCAGTGAAAATATTAAATTTGACTCAAAAAGTATCCAAGGCTTAAAGGAGCCGTTTGTAAGATTATGGCCAAAACTGGTACTGCAGTCACTTTCAAAATACTGTTGAGCGGCGTGTATCCTCCCCCTCCTCCCCGACCAGAGGTTGCCAGGTCGGCTGCAGAATGCAGCAGGAACGTAGGCCGCCATGGCAAGCAACGAGTCCTACACAGTAAGTTTATTTTCTGTTAATTATATTTAATGCTTTATGAAAGATCTTTTCTTTCTTTGATCTTTCGTAACTAGCGGAAATATTTTCCCGTTGAGACGTTTCGTAACCTGAAAGTTTCGTATGTAGAGGCGTTCGTAAGTAGAGGTACCACTGTTACCTTGTCCAAGTAAATTAGCGTTAGCCAAACATTTAGCTATGAATCTTACCTGTCCAGGAGAAAATCAGCAACGTTGGCGTCTGTCTTCAAATTCTTCTCCGCTTTCAGCCGTCTCCATCTATCAAAAGCATCTCCTATACAAATCCTTGTTTTATTTCGGACCTTGTCACGACGTAACTCGGATTCATAACGAGGTCTTTTAGGTTTTGGAAAGCTAGACATTTTTAATCCAACACGTTCGTAGCGGCTGCTGCGATAATTAGAGCCGAGCTGGCAACCCGGATGCCGAAACACTACTGACTTCGTGATTGGGAGATAGGTGGAGGGTGGCGCTTCAGGCCAAAACAAAAAATGACAACATCAACATCAGTTGAGGGCTGCAACTCCTCTTTTTAAATGGGAATATCCTGGCTTGAGTGCTGTAGTCAGTGACATAAGTATTTGAAATAAACAGGATTTTTAAATGTCTGTTGACATATCGGGGTCATTTTATGATTCGTTTTATTAGATCTCTTACATACGGCTCCTTTAACTTTGAGAAATAACAAGTAACAAGAGAAGTTGCCAACAATGAACCTTTCCTCATTAACGAGTACTATGTTCAGCGTTCCTGCATGAACCTTTCCTCTTTAGCAAACAGTAACAAGGAAAGGTTGTTAAGGTTATAAATGGAAATTGTGTAAATTCAAAGTCTTTTTAGTTGAAACAAAGAAGCATGTCTGCAGCCAACAAATAGAAAAGCTAATGATGCAGGTGGAGCTACTTATGGCTTCATAGTTGCCAACAATGAATCTTTTTTTTTTTTTTTAACAAACACAATGTACACAGTGTTCTAACATGAGGGCAGAGTTCTTTCATGGACCGCTCCTTGTTAACTTAATGAAGGAAAAGTCCACGGATCTTTTGAACTGAAGATGGTTTTAATAATGAAAGATGCCGATCGGTATCCTTTGTAAAATTAATACCTCCCGTTTCAGAAGCTGAGCAGTCGGTGCCAGCATGCACATGCATCTTTAACATCCTCTGCAACATACGCAGGACGTGCAAGTTGACCCAGAAATGAAGATCTCCGTTTGAATATATAGACTGGAAGTTGTTACCGCTTTCGCCAGGTTTCAGAGACTTCACTGGAGAAGCCAGATTATCTTACCTGCAGCAGCTGCTCTAAACTTCATGATCATTACGTCTTATTAAGGTCTCGGAGGAAGAGTGGCACCAATTTTCAACCAGTCAAGTCTAGTACATTTGTCGATGCTCCAGTTGAAGCTGTAGTCTGGGTCGCCGTTCACACCAAGACCTGGTTCTGTTCTGATTTACGTGAATTCATCAGTCGTGGCAAATATATGATTTTCAAGTCAATGCAGTCAAGAAAAAATTCAGCCGTCTAAATTTTCAGACACCTAAATGAATCTCTGGTACCTCTAGTCATCTAGTCTTGAACTCAGTACGACTCAAAAGCCAGTATGATGAATTTCGAATTCAGCCAGAACAGAGAGCCAAAACAAAACATAAACAACTAGAAAAACACTCGGAGAGTGCAGACCTCCGCCATGTGCAACAATTCCCCCATATAGCGATCTACAGATTGCGATAAAATCCACATTCTAGATCAGATCCGGATTAGCCTTTGAAATTTGATCGAGGTTCCTATTGTCAATCCCTGAGTCAAATTTCACGAGTTTTGGGCAATAATTAACGGAGATATTGAGAAACATTGACCGCAATGTTATCGGAAATTTGAAAGTGATCCAGAATCCAGGATTTCTTCCGGATCACAGCCAAAATGAAATCAGTTCTTCCTTTTCACATTTCTGACAACTACTGAAAATTTCATCAAAATCCTTCCATTACTTTTTGAGTTATCTTAAACACAGACAGACAGACAGATAAACACAGACAAAAACATAACCTCCTTGGCGGAGGGTAAAAATAAAAATACTTTAGTAGGAAGTTGTTCTCAGCACCCTGAAACAGATGAAGCATAGAAAAGCATATTATGCCCACTTTAAAGTGTAAGGAAAAAAATCAAACATCAATGACGTCACACTGCAAAGTGGTCTTTATTCTTTGTCCTCTTATCTGATGTTCATTTTGTTAATTAACAGGATATCATCACAATGATAATGACTCACAAATATAAGAATAATTTTCATCCTCAACAGAGGATAGATTGCTAGACTCTCATAACTCCTCGCATCTCTGCTGAAATTCAAGAACCAGCTCTTCTGTCTTGGTTTGTTTTCCCTTTATTTCTCTGTGTAATGTGCAGCAGCAGTCCTTCAGAGTCCATTCAGGGAGCCTCGATACATCTGGAGTGCACCGGTCGTGCTTGGCATCGCTGAATGTTATTGCTCGGCAACGTGAATGCTCTCATCATCGCCACCACTGCTCTTGGTCTGATTGTCTCTTGGTCGGTGGGCATGAGGAGCATCTCTCTGAAATGCTCACAATTGCTGGAAAAAGAAAAGAAGAGAAAAATGTTAATCCATTTCCAACATCATTAGAGATGTAATGCAGTATCCCTGAATTCATTTGTATGAGATATTCTATTAAAACAGACTGCCCTCCATTATTTTTCTCTTTAACTTCATGGACCTCTGTCAATTGAATCCACAATGTAAATACGAGACGCATCCTCATATTTTATGTAGAACTCATTAGTGCATCGTGAGTGTGTGCAATTACTTGTATTTGAGTATGTTGTTTGTGCTGGCGGTCGATCCGACCTGTCCTCTCAGCGGTCAGATTATTGCTTATTTCAGGGCCATCATCATAGTCAGTGAGGGGTCTCTGGCTGCAAAAACATTTCATTAATTGTCCATTTAAATGCACCTGCAGGAAGTTTCAAATTAATGTGCTTGTTTACTCCTTTTTAAGAAATATTTGAGGAAAATTATCTTGGTTTTTTCACCTAGATGCTAAAAGATGACGACTACATGGCCTTTCATCATCCTCATTGTCGCAACCCTAACCCTAACCCTAACCCCTAACCCCTAACCCTAACCCATTGCAGTTTTCTTTTCTTCCTCTGTGTGAAGGAATAAAACCAGTTTGCTGTAGATAGACTGTACATTGCTGAAGTGATCATTTGAGAAGAGCGGGGCCTCGTTTGCTTCAGGTGGTTGCATATATCAAATGGATTGAAGCCCTGAGGCTCCGTAGTCTCAGTTGTGGAAAGTGCAACATGTCAGGGAGATTAATTGTCGCCACCGTGGTCAAAGTACTCCTTTGTTCTCTTCACAGAACACCGGCCCACTTGGAATCCACCTGAACTTTTAGATCGGTGACTCCGGCTGTGGGTCTCTGATGTCCTCGCTGATCTTTATGGAGTCTAGGCTCAAGCTGAAACGAAATGCTGCCGGTTTGAAGTACTGGGACGAGTTAAGGTTTTTTTTGAGCTGGGACATTGCTTGGTTTTAGAGATTCACCTCAGGACAAGTTCCTGATTTAAAGAAACAGAATTAAAAACACGTGGACCTTCCTTCCAGACCATAAAATGGGGTTCAGTGTAGGATGTGGAAAAGTTGTATTGAGATTTGAATTTCTCTTCTGCTCTGAAGCTTCTGTAGCAAAGAGACAAAGCTGTTGTTGTGACTTTAGATTTGATTTGTTCTCTGACAAAAGGGGGATGTGAATAAAAGGGCGGACATATGTCACATACATTTGTTAAAGTATTAGATAATCAACCCTGAAAAGTTTCATTTGATTAATCTTCCATATTTTATTCTCACAAGGTTCTGAGATGTTATTGCATTTGGCTGTATATTTTGATGATGATTAATGTGGATTTTATATGTGCCTGGTATTGATGAGACAAGCTAAAGGGATAAAAGTCTGTTACAGAAATAAAACAAATAAAATTAAGATTTTTGTAACGTGTAATGTTTGTGGGGATTTTTATATTATTTCAGCAGAAATAAAGAACAATACATTGGTTAGCGAGTAAAAATACTGTTTTTCTTCTGTCATCGTGTATTTTAATTCACTGTGGATAAAAGTGACATCATTGTTTTGTTCTCAGAAATCTGCTGATATCCTTATCATTTACTTTTTACGGAAATAAACATTATTTTCTCTCGTGTGATTGTTCCTCTCCACCTTTCAAATATGTTCGGTGTGTAACGATGTAAAGTAGTCATAACAAATTGATAATCGCTCATGTCTTTCCCTTCTGGCATTGTGTGTTAGCAAGATGCAGCACATAAATTTGGAAAAGGTCATAAAAACCCATTCCTAAGCAATTTGGAGTTCATTGAGAAAAATTATCCACAAGTGGAAAGCATGAAATAAAGTTGTCAGTCTTCCCAGCAGGTACAAGGAACCTAGATGCAACATTTCAGGCCCGGCAGGCCTCACTGAGGATGCAAGATGTCCAAAGTATAAGAAGAAAACCAAACAAGCACGATTTCAAGAGAATGGATCATCCAGACATGGAAGCAGGACTGAGGTCTCCATCTGAACAAACTTCTGGATCATGGTCCAATGGACAGAAGAGACCGAAGTGGAATGATTGGCCTTGACAACAGGACCTGGGCACCTTGTAGCCTCTGAGCAAACCAAAAACCCCTCTGCACACCAGAGTACTCTAGATCCAAATGTGACGGCCTCTGTCCTCCAGCGAAAGCATTGTTCCTATTTTGTCAGTTACAAGAAACACACCAGCAAATCTGCATCAGAATCTCTGGAAAAGAAGATTCAAGGTTTCGCCAAAGTGCCACACGTCAACCCGACTGACAGGATGTGGGTGGACCTTAAGAGAGCTGTGTGTCTGTAAACGTTCAGCCGAGCACGAACAGCAGAGGCTGATAAAGTTATACAGGAAACAAGTACTTTAAACAACAAGTCCTGAAATCCACTCAACCATGGGGTATGTAGTATTTCATTCATTTTCATTTCATTTCATTTTATTGATTCATTCTAGACATGTCAAAATAATATTTTAAAGCATAGACAATTTTAACACTACCATGAATCTATGTATCTGAACATATTTATAAAATTAAATATATAAAATTGCATAAATCAATATACACCAACACAAGTGCATAACCATAATTTAGAAACATATAGAACCTCTTGTAAATAAATCTAAATATTAAATGGACATATCCCCCCCCCAAAAAAGAAGAAATAAACAAAATGTATACCCAATTATACACACAGATCTATATACATACATATACATACCAATATGCAAACCTTATTTAATCCTACCCCTTCTCCAATGTTCCATGATTACCCTTAAAATTTATCTGGTTTTTGAGGCCTAATCCTAAATTTTAGTTGTAATTTCATATCCACATAAGGCTCCACATCAACACAAGCCACTAAGACCCATGTTTCTATGTTCTCCCTGTGCTTGCGTGGGTTTCCTCCAGGTACTCTGGCTTCCTCCTATAGTCCAAAGAATGCATGTTAAGTTGATTGGTGATTCTAAATTGCCCGTAGGAGTGATTGTGAGTGTGATTGGTTGTTTGTCTACATGTGGCCCTGTGATGGACTGGAGACCTGTCCAGGGTGGACCCCTGTCTTTCGTCCAAGAGCTGGGATAGACTCCAGCAGATCACCGTGACCCTGCAGAGGATTAAGTGGGTATAGATGATGGATGGATGGATAGTTTCATTTATATTAAAAAGAAAGAAAATGATACTATGGTGAAAAAACAGTACATTTTGTTGTTTGTTTGAGGTTGCATTTGTCTAATATCAAGGCCTATCTTTGTACCCATAAAACCCAGGAATAAAGGGAGGGGTTTCTAACAATAACTTGATTCCAAGTAGATTCCCAGGTCGAAGCAACCTCATTACCTCAATATTATTTCTCCACTCTTCAGGGCTGTAACATTTGTTATATATTTTCAAAGAATACATTTGTTTTCTTTATTTTCATGAAACCTGAATCTATTTATGACACATTCCTGTTTCCTTGGTGCTAGCTGGAGCCACACAGACACCACCTTCCACCGGTGCGCAGGGTAGCGACATAAATCATAAAGAGCTGGCTGCATCTGAACGAGTGTCAAACAGCTCGTCTCTGCACTCCCCGAGTATTGCATTCTACGTAACATTTCCGCCTTTCTGACAAAAAAATAAAAAATAAAAAAGTAGACAAATCACTTCCTAATTCCAAAATCATACATACGAGATTGAAAATAATGAATCTCACACCTATGTTATAACTTACACAGCACTTGCAAATTCAAAGGCATTTTGCAAAACGGGCAGATGCATTAATCTTAATGCCACAGCCAACCTCCCCCATTCCCTCTCTGCGCACAAAACAATCTACAATCCGTTTCCCCCACGGTGACTCCTTGTGACTTATGCAGAAATGAAATCTTGCAACAGTCATTTATTACATTCCATCACGCCGGTGAATCCGCACCCTTCCACATATGCGAACATCATTATGCATACAGAGATAGTACGACCCAGCCTGACATGTCTTAAGTGGTAGCTCTCCACGCGGTGCTTTATCTGTGTCGTTATATGCTCGTTCAAGAGGGATCCCACCAGCAGGGTGAACGTTACGGCGCCGACCCCCGAATGGGTCATTGAATTCATGAGTTCAGACGTCTAGATTTCTCCTTTAAGTTTGTGTTCAGGTCAACTGGAGGACTGCGACACATTTTATGGTGATTCGCAAGGGCGGAGTTGGTCATGATTAAGTGCAGGAGCCATAAATGTGATGTTATTCCTTTTCTCTGTGTGGTATATAGATACTGCTATGGTGTATGCAGCAAGGATTTAAATACTATTCACACAATACTGAATGCTTGTGCTTGTATTCAACTTTTTCTTTGCTTCTCATCTTGTTTGCGCCCATGTAGAGACATTTCTGAAGAAGCAGCAGGGGTTCCCACCCTTACTCTGGCCTGAATAATTCAGACATGTTCACATTGTTCATCTTTGTGTCTAAAGCCAATTAGCCCACAGGTCAGAAAAGGCAAGAGTTCAAACCAGCTGAACAACTTAAACAAATTAATTTAAATGAATAGAAAAGCATTGCCTGATACCTAACTACCAAAACAGATTATTGAAGAAAATGGGGTGTATATTAAAGGCTAGTGAGAACTGAGGTTATGATTTTCTATGCAGCATCAGCAGGAAACAAAGGTAGACTGTAAACAATATGGATGAAAGATGCTGAAGAACCAGAACAAAGTCCTGCTGAGTTCTCCTCACAACTCCATGCAAATCCGTTTTGTTTTCCCGTGATCACAGATTCTGTTAATATCTAAAAAAAATTTTTAAAAATTAAAAAAAAAGTAGTGCATCTACACAGAATCAGTAAAATGAAGAAGAAATAATGGGGGTGTGGGGGTGGGGTGAGACCAGGCTTTTTTTTTCCCATACTGGAATAAAGTGTAATTGCACATATACTACAGTAGGTGGCAGTGGCGCTCTCATTGTCACAGTGTGCAGGTACGTATTAGCTATATTGTGTCGGGTTTTTTTGCACGGAGATGCGTTCGCACAGCACAGAGCAGGAGATATGAAGTGAACAAACCCTCAAGAGACACCATGCAAAAATATTTATCAGAGATGAAAAGAAAGGAGGAGAGAGACGGAGGTAATGAGACAAACAAAAGTCAGCAGAAAGTTAAGATGAGGAAATCTGACGATGCTGATGTAGCGCTTGGCTTCACTGTGACTACAATGGGATTGATGCACTTTAAATCTTTACAGAGATTCTGTTAACCCTGTAAGACCCACTGTTGCAGAATTACAACAATTTTTGTTATCCCCCAAAAAACCTTTTTTTCATTTTTATTTTTTGGTTCAACCACATTAACATACTCATTTGGTCCTATTGTTCAGCCTCAGAATGCTATTGGGTCATACATTTGTATATAAGGCTTGTCCTCAGGTCCAGAAGTCACACACCCTCCAGATTTTTGAGAGAGCATCATCCCCTCGATTTACTGGATTGGATTTATCTGATTGAAGTAAGTAAAGTGCTTTAAATATTTTTTTATGTGTTTATTACAGTGTCTAGAATATGTCAGTATGTAGTCATTGTGGAAAATGTGCCTTACATTTTATTTAGAGCTTGTTTTGTAATTGTTGCAATATTACAACATTGGGTGAATGTGGTAGTCAAAACTACCCTGTTTTGAGAGGGATGTCTTGAGAGGAACAATTTAAATTTTCACAATATAACTTTAAACTACACATGATTTACAGCCTAGCCTTATATTTGATTACATATTATTAAATTAGAAACTAGTGTGCAAAGATATATTGCCATATCTAATCATTTTCATTTACTTATAATGATTTCTAACCACCTTGAACACTCAGTATTTTCTCCTTATCACAGAAAGCAGGACTTTCTAACAAAGAATTTCTGTTTGTGCATGTCTGCCCTTAGTCTTGGCTTTTGATAAGAAAATGTTCCTATCAATTCTTAGTTAAATCAGTTGTGGAGGATGCTTGGGGGAGGGCATTTTTCCATGGTTCTGGAGCAGGTGTTGATGTTCAGGAATGTCAGGTGTTGTCGTAAGTTGGAGGCTATCTGCATATCTATTAGTATGATAATCAGAGTTTACAATTGGTCAGCTATACACTATTGTGTGGCCAGTTAAATGTGTGAATAGATTACTTCAGTGCAATGTGTAATTACAGCGAAATACAAGTTCGCCCTGAAAACCCGGCACTGGTACATGTACAGTCATGGAAAAAATTATTAGACCACCCTTGTTTTCTTCAGTTTCTTGTTCATTTTAATGCCTGGTACAACTAAAGGTACATTTGTTTGGACAAACATAACAATAACCACAAAGATTGCTCATAAGAGTTTTATTTAAGAGCTGATATGTTACCATTTTCCATGGTTTTCTTGATTATAACCTAAATCACTTCAATCAATCAATCAATCAATCAATCTTTATTTGTATAGCGCTTTTCATGCAAAAACATGCAACACAAAGTGCTTTACAGAATTAAAAACAAATAATCACAATAAAACCCCTTCCCTCCCACCCTCCATACTAAACAAATATACACACACAATCACAACCAATAGGGCGACATGGCATGGCACTGAGGATCAAGGAAAAACGCCACCTTTTGGGCCATCCACACTGGGAGGAGCCGCAGGCCTTATCAGGGTGACCGGCACCTGGGCCCCCCGACTCCAACTGACAGGCGGACCCCCAGATCAGTGGGAGGAACCCCCAGCCAGCCAGGCCAGAGGGACCCAAGGACAGCACCCCCAGTCACCTGACACAGCTCCCAGTGTGGAGGACCCCCCTGAGGAAACACTGGAGTTAAAAGATAATGACTAAGAGCATAAAATAGCAAGATAAAAGCAGCTAAAAGCAGATAAAAGCATCATCCTAAAAAGCAAGTTAAAAGGAGCAACATAAAACAGGATAGCACCAGATAAAAATGTAAGAAGAGTTTAAAATATTAATTAAAAGCCTGATTAAAAAGGTGTGTCTTTAGTCTTCCTTTAAAAATATCAACAGTCTCTGCTGTCCTGAGGCCCTCCGGCAGGCTGTTCCACAGGTGGGGGCCATAGTGGCTAAATGCTGCCTCACCGTGGGTTTTTGTTCTGGGCCTTTGTATGGTTAAAAGGCCAGTGCCAGAGGACCGCAGGGTCCGCGAGGGTTGATATGGTAAAAGCAAGTCAGATAAATAAGAGGGCGCAAGGCCATTAAGACATTTAAAAACCAGCAAGAGAATCTTAAAATCGATCCTGAAGCGGACGGGGAGCCAATGCAGCGACTTTAAAACTGGCGTAATGTGTTCCCGCCCTCTGGTCTTCGTCAGCACGCGAGCGGCTGAGTTCTGTAATAATTGGAGATTTACAATACTCTTTTTGGGAAGACCAGAGAGCAGGGCATTACAATAATCCAGGCGACATGAAATAAAAGCATGCATTAGCACCTCCGTACTGGCCTGAGAGAGAAACGGGCGGACTCTGGCTATGTTCTTAAGGTGATAAAAACCTATTTTTGTTATATTTTTGATATGTGGTATAAAATTTAGCTCAGAGTCAAAAATCACGCCCAAATTCTTTACTGATTGGGTCGGTTTAAGATCCTTTAGTTTTGGTAAAAGTTTCTCTCTCTGTTCTTCAGGACCTATAACTAAAACCTCAGTTTTGTCCTGGTTGAGCTGTAGGAAATTCTCTGCCATCCATGACTTGATGTCTACAATGCAGTTAAAAAGGACATCAATTGGTCCTGTGTCATCAGGAGCCACGGCGATGTACAGCTGTGTATCATCAGCATAACTGTGGAAGCTGATGCCGTATCTCCTAATGACGTCCCCAAGGGGAAGCATGTAAAGATTAAAAAGAAGTGGACCTAAAATTGAGCCTTGGGGAACCCCACATTCAATTTCATGGGGTTCTGAGGAACATGTATCCATACTTACATAAAAGCATCGGTCTGTGAGATAGGAAGAAAACCAGTTAAGAACAGTACCAGAGAGGCCGACCAGGTGTCTGAGTCGATTTAATAAAATGCGATGGTCTACTGTATCAAAAGCGGCACTTAGATCCAGTAGAACCAACACCGTGAGCTTTTTATTATCTAAATTCCACCTGATGTCATTTAAAATCTTTAAAAGTGCTGTCTCGGTACTGTGGTTCCTCCTAAAACCAGACTGATGTTTCTCTAAAATGCTATTTCTGTTTAAAAAGTCATTAAGTTGGTTAAAAACCAGTTTTTCTAAAATTTTACTTAAAAATGGTAAGTTTTTACATCAATAGCTATGGCGTTGTACTGCCAAAAACACTGCTTTTATGCATTCAGTGTTTTCTTTTCTGTCTGTTTTAGTCACATGATGACGTTTAGTGGTATCAGGTATTAAAATGAACAAGAAAGTGAAGAAAAAATGGTGGTCTAATAATTTTTTCCATGACTGTACATCTTCTGGCACACCATCACCCTTGCTGTGGTCAACGCCTGGCTCCTCTACAAGCGACATTGCCAAGCTCTCAAGATGCCAAAGAAGGAGATCCTGAACATGAGAAAGTTCCAGGCCCAACTACCATCCTCTCTCATTCTGGTAAGAATCTATTTCTGCTATTTGCCATGTTTGTGATATCTTTGACTTGTATCATCATGCATTTTTGGCATATATATGAATGGATTATTAATATTAATATTGATTCTTCTCTTTCCAGGTGGCCACAACACTTTGGACATTTCTCAATAAAAGTGAAGAGAGGACACTGCAGACATTGCAGTAAAGGGTATACCAATACCCAATGCAGCAAATGTGATGTCCGCCTCTGTTTTTCAGAGGACAAGAACTGTTTCTGGGACTATCATTGTAAATAAATGTCAAAGTTCTTGCTATTGCAATAAATGACTGTTCATAACAACATGACTGAGATTATTTTTCATGTTATACTGTTCTGTGACAAAAGTAAAACCCTGCAAATGACTCCTTAATGTTGTTCAGACAATGAGTACAGATACAGGAGATTCTGCTCCCTATTGAGCCCAATGTTGCAATATTACAACATTTCCGTAAAAACTTACAAAAACATATTTTTTTGAAAACACCTCATTTTCAGCCTCAAAGGCCTCCTACAACAACATCTTAATGGTTGAAAAAAAATTTTTTTGTGTTTTTCTATATTTGGGTTTTACAGGGTTAAAGTTATTCTCTTTATTTTGTTAAAGTCAAACTATATTTCTTTCTTTTTTTGTTCCCTTAATGTTAATAAGGACACAGTGTTATGCCGAGGTGTACTTACAATAGTTTTAAGACAAATTAAACTATTTACAGTCGATGTGGGTGGGAGATGAAATGTTTTCTTCTTCCTGTGGGGGGGGGGGGGGGGGGCATGGCAGATAATAATTGAGAAGCACAGTGTTACGCTATCGTGAACCTGTTTTTGTGCCTTTTTACTTGTAGTCCTGAGCTGCTTGAGGCAAAGTGTAGTCTAAAATTCAACATGTTTCAACATCAGCTAATGGTAGCTAGCATGTGAAACAACCCCTGTAAATCAGCCTATAAGAAATTGACAGCTCAGTTGATAAAATGCTTACAACTATATAAAAAAAAGTATGCTAGCCAAGGTAATCAGTAAAACTACAGACAGCTAAAAGCTAGTTCATTTAAATTAATAAAAACAAAATAATCCGACTCACTTTAAGATGCTTCTTCAGGTTGGCAGTAGAGTCTTTGGGCGCTAAAAGCAGGCTGGTTGCTGGCAAGCAGTGGGTTCCCTTATTTTTCTTTAACGTGAAATGCTGCTTGAATTTCCAGGATGGAGACACATTCACGGCTCTGGCATGCTAGCTATGGCTCCCGCTCCAACGCCATTAACTCCACGCCAAGTGATCACGCAACTTGCTCAATTGGATGTTGCTCAATTGGATGTCTTTGTGTGCTGGTTCTGTTTCAGAGGCTTTAGGGCAACGGGTGCACTTGATGTAATTTATTTAGAGAGTGAACAAACTGGTGACAGAGTCAGCACGCTAATGTGATACACTAATTTCAACAATAAATACCATCTATCTATAATAATGATAATATTAATGATAATATATTGTATTTATCAGTGTCTTTCAAAACACTTTGTCACTTTACAAAGACAAAACAATATCCAAACAATAAAAAAAATAGAAGTACAATAAAACAACAAAAAAGGTTAAAAACAGTTAAACTAAAACTGTAATGGAATTCTGTTTCATTTTGTATTCTGAAAAAAAAATAACACTAGTACAGGATCATTCCTTTACTCCTAAACTTTGTATACGTCCATCCTCCCCTGCTAGTCTGCTAGTTACTTCCCGGTTGTGCAGCCCATCATGCTTCCCTGTGTTGTCTACACTCCCTAACTGTTTCTCAACATGTGCCCTTGTCTGTATTTGGACTTGTGAATCATGATAAGTCACGAACTCTGTGCAAATCTTTGTGTGAAATTGATGCCACGTGCCCAATGAATCAAACACCATATACTCAATGGATCATGGCATGATCGTCTCGGGATATATGCGTTCCCTCAGGGAGAAAAAGCTGGATTGACAGAAAACCTTGGTGCCTGCTAGGGCTGTAGCGATACACTAATCTCGTGATACGATACGATACACGATACACGATAATCGGCTCACGATAAGATTTATATCGATATTCATCTTACAATACATTTACATCATTTTTCGAAAGATTTTAAAGGGACAAAGTGATTTTGGTGACATCTTGTGAGTGTTCCAATGACTTTGTTTGAATTAATTGAACTGAAAGCATCAATTAGACATTATATGGCTAACAGGCAGCTTGCAAATGCTGGACAAAATGAATAAAAGATTTGTTGAGAAAAATAGTTTCATTTATTTAAACAGTACAAATTGTTGCTTGCAAGCTTTTAAAGGTGTGACACGGGGGTTTTGAAAGAAGCTTAGAATATCGATACCCACGACTGAAAAATCGATACTCTCTGGGGAAAAAAAATATTGATATATATTGCAGAATCGATAAAATTGCTCAGCTCTAGTGCATGCACTGTGTGGACTGATAATGTTTTAGGCCCATAATATTGCTGAACCTCAACCTGATCAACTGAAGCAACTCCATGTCATGATACTGACCCAGAGTATGGTTGTTTTTTTTTTCCAGTTACATTACTGGAAGTCTGTGTACATCTCAAATTTAAAATGAGCATGGATTCCTGGGTCCTCTTGTTGCTATGGCCAAAAAGATTATTCTTTCACCTTGGCTTAAGTCTGACTAATAGCAAACTTGAAAAATGCACAGCTCTTCCATGGGTCAGCATTGGTATTTTCCACAAAAAAAAAAAGCAGCAAATATTCAAAGCTTGAGCTTGCTCTGCCAGACGGATACTGCATTTCATGTTGGATCATGGAAAGAGAGGTTTGTTGCTGCAAGGCAATGTCAACACTACACATGGAGACATGAATGGAAAGGTCATTCTCTCCCCCATTTCAGTGCCGCCAGCCGCTGATGAGAGACCCGGAGGTTTGTTTGAAACTCCTTCAGAGGCAGAGAGGGACAGAACACTGGGACAGCCATCGCTCTTGTTGCTATGATTACTGACAATTGATTTTGGGGAGAGAAACAGATCAAGAGAGAGACATTACAGCGCTACATTGTAAACGAGCTTTCCCATCATGGCTACACAGAAATATGGATTCTCTTGGCTGAATCATTATTGATAATACCAGACACAGCGGATAATGAGGAGCAATGATAACAATGTATGGGAAGAGGAAAGAGGAAGGAAAGGCCTCTTGCACAATCTTTTTAATGGACTTCGCCCAAGTTACATTTCATCTTGCACTATAAGCAATTTTTGTCCAGTCAATAAAAACCCCTGCTAAAGTGTTTACTTCCCCTTGCAGGTAAATCATTTCGAAATTGGTTTGATATTAAGGCATATTCCTGAGAGTAGGCTATGTACACTCTTGTGATTGTGGATGATTGCAAAGCAAAATGGTTTCAACCTTCCTGGACTTCATAAGGACTCCTGCACTGGTTCTAATTAGGTCTTTATTCCTCCAGGACTAAGATAATGGGTAGGTGTGAATTTAATTTGTACACTGATTTTTTTTTTTTTATCTTAAGTGTTTATTGTATGCTGTATTTGTTTGTTGAACAAAACTTGTTCTTGAAGATTCAGAGTAAAACAGAACTAAGTTTTGCTACTAAAGTGTGATGTTGTTTCCTGCAAGAGGCTGGATGATGTACATATGCCATTAAAACGTTCTAAGTGTACCTGAAAGTATTAAACTGCAGCTCTATTATTGCATGGAAAACAAAGAACAGTAATTAGTGAATTCCAGTAAGGTTATTAAATTTGTTTGGCGGTTGAATTGCCAGTCCGAAAATTGGCCTGATCGGTTGCACCTGCTGTGATACATTTTTGTTATATGCACGTGAGATTGGCATCTACAGCTTTTGCAATTTTGCCTTAATAGATCTTTCTAAGTTTCCCGCCAGGATCCACATGTCGACCAAATGTGTGATCTAGACCACATGTGTAAAACATAATTCCACGTCCTGCTTCTATATCTTGATTTTGTGATTTCAAATTAAGTCCTTTCCAACAACAATTTTATACTTGCCCCGCCACATTTGTACATGGGGCTCATCTGAGATATAAATGGGGGGAAAAATGGAGACCCACCTGGGATTGTCCATCGGTTCCATGTTGCCCACATAAGAACTGTTTGTAATGGTTCTGCTAAGGCACATGGCTGATGAATGGGCGTGGGCCCCAAGTACGTGTCTTATCTGGGTAAGCTGTAGGGTTGGGAATCGAGAACCAGTTCCTGTAGAGAACCGGTTCCATGTGTTTCAATTCCATGGAATTATTTAGCAGTTTATCTAGCGATTCTCTTATCGATTCCAACCAGCACAGATCTCAAGTAATTTACGCAAGTTACGCACAGTCAATTCCAGAAAGCACTTAGTGATTAAGTTACGTCGGTTTAGCACACGCATTGAAGTTGTAAACAACAATGGCGCCCACCAGGTTCAAACGCTCCAAAGTTTGGCTTCACTTCGCAAAGAAAGATGGCAACAAGGCAACTAGCAGTCATTGTAAAGTGGAGATAACAGCGTCGAGAGGGAACATGACTAACATGCAGAAACATTTTGTGTACACAACATGTGATAACGATAAACGAGTGTCGTGTTTTTGACGCACTTTGAACTGATGGATCTCAACCCAGCAGCAGTAGCCAAGCTAAGATCACCTCTGCGGTTACTACAGAAGGCAACTCTGGTAAGTAGCTATCCCACTGCCTATGTGCTTCTTTGTAAAACACGCTATAACATTAACGCTATGCTATTAAATGAATACCTTCTGCATTACATTAAGAAGATGACCGTGATGAGAGAGAGAGTCTGGCTGGTTTAGAGGCTGGAAGACATGCATATTTTTTTGTTAGTGAGCTCATATATTACATCAGTTAACACGTTATCCAGACTTTGGGCCTCTTTTGACCTCGCTGTTGAGTTTGTAAGCTCGTGACTTCTAAGTAAAAAAAATTGATGCTAATAAAACTGTTCTCCTTTTTGCCCAAATTAGAATCGGTAAAGAATTGAATCGTTAAACAGAATCGAAAATCGAAAAAATCTTATCAATTCCTTCCCTAGTAGGCTGGGTGATTGGATTGGAGCAAAACTGTCCAAGAAAAAAAAAGTTTAATCAGGGGAAATTATATTTCCTCTGATTAAATGACAGGACCCAAAGGACACGGTTAGGGTTTGAGCTTTGACACCAAGTAAGGCAAGTTATATGCTAACGTTAGCTTGAAGGGAACATATCTAAAACATGCAACATTAAAAAAAAGAAAAACAATGTACAATTACAAAACACATAGCATGCCACAGTTACAAATAAAAATTATATCAGGGAACTTTCTTTCCTGTAGTTTGTTGTGCTGTTTTCCTTGTTTAGGATTCAATATTATATTTTTAGTTAATGATGTTTGCTCGGGGGTCATGATCTGGGTCTCTGTAAAGCCCCTAGAAACAATTGACATTGTAACAGACGCTATACAAATAAAATTGAATTGAATTGAATTGAATTAGTGGCGGCAGTTGGTTGAGGAAGCACCAGGTTACATGCCAATTTCATTAGTCATTGATGAGTACAGCTGAAACAGCCATGTTTAGTGGCCTGGAGGAAGATTTGTCAGTCACACCAATGAAGAGGTTATGAATTATGTTTTATTAATAGTTAAAAGCAGGGGCATTTATGTATCATAAAAATCTGATTTAAGAGGTAGTTACATTTAAATAGTCTTGCAGTCACTATGTAACTGGCCCTTTCGTAGTAACCATAATGCTTATGGACCAAGATGAAACAGAGTCTGACACGCTTGATAAGACTTTAAAAAGTCCGTAATCGAGCTGTCCCTATGTTTACTTGGCATTGCTGGCATTTACATAAGGAATATGTTTTACTTATAAACATTTATTTACCTCAACAGTGCTGTATGTGTTTTTCTGAAGCCTTTCAGAGATCATTCTCACTAAATGGATGTTTCAATAAGGATTTTTTTTTACAGAAAAGCATATTAAATTGCCCTTGCCTGACATGGTTTACAACTTTGAAAATAAATATTTCCCCTACACAATAAACTACAAAGTGAATAAGGAATAACGAAGGATTTAGAGCACTGAGAACGCTTGTGGTCCTGAGTATCAAGGTGTACGGTATCAACCTTACTGTGCTTTGTCTTGTTAGCTGCTCATTAATAACAAACGGAGCTCAGGAAGTAGTTTGTCAGCCCTATCAGACTGGTCTTTTTTCCATATGCCAGCGTTCCAAACCTTAGCAAAGTACCTGCCCTTCTCAATGACCCATAACTCCAGACTAAATCAACCTCAAGCGGAAAATGCAGCGAGCACATGAATCATCGTACGTTCCAGATTTACCCTCTCAGAGAGGGATGTACGGTAAACACACACCAACGCGACATGTTAATTTCCGAATTATTAATTTTTTGGAACACGCATACAATCATACATATGAAAAACCGCAATATCTGTTATGGCTTTTCTGTGTTCTGATTTATAAAGCGCCAAGTCTGCCAGGATTATTGCCTCTGTCTCCCACACTGCAGGGACCTCTAAAAATAAATGAGCAAGCAGACTGTAGGAAGTGTCATTGGGTGGTTATTTAATCAGCATTGCTGTGTTATGACACTATAGATTCTGTGTCAGTGTATCTGTTATTGCTATATAAACGTGATTGGCACTTTAATGTAATCTGAGGTAAACATGCACCCAGTAACTGCTTGCATTTATTGCTTGATATTGTTACGTGTAATTGCTAGTCCGAAGACAGACACATAGAAGATACAGATGGAGCAGTCTGTGCCAGTATTGAATCTGCTGTTGCCTGTTCATTAAATTTTAGCATTTGAAAGCCAAAAGAGGCAAAAGAAGAGTCTGCGAAATAGAAATTTTATTCCCATAAATTCTTCAAACAAGTTACGATAAATAATAATAAATAATTTTCTGTTGGGGAAAAAGGAAGGTGACGGCACCAAAAGATAAGGAGGAACCAAAAAATAAGCTGAGATAGATGAGAGGAATATTAGCTTTCAGACATTAAAAGAAAAAAAAAAGGAAGTGAAAGGGGGCAAATTGAAAAATAAATGAGAGTGATAGAGAGAAAGATCACAATATGAAGGAAGAATAGAAGTGTGAAGTCTTGTAATTTCTATTGTGGATTTTGTTGGTCTTGGCCTGCTTGTTGCTTTTTTGCTCATTTTTGTGTTTATTTCAAAGCTCTGTTTTATTTTGAAAATGTATTCCCTGTTGTATGACTCCCATTGTTCTGTTCTGTCCTATTTATCACGACTTGTGTCTTATGAGTCCTTGAATAAGTCTCTCCCTTCTCCCCTACTAGTCCGTTTGTCGTGCCCACTTGTTCTCCAGATTCCCTAACTGCTTTTTGGTGCACGCTCTGGTTTGTATTTTGTGTTCTTGTAGACTTATGAAATGCTATTAGCTGCAACCAAAGTACTACAGGTATCTCACTTGCAAGTGCACATCCAGGCAAGTACAGTCGAAGTACAGTACTTGTGTGGACTTGAAATGAGAAAGTATCCCAAAATGCATTTTCATTAACAAGCAGAAGTAATAGACCTTTTCGACTTGAAAATTGTGGACATGCACCCCCTAGTGGCCCCGCCATAACTGGACTGTGCGGTGCTCCACCAACTAACCCAAACACAGCAGCGTGGAGGATCTGTTACGGATAGGCAGTGGCCTCCAGTTACAGATGAAGGTAGTTTATGGCTGTTTTTAATGATTGGTTATGGAAATAGCATGATCTATTCCCATAATCAAACACTAAAAACTGTGGAACGCTGCAACGCTGGCTATAACTAACGTCAACAAGCCATAAAGATTATGCTACTGTAACGTTAACGCTAGCGGTAAATTAGGCTATGTGTTAATGTTATATTTAATTTATTTTATCATTCTCCTAAGTCATTCATTCATTCATTGATTTATAGGCTTGTGCTAGTGCCGAGGGCTACAATAGCGTCATACTGCTGTTCCTTCGGCCAGAATCGTCCGGGACTCTCAGTGAGAATATAAGTAGTACGAGAGTGAATGTTAACGAAAACTCACCCGGCTGTATTCATTTGGAACAAAGTCCTTTCTGTTGATATTTTTCACCCACGTCTTCCTAACTTCTTGTTCTGCAAACAAGGCAGTCTTCGTGCAGTATAGGCTTGTGTATTTCACATACTTTCTTCTTCCATTGTTGAATTTTCACGCCATTGTTGGCACAGTTTATGACGGAACATGTATTCCCACTCGACCGACTCGACATTATAAAAATATATATTTGTAGAAAGAGAAAAACACTGCGAGCCGGTGAAAGTGTCGCTCTGTAGCACAACCCAGCAATGGCGGACGGGGTATTTCCGGGGGGCTGGCCCGAAAAGGTCTATAGCAGAAGAAAAAGCTCCAATGTAAGTTAAGCCAAATTACCACAGAGTGCAGAAAGCACTGTGCGGTTTGTAGATCACATGACAGTTGTATGATAGTCTACTCATTTATTTGAAAAGGATGAGTGGCGTAAAGTAAAATGTGCATTTTGACTTCTAAACTGACCCGGATCTAGGCTGGTTCAAATCTCTTTAAAAACCCTCTGAATCATTTACCCGCAGCCTCCATAGGTTATGCCATGCCGATGTACGAGTTGCAACCCACTTGTGGTGATTTATTTTGAAAATTCACCTGCCAAATTCAATCGGCCATTCTCATGTCTGTCTTGCTGCCAAGTCGATGTGCTGCATGAAAATTTAACAGCCCAGGACCACACTAGACTTGACGCGTATCTCTAATGCAAGCAGAGAGGATGGTCATCTCTGGGACGTTTCTTGACCACCATAGGTTGTCTTGAAGTGTGACTACTTTGACTTGAGTGGCCACGATTCACAGCGGCTGGTACGGTGCTGCTTTCTTTGGGACTTGAGCTTTACAACTTAGAAATACACGTATTACTGTTGTTTATGTAATGTAATGTAGCTTCAATCAGTTTTCATGGGAGAACACAGTTCTTCTGTCTTCAGATTTCCCAGTGATTAAATGTTTATTTGAAAATTTCCTTTTGATATTTTTAAAAATGTGCTTTGACAGTAGAGTTGGGCTGTGATGTCACTGAGTACACAACCATCTCAATAGCAAAAAGACTGAACTGCATTGTCTCAACCTCCCCTGAGGATATTCTTCCACATCTAAGGTGCTACTGAGTAAACATGTCCAAATTTAACATAAAAGTGACCGTTGAATCGTCTTTTTGAATATCCTGCTTATGAAGCAAGGCCAGCAGGAGAAGGGGACAGCAGGGAGAATGGAGAAGGGAAGGACACAAAGCATGAAATGATGAAGAGGAAGTAGGCAAAGAAGCGCTTAGGGGGCCAAAAGATGAGAAAATGAGAGAGGAAGACACAATTGATATTGCATTTGCAAGCGTCATGTGTGAATTTTTCTACACATGGTGTCATCAATAGTCATTCAAAAGTCTCTTGTTCAGAATCCTTTCATCTTAAATAATCCCTTAATCTCTGGAAGTGTGGATTACATCCATGTGCAGTGGACTTTTCAACCATACTTGATGACCTTTCACACTCACCTTCACAACCTTCTGACAACAAAAATTTGCATGACATGACATGTCACACATGCACACAAATGCGAACGTTTATCTCACTCTGTCAGTACTAGACAAACAGTGTCATTACATATGCTTCTGCTATAGCTGCCAGCAGCTTGGTAGCTCAGCCAAGTACCACTGATTTCCATGGAGGTAATCTGCAGTGGCAGAGGCACGCAAAATATGGGTAGAAGACGAGACTGTGGGCTAGCCATGGGCATCCCCCGAAGCTTTTTTCTGACATGCGGTTATGCTAAAGCACAGGGCACCTCCTTGGGGGATGAAAGGATATATCTGTCTGTAACTGCGCTTGCAGAAAGGATGAAATGGATTTGGCTAGGAAGAGGCTGGGTGGGGTCAGTAAAACATCACTGCTGGGGCTGCAGAATATACGGAGCGTGGCGGCTTGGATTGTAACAGGTGTCCAAAGCAATAAAGCAAGTTTGAACGAAGAGGCTTGAGTCTTTTATTTCCAAAGGTATGGCAGAATCTTCCAACATAAATAGCAAAGAGGCAGGGCAGGAACACAGAGAGGAAAACAAGACGGACTGGCAAGGAGGAAGGGAAAGGCAAGACAATATATAGAATCAGTCAGGCTCGATGGGGCCAAGGGAAGTCATCAGAACTCATCAAGGCAAAGTTTCTCAGCCGAAGTAATGTTCCAATTCTCAAGTCGCATCAGGACAAGTCCAGCAGAAATCCCCAAATGTGTTTCCTTCTCTGTCTGTCTTATCAAGGATGCATCCAGTGAGGACTTGAAGCACCAAAGTATCCCAGAGTGCCTTGTTGTTTTGTTACAGAATGTAGTTTTAAGATGTTCTAATGCAAGAATATAGTCCTTTTAACTTTAAATTTGTGGTTAATTGATCCAGCCTGTTTAGAAATTTCCTCCATCCACTAAACTTTATTAATAAAAGCACCTAACCAACAAAAAAACAAACCAACAAAAAAAAAAAAAAGTCCAAACTCCTATTATCAGGAGTTCATACTTGGCAAATATGACCTGGGAGAACGTACTTTAAAATGCAGAAGTCCAGATTGTGTGTACCTAGAACTGAGAAACAGTCAGACTTCCAGAGTAAAAAGTAAGTAACCAAAGCAGGGGACAAGGAACACAAGAAACAGAGAACTCGGAAAAATCCCAAAATGTGCCAAAAAAAAAGACACATAAACCTGAACTAAGATCATGATACAAGGCTGTCTGAATCTTTTCAGATACTTTTAATGTTAATGTTTAATGTTAATGTTTTAAGCCTTAACATCTTGTCTGGGCATGATTACAATTCCTACTTAAGGCTGATTTAAGCTAGTGACACTCTGTAATTACACCACCAACCACCAGAGGGCAGTGTGGGGCTCGTTTCTGCTGCGCTGTAGCTGGCAGTGCTGGGTTTCCTTTTGTTTATCCACTATATGTAGCTCAGACGTGGCAATGGAGTCGTAGGACATTCGAGGAAGAACAACAAATCTACCAGACACATTTCTTGAGGTCAACGCGCAGCTACACTTGGAGAGCGGTAGATGTCAGGCGGTATCGGGTTCACATCTACAGCGTAGCTTTGACGCAGAAGCATAGATCAGCCTTTAAAGTGCTCGTCTTTAAGTGATCTTCAAAAGCAAAAACATTCGCACGTGAACAGAACGCTGAAGGAAAAGCATTTTTTGTTTGTTTGTTTGTTTTCCATCAAAGCACATAACCAAGAGAGCTGCTTTTAGAACTAAGAAATAAAACAGAAAGAGAGATACTTTTATTTAGTTTAGGAAAGCAAAAATTTACAAAGTAATGACTTTGGCAAAAGACACAAGACTTTGATTCCATTTGATGTAAAGAGAAACGACAGAGAAAAGGAAGCACCCGAGGAAGCCAAATAAAATGCATTGTTTGATCGTGGAGAACAATGTAATAAAGAAGAAGGGGAAAAATTCCTTGGTCTATCTACAACAACATATAATTTAATTGAATGTTCAGTAAAGAAGATTACTGTTTCATCAAGCTGAACTTCATGAGGTGGATGTAATATAAGAGTATATTTCATAAAACCAAGCTATAGCGCAGAACCGGACAAAGTTCGCCGACCTATCCATTTCTGCAGTTTGATGAAGGTTTGGTGCGCTGATGTAATGGGAGAATATTAGTCAGAGGTGAGATGCGTTGGGGCAAATCTTGCCTGTAGGGATAAAGCCTATGAGGTCAAAGCATTCGGTTTTGAAGCACCTTATTTGTTAAAGGGCAAAAGAAATTGAACAACAAAACTCTAATGCGCTACATCAAATCTTTGGATTTTCTTGGTTTAATTTAATCCTTACATGAAGGTGATCAGGGGTGGTATTGATTTTATGCGTTGGATGCATTTAGAATGCAACATGCAATCAATGAGCCGTAACTGAATAAACTAAGCTAGTGTTTTAAAGCAGAATTCATATGTGGTTTGATTTTTAGATACAAAATGAAGTAAACAACTGTTAACTATGCCATCAGTAAAATATGAATAAGATAAGTAGCTTAAACTATCATAACATCTCTGCTACATTGTACTATTAGTCGCCTGCACATACCCACTAATAACCTCAAATTGCAACATGACTTTTTTTGCAAGGACATATGATTTATTTTACTCCGGATTGTCACTATAGCCAGGCAATGAGGACTGCCTTCTTATTAAAAGAAAAGAAAAACAAGACTTAATGGCCATTTTTAGATACAGCCAATGACTCTTTTGTTCAAGTATTCTCATATAAATTTACAGTTACTCTTAGCTTTATTGAAGTGTTGCCATTAGTTTTATTATCCAATACCTTTTAACAAAGACTACAATCGTTCCCCAACCCTAACTTAAAGTATTTTGACTTTGAGTAGTTTTATTCCCGAAGCTTTTAGGTGGCACGGTGGTATTTATAGTTTTGGGTGCTGGTTCTAACTCTGACACAATCAATGTAATAGTTTTACCCCCATTGAACCATCGAGCTGAGCTGGCAGCACACACATAATCACAAACCTAATCACAACAAGCCGATATAGCGCTCACAACTTCTCAGTCTATCAGTGTATTCAATCAAACGTCTCTCAATGCTGTATCACAAGGCAAAGTGAAAAATGAGTAATGAAAATAATGCTTCATTTAACCCTACCTGAGTCAGTTTCAATCATTTCAGTTAAGTGTTTTTTGTTTTTTTTCTCTATGGAGTTTAAGATGTATTTACTGCTGTGCTTTACTATCCTGTTGCATGACTAAATTTCAGTCAAGCTTTAGCTGTCAGTCAGTCAGCCTCATGTTTTCTAGATGACTCTGCTACAGAGAGGTGTGCATGGTCGTCTCAAAGTGCTCCATGACTGCAAAATAACCCCAAATTGGTTTGGTTTGGTTTATTTGCCGTATGGAAGCTCTTCCAAACAAACCTAAGTTTTCATGAAGCTCAATTGCATTGAAATGCAAGGAAGTCAGACAGCAAGCTGTGAGATCATGGTGAATGCCCTGAAATGGGGTACTGCATTATTAGATGCATTATTAAAAAGCAAAGATACCAATGGACAACATGTCTTATTGATGCATGACAAAGCCTTGGAGCTGTGAAAGAGACATCTAGGGCCCGATCTTCCACCAGATCTGCTAAAGCCGCTATTAAAGGATAGCGGGTAGCGGGAGGGGCGTTCCCCCACAAAGAACCCAATCTACCACCTTCCTAAACCCGCTATCCCACTTGCACTACCCGCTACATTATGTATAGGAGTGGTTAGGGCATTCCACCTGTTAAACCAATCAGTACGTCAGTAGCCATTGCCTTTAAGAGCAGTTGAGCTACCCACAAACCGCTTTGGAGCATATCTTTTCATCCAGATCGGAGCAGCCTTCGTTCGCAGTTCATCTACGACTTTGCTGTAGAGCTTCTTCCTCTTCCTTCCTCCTCCTCCTCTGCATTGATATATACATAAATATTTTTACACAGACAATCGGTGCGCTCCCAGTAAACATTTTCTCGTCGTCTATTGTTTAACCATTTAAGACAATCTCTGCCATTTTCTCAGGGGTTCAACTGAGGCCAAATCACGCTTTTTATATAAGAGTTAATTCGAGAGGTAGAGCCGTTTGTGCACGTCCATTTGTGACCAGGTGGACACACATTTAGGACATTTGGCATCAATGCCATTTGCCACATTGTATGCGCCGACAAGGGGGTTGCAGGTTTAACCCGTGATCGCAAGATACCGAGTTTGCGGAAAGGGCAAAAGACACGGCCATTGCCACACCTACAATGTGAGTAAGGGAGTCGGCATAATGGGTAGCGGCTTTAGGGAGCAGATTACATTAGCGGTTAAGTGGAGCTTCCTAAGCCTGCAAATTGCGGGTAGCGGCTAGTGGGTAGCAGCTGGCGGGAAGTGTACGATCGGGGCCTTAGGCTCCTCCGAACAGGCACCTGTAACCATAAATATGCAATCCCTTTTGTCTAGTTATGAAAGCCAATAAGTGATTAAAATTATTATAAATGCCATATCTATATTTCCTTTGAGTTCTCATCACAATTGATATGCACCAACAACTGCTTCTCTAATAACATTCCTTATGTCTTTCCCAGTTAGTGTTGAAGCCTGAGTGCTCCAATCCAGCAAACTGTCAAAACGTCAGTTCATCAAGGACAGATGGTTGGAAACTAAAGGCTGCAACTTGCTCTCTTAAAGTGTATGGTAGTAATAAGTGCACTTTGTTTTTAATCCTTTAACCTTAATAAAAATATAAAGGGGAATGGACATTTGCACATGAATGTAGGTTATATAGATTGGCAATTTGCTGCAGTAATTATGTATGAACAACTTACACTGCTGTCTCATAAATGCATGTACAGAGCTCCCATTCATTCTGAAATAACTGCTAATGAAGGACATTGGCAGATGAAAATTTCATAGCATGAGAAGTACACAAAAAAGTAATTTGTGTGTGAATAAAATCCTGTTTTTTTGGAGGCGGTGATTCATGATTTGACCTGCATTACCCGCCGTGGATGTCGTTCTTAAAATTCTCATCAAAATCTCCGGCTGGTACTGAAGCAGATAATTGCAAAAGTTAGAGTACATTAGTTTTATTAATGCATACACAGTAATTTGTTCATATATCAAAGGCAAAGATCCACTTTAATTGTCAGAATGACTTGTGTGATAGTTCTTTATACAGCTTTTATACATAAAAAACTGACTGTTAAAGCAAGATCCTCATTTTACTTTTAGTGGAAAAAAAAAAGAAAATTAATGGTCCCCCCCCCCTCCCCCTCCCCCTCAGTGATCAGTCTTAATTTACCCACAATTTATTATTAATGACTACACCACCAGTACCAAACAATAACAGCAATAACCAAATAAGTCTGGGAATAAATAACGACTTTGCCCTATTTAGAAAACAAGCATAACTTATTTTCCTGAGGGCGGTTGTACTGCATGTATTTGATTATTTGTAGAAATGGAAGGTCAAACAGTAGAACCACTTTACAATGTATTAAAAAAAGAAAAAAAAAACTTTAAGGGAAAAAAATGCATTTCAGTGGCCCCTGCAAGTACTTATGGTACAATGCTCATTAATCCCCTTTTTCAAAGGTTATTCAGGAGATGCATGTTAAGTCTAATGTTAAAAAAGACAAAGAAAAGACAAGAAAGTAAAGGCAAACAGAAGCAAAGTCAATTTATTTCCTGACAGAAGTTTTGTTTTTTTGTTTATTGTATTATGCCAGCCATAATTTCGAGTCGTGGGGTGCGTTTGCTTGATTGATTCTATGTGCATTTTCTCTTTTTTTTGTCTGCTTATATTTATTTCTGTTTATGTGCTCTTTGCAGCTTATCTTTTGCTAGCCACATTGCTCAGCAGCAATTTGCATAATTATTGTGTTTCCATATGCTTTTATAGTTTATCACGTCACATATCACAGGCTATCGGCCTGATCGCAAACACAGGGAGATTAGTGGCACCTTTACGTGATGGAGTGAACTGTCTCTGCTAAAATCCTTCTGAAATAAAATAAACATTAAGGTGATGGGTCTTTTTAAGGTATTTTTACTCATAAATTTTAGGCAAGGAACCCAGCTCGAGTATCCGAACAGCTACCAGTTAATACATCTAAGATACAGTTTGTGCTATGAAGCAGCTTGTGTTCCAGCTTCATTATGAAGCTGAACTAAGTGAAAACTAGAAAAGCGCTCAGGGAGCGCAGACCTCCGCCAAGCGCAACAATTCCCTCCATATAGCGATTTACAGATTGCGATAAAATCCGCCTTCTGGATCAGATCCGGATCAGCCTTTGAAATTTGATAGAGGTTCCCATTGTCAATCTCTGAGTCAAATTTCATGAGTTATGGGCAATAATTAACGGCGATATTGAGAAACAAAATTTTTGGCCCCATTGACTGCAATGTTGTTGAAAATTTGAAAGTGATCCGGAATCCAGGATTTCTTCCGGATCACAGCCAAAATGGAATCAGGTTTTTCTTTTCACATTTCTGACAACTCCTGAAAATTTAATCAAAATCCATTTATAACTTTTTTTAGTTATCTTGAACACAGACAGAAAGACAGATAGACGCCAGCAAAAACATAACCTCCTCGGCGGTGGTAAAAAAAAAAAAAAAAAAAAAATGCATTAATCTACATATAACCTTTAAGATATGATACATACACTTTTTGTTCTCCCATTGATAAAATGCAGCAGAAGTAACATGACATTTCCACACTAACATCCATCCATCCATTATCTATACCCGTTTAATCCTCCATAGGGTCACGGGGATCTGCTGGACTGACACTGAAATAACACAAAGAAATCCAAAAAGACTAAGTTAAAAGAGACAGTTTAGGCCTCAGCTTTAAAAATAGACTCAATAACACAATTTTAAACAATGAAAAAAATTTTTTTGAATCATTTTCTTTCCCTTTTTTTTTGTGAACAGTGCAAGTGTTTCCACGAACTTAGAATTATAAATGCTGGTATGCACAGTAGCTGGAATAAAATGTGAAATTTTTACTGTTTTTCGTTTGGCGTGTGGAGGAGGTAAAAAAGGACTAGGTAAGAGTAAATCTTATACAAGCATACATGCTTGTCCATATTGTCGAAAATGTGGTCGTGTTGCAGTCTTCACAACGAGGCAGCTGTAATTTTCTCTGACATATGCAGCAGAGAAATTACTTGAACATTTCACAGGGCTTTAACTTCATCCATCATTATGAGAGCGAGACGCTCATTCTCTTTCTTTCCTTCCTCGCTCTCCATGAGCCCTCGGAGGCGACAGAAGTGTTGGCACACGAGTCTTCACCAGGCAGGGAGGTGCCTTTTGATAGGACTGCTGATGGAAACCTTGTGGTGCTGTTGGCTCTTAGCCTGTTCTGCTCTGCTGGACAGTCATTTTCTCGCCGATTTGACACGCGTGCCATTTTGTTATCTGGCAAACAAGGCCTGCTCAGGGAGAGCAGATTATTCAACTAATGTCAAGAGGGGATTGTGCCTCCCCTCCTCCCTTAAAGGATCTTAAAAGCTATGTGACAATAATTTATTCTTTCTCCCAGGGACTTTAGCAAAATAAATGTGAAAGGTAATGTCATTGCAGTCAGATGCAAATGTCTCAATGCTGCAGGAGTTGGATTAAAATGAATTAGAGGTGCAGATATCATAAGGCATTGCCAAAGTAGTGAGATGGGTGTTATAGATCTCCAATATAATCCAAATCTTTTGAGTAAAAGCATATTTTGCAGATAAGTGACGTGTCCACAGTGATTCAGTTCCATTTTCAAATGAAAACTATACTCGTCCAAGCTAATTTGACTCAAAACTCATATAGGAGGACCAGTCCAGCCTACTGAAGCATCGACCAGGGATCGTTGTGGTGGTACACTTACTTTGGGATCATTACCAACTGAATCAATTCTGACATAACACAATCCTGTTGCTTTGTTGGGTCTAAAAACCTCTCGTTGACTGAGATTAGATTCGCAGGGTAATCTGAAATCGCTGACTCAGATCAGACTTTATCTGCATCTTAATGCGACTGCTGTACGTCAGATGTTGGTGAGACTCCACCACACCCTGTGGAAGACTGAGGTGGAGGGGAGGGGCCCATAAAACCAGCTGCTGTTAACTAAACTGCAAAGAAATTGCTGAAAAAGTTTGTTTTTTCTGTGGTATTTTGACCGAAGCATGTTTCTGACATCTCATTAAAATCTCAGGAAATTTGAAATATGAAAATTCCTTTCAAAAGAAAACAGGCTTTGACTGAAGCTAAGTGAACCCAGAGTGCGAAGTGATAAATGTAACTGAGGCTCGCTGAGACAGCAAGTGGCACAAAAGTAGTAAAGATGATTAAAAATCATTTTCCCTCTCCACAGCTTCCCCCCTCAACCCCCTCTGGTCAATCCACATAGCTAAAAAAAAAATGTCTCATCTTCATCCTATGCACATTTAATTTATTCCCCATAATAAATAAAGGACATCTATTGAATCCTGTTGTCATAAAGGTGTTTGATTTGGAGGAGACGTGATAATTTAATCTCAACTGTCTAATCAAGGACTGAGCCTGCATTGCACTTGAATCATAATTATGAACATGCACCCTGACTTTAAGGGTGACTTTAAATTACTCAGACAAGACAAGACGTCCCGGTAGAACTCTAAAGGAGCCCGAATCTGTCTCACGATATCGCAGTTTAACAAAGAGGTCAAAAGTCATAACTAGAAACAACATAAATTTAACGACTAGTCTAGAATAACATTGTGTGTGCACATGCGTGTTTTTCCACTGTAATAACACAGATTAGCTTCGATACAATTCATTTTTCTGTGCTCTTTAATTTAGAGGAAACAGCCTGCATGGACCTCAGTAAGGTAACATTAACTGAATTTATGTGTAGGGTGAAATACATTTCTCTGTACTTTATTATTTAAGTAAAAATTCCTTTTTGGCATTTTATGAAATTTGAATCAAACTGTTTTGAACTTTGCAAACTTTGTTTCGAGGTAAATTTAATGACTGTTATAAAATGGCTCTATACCAGGAAAGTGAATTGAGATCTTTGTTTCAAAGGACTGACTTAAGGTGAATTCCCATTCCTCCCTTACCCCTCAGTCTCAACCCTATGTCTTTGGCCCTCAATCTTGGTCCTTAAAAGTAAGTATAAGGGCAACCTTGTGATTTAGAAATGGGAAACCCCTTGAGTGCAGTTACGCCTTCAGGCCATGGGGGGCGGCCTTACGCCAAAGCTACGTCCAGTCTGTCAAGAAGACAACAAAGAAGAAGTAGAAGAAAATATGAGGCATTTATATATATTTTTAAAGTTTATTTTATTTATATTTTTATTAAATACAAAAATACTTACATTTGTAGCTACTTTTTTTCATCACCATCCTTTTTGTAGATGTCTTGGCGAAAATACGCAATGCCTTCTGGGTAGCCCTTACTCCCAAGCGTAGTGCCGGAGAATCTCAATATTGAGGGCGATACAAGCCCTCAAACTTGTCCCTCAACTTGACGTTCTGAGAATCGGGACAGTACTTGCACTTCGCGGGAGCTCACATTTTTGAGATTGAGGATTAAGGGAGGAATTGGAATTCACCTGTTAGGATTTGAGAAATAGCTTAATGATTTAGTTAACATTTAGCTTGTTTGTCTTGTCTTGTCTTGTCTCTCAGAATTTTGCAACGTCAGATTTTGTATTTGGACCCTTGCTTTTTTGGGTGCAGTTTGTTGTTATAGTTGGACCCCTCTGACCCTCCTGGATCCTGAGATGTGGGAGGCATCTCAGACAAACATATATGATTGACATCTCGGCTCCTGAACTGAGACAATCAGCAGCATGTGTTTGGACTTGTGATGTCAAAGCTGAATTCTATCTGGACATCTGGAAGAGGAGGGGAAGCAACACTCCCCTTTCTGTGGCTATAAAAGTTCGAATTCAACAATGGTTGTGCACTTTCTTTGTGTCTCTGATGTTAAGAGAGTGTACCATCGGTCGATAATATTTTGCATGGCATATTAAACTTTGTATTAATTGTTGTTTTTGGTCTCTTCTCGACACTAAATAAAAGAACATGCAAATTTTCACACTGTTCATTTTAGCTTCTTTTTTCAGGTCCAGCACCAGCTAGCTGTCTTTTAATGCCTTTGTTTGCCTGCTTTGGAGCCCCAATCAGCCAAACTTATCTGGCTTTCAACAAATAGACACAAGCTTGTCAAGATTCTCATGGGCGGTAACATCATGTTATTGGTACAAGCTGAAATATTTGCACTGGACAGATGCAGGTTGATACGTCTCAGACTCTGAGCAGCTCATTCTGCTATCTATGGAGGAGTTATCACCTTCCCGCTCTAACTAACATTGTTGGCTCCATGGCGTCAGTTGCTCGGTCCACAGCCAGCGTCTCTCCAGCACACTCCCGCTTCATTCCTTTGAGTTGTTCCTGTTCTGAGGCTGGTGCTCTGCTCTTTCTTCTGTCCTTCACCGATATTCCCACGCCTGTTGCTCATATGCTAAATATATCATGGGGCTCATCAGTGTCCAAGTACTTGAAGGTCAGAAATGGAGAACACACTTCCTCATCCAATAAAGAGCTCAATCATAAAAGAAAAAAAAAAAAATCTAAAACCAAGCTCCTTTGACCTTGTCCCATGTTTGGCCTACGTCTGTCAGTAATTTTCAATATGTTCACCCTGCTGTTTTTATATATATATATATATATATATATATTTGTATGTGCGTGTGTGTGTATACACCTCTGAAGGGGGGAGTGAGGAAGATGGAAAGACAGACCCATGAAGTTATTGCCAACTAAGTATATTAAGTCAAAGTAAATAGCTCTCTGCTTGAGTCGGACTGCTTAGTGAGAAATTTTCACCAGTCTCAGGGTTTCATAGGTAATTTGATTCATAATCCAGTTGTCATTGCATGGGTAAATTGTTTTGGGAGGGTTGATTCTCTGCGATCCATCCAATTCCACTGGGTTATGGTTGTCATAATGTAGGAACCTGCTTTGTGAAGATGCGTGGTGAATATCAGCAGAAAATAACGAATGACAACATTCAATTAGCTGTTATTAATGAAGAAAAAAAGGTTCTGACCACTTTACAGCATATAAAATCAGAGATACTACCCAGAGAACAGATCGGTGCTGTCATCATCATCATCATCATCATCATCATCAATAATGTGATGGTGTTTTCCATATTTAAATTACTATAAATTACTATACTTTCTCGGCTATGAATCTTCATATTGATTTCAGTTGCTCTTTACTATTATTTTCAGATGTTAACATGAACTAAAACTTCTACTCTGACTGCTCCATGTTCACGGTCGCCACAGCGGAGGCGTCTAGTTGAGAAGTCCATTTTTTTAAATGTACAAAAAAAAAAAAAAAGAATCCTGGCTCACCAGACCAGTCCCAAGCAAATGAAAGCTCTCACTGAAATGAAAAACCTTGAAAGTAACATTTGCAAAAGTTGATTCAAAAGAAAAAATGCACAATTTCTGTTCACCAGAAAAAACTAAAGACCTTGGGTTTTGTGTCTATTTCATATTTCTGGTGAAATCAGGTCTCCTAAAAAGAACCCAACTGATAACTCAGAAACCCAAAGAAGAGAAACCTCTTTCTGTTCTGAGTGTAGTTTCAGACGTAAATTAGTTTGGTATCATGCATCCATGTTCAACAAAGATATTTTATTCATCCTTCAAAAAAGATGAACTCCATCATTCACTCACTTTCTGTCCTGCAGGGCGAGACTCTCACGCGGCTGCTAGCCTGCAGGCTTTGCATGTTAGCCGTGGCAGCTTTGGAAACGATCCACGGAAGCAAAAACCTGCACAGACACTGAGCTTTTGTCGCTTAACAAAATGACGTCGTAACGGCAGCAGTGAGAGCTCAGCCGTTCAGCACAGTCGGCAGTGACTGAAGCAAATGCACTGACTGAGTAGCTCATCCATGAAAAAAAAAAAGGAAACCTAACCAGTATTGATCCCAAAAGCATGAAACCTGTGATGTGTAGGTGAAATCATTATGAGCATTGACATCTTTCATGACTGGGAAGACAATCTGTTGCAAAAATGAAACTTGTTTCTCTCATAAATCAAAGGAAATTTCTGATATTGCTGTTCGAAGATAGACGTCCATCAAAAGAGTGAAATATTTGGGACATTAACTTCTTAAGGAAAAACTCAAACTGGGTCATAAAAGTTTTAATCCTGCTTTAGGTGCTGCAGGTGTACGCCGTAGGGATACGGATGAAATACATCGGATGTTTCACGTCTTGACAAATACAGATTGAAATATTTCTTTATTAACTATTTATACATATTTTTTAAAAAAAAGCATAATCTTGGCAGATAATTAGTTGCTGAAAAAGAGTAGACACATGTTTCATCAATTTTAACCTCTTAAAAATGTGTTTATTGATTGCTGGCAAATATTCTGCCACTTCTCTGTTCTGTTGTCCTAATAGGTTCTGAATTTCTCAAACTGTCAGCAATTTGTGATTAAATAATCTAAGATCACATTCATCCGCAGTGTTTAAAAGCCTCATGGACCAGAGCATGTACTGTATGAGTGTGAGCGATTGTGTGATTTCTTTTTTTTTCTCCTTTTTTTTGTCTCCTCGCCAGCCACCTCGCTCTCTAACTCTGCAGTCTGCTCACACCCGCACAGCTCTCTCCTTTGGACAAACACAGCAGTCTCCTTTGTGATGGATGTGGAGTCTAAGTGCCACCACTGTTTTTAGCCTTCTAAATATTTCTGCTCTCGCACAAATGCCTCCATGTGCTTGACACTGGCTTCTCTGTTTGGCCTCTTTGTGTACAATATTTGCACCTGTTCCATCCTTCTCTTCCTCACATGCATCTTTTCTTTCTTTTTTTTTTCCCCTGAATGTTTTTGTCTCTTCTCTCTGCCTGCTTGTGTCTCGGGAAAATCCACTAGAAACCTATTGTGGAAGATATGCAAATATTCCAGGCAATGATGTTGGTGTCTGTTATGAGGAAAAAAATAAGCCTCTGTGTGAACTGCATATGCAGGTTGACTTGGCCCGTGTGTGTTGTGATGAATGTGTTCCTTTGTGTGTAAATGCGTTCTGCATCTTACCCAAAGATCATCAAACCTTTAGTATATTGGGGCTGATATGGTGCAGTGTCACCAGCGGGGCATCAAACCTTAAGAAAAAAGGTTGCTTGGAGCACAATGTCTGGCACTGAAGCTCAGAGATCAAAGCAGCTGAAACGACTGTAAACGTATCTTTTTAAAAAAGCCATGCGCCAAACGAAAAACTGTAAAAATTTCACATTTATTCCAGCTACTGTGCATACCAGCATTTATAATTCTAAGTTCATGGAATAATTGCACAGTTCACAAAAAAAAAGAGAAAATAATTACTTTTTTTTAGGGCTGGGCAAGTTAACGCATTATCGCATTAACTAATCAATTTATTAACGCCGACATTTATTTTATCGTGCGTTAACGCATGTTTCTCACATGCTTTTGTTTTGAAAAGTCCGTTAGTGGCTGCTGTGGAACCGGAATAAAATTGGCAGGTAAACATGCGAAAAAGCTAAAACAGACATGGAGAAACTGTAAAAATCAGTGAACTTTACAGTTTGGTAACAACTCAGGTAGCAATATTAACAATTCTGTCTGAAAAAGAAAATTCTGGACTGCAACAAAACTTTCGCATCATTCCTCCATGTTCCATCAGATCTGCTCCATGTGTTCACTGTCCTGCTGTTCTCTAGCTGGTTACTTCAGTGCGGCTCCATCTAGTGGTACAGATGTGTAATGACAACAGAAAGTCCAGTCCTCAATTATAAAACAAATTCAGTCCTGTGGCCCATGTTTTAATTTCGTATTTTTGATCCAAGTCTAAAATTAAAATATATTAAAAAAAAAAAAAATCATTTTTTCGTTTTAGATTAAAAAACAAAAAACGTAATAAAATGTCAATTTTTAATTTTTTTAATTTTTGATTGACAATTGAAAATGGAAAGAATGAATGATACACAGATTGGTAAAGTTACTGAACTTTAACATGGACATTTTCATTTTAAAGTTCTCCCAGACGGAGGATTTGACAGAAACAAGGTTATTTGTAACAACTGCCAAGTTGAACTCCCCGTTAAAAGTTTCTGTTGTTACCTCAGAAATTGCCTGTTTTAATGTTCTGATTCTGCTGAGCCACAATCATTTCGTTGGATTTTGTTTGAAGACTTTTTTTAATCTTTTATAAAAACAGGATGACATTAATGCCCTGGCAGTGGCAATAAGCTTTATTTTATTTAACATTTTTTAAGATGAGATTTACACTAAATATGTGTTACTGACAAGTGCTGATATTAAAAGTGTTTGAACAACAAATGTTATGGCACTTTAGTTCATATGGCAGCAGAACATTTCAATAAAAGTGCATTTTACACGACTTTTAAATTCATTATTTGATTTTGCATATACAGTGCGATTAATCGTGATTAAAAATTTTAATTGTTGCCCAGCCCTACTTTTTTTTCATTGTTTAAAATTGTGCTATTGACTGTCTCTTTTAACTGTCTTTTTGGATTTCTTTGTGTTATGTTAGTGTGGACCCCAGAAAATCCCCCGTACGGAGGATTAACCAGGTATAGATAATGGATCGATGGATGGATGTTAGTGTGGAAATGTCATGTTAATTCTGCTGCATTTTTTCAACGGGAGAACTAAAAGTGTATGTATCACATCTTAAAGGTTATATGTAGATGAATGCATGTTTTTTTTCTTTTTTTCTTTTGTTTTTATTCTCTCGTGTGGATCTGGGAACAGCTGCATATCACTACAGTAGCTGTAGTGCCTTCCACAGTTGCTCAAGAGGCAGAGGATAGGTTCAGTCTATGGTATGACACGGGCTTTCATTTTCTAAATAATTCACGATTAATCCTAAAGCAGAACTATTAAGTAATGCACTTAATCTTCACCTTTATGCTTTAGTGTGGTCAACAAAATTAGGACCACCACCCAGCCCTCCTTCTCTGTCCATGACTGACCCTATTAACCGTGCCACCTGTCACCAATTACAATCACATGCTCCACATCACCATAACGACAGAAACAAACAAACCATCAACCCAGTGATCCATACCCAAACAAGATTTATGGCACCTGCAGTAGCGTTCTGTGAATCCCAGAGACCATCCAAACCAGTAATTTCATTATTGTCCATCAGTGACTCATCTCCTAAAGAAAATGGTTAAGTGGTCTGGAGTCGGCGTCAAAGATGTCCCCTTCAGGTATGAAAAAAAACCCAGCACGATTTATCTTTAGCTCCTACTCACATTATTTACTGTTAATGAAACATGACCTCCAGGACCACGTTCCAGCAGTATTAAAAAAAAAAAACCCAAAAACGTGAATATAACAACCCAGCAGCTGTCTTAAAGCAGCACAGTTTCTCTTTTCATTTTCCGCTACTGACCGACATCGCCAGATTTTACCGTTAGCCAAAAGTAACAATGCTTTTCAGGATGTAGAAAACCATTGAAAAGGAAAAACACCATTATTCCATCATGAGGAAGCTATACTGTACCTCGGTTTGAAATGGCTGATGACAAAAAAAAAAAAAAAAAGTATTACCCTTTTATAAGCTATAAAAACCATTCAAGCCACTGGATTGGCCCAAAGGTGTAACTTGAGGTAATAAAACATTTTACAGTGTTGTGGTGTTGAACTTGAGTAACAAATCAGGGTGTAACGTAGCAGACGCTCATCCATCTGCAGTCCAACAATGCTCCGAAAGCTCGGTGAACTCCTTTAAGCGAGACCTCAATCAAAACAAAAAGCTTACTGCAGCGGCCACAAACCGAGCATGAAGGAAAGACGTCAGTGCCAAACTGCTTCCTGCCTCTTTAGGGAGGAGAAAGTGATGCTGAGAGACTGGCGAAGAGTCAGCGATGCACTGAAGGGTGCCAGTAAAGAACCAAATTGAAATAAAGTGTAATTAACAAAGTCATTACCTGACACTTCTGCAGTGGGTGTTTAGTTAATTTACTGCACAATCCTGAAGTGAAAAGACTGTGTCTTTAGATTTGTGTGTCGAGGGCGACAAAGTAACTGCAAGTGGCAGAACGTATCGCTTAAAAGGGTAAAAACATGTCAAAGTTGGTCTTTATGGAGGTGTGTGTGCTATAAAGTAAGGACTTTTTCTCTTCTGTTTTTCCTTGTTTTCTTTTTTTAGGTTGAAATATCTTTTTTTCAAGAGACACGAGGTCAAGAGAAGAAAATGTAAAAGTGCTAAAGTGCAAAAAACCAAAACGTTCAAAGTTGTTAAAGCATTGTGGCAAATGTGTGCAAATGCAATAAAATCCTAATAAAAAAATATGAAATTCTACAATACTGACTTAAGTTGCATTGACAGGCACAGCCGTTTAAAAAGAATACATCGGTAATAAATGTCTTTCTTTGAGGTTGCGTATCAGGGTGCGTAACAAATGCGCCTCATGAGGAAAACGAAACGGCTTCGACAAGCGCGAGGCTCCATCACCTCCCTGTAACATTTCAGGTTTTAAGGAAACGGCAGCCTCCAGCTGACTTCAGAAACCACCTGCGCAGAAATGATTTTTCTCTTTCGTTCCATCCAAGCTATCTGTGATTGGAAGGTTGCCGACTCTGAATAATGGAGATTGCAAACTTCATTTCTGGGCTTCAAAAATCAGCTGCAGTGGAAACTGGCGGCATGAAGCCCACAGCTCTTTACAACAGTTTCATCTGCTGGCACGACACGAGGACATGAATGGACTGCATTTCTGAATAACTGGAAGCCTGTTGTCTTCACTATCCAAACCAGTCTGGTCGATATTCTCTCGCTGAGATACATTTTTTCTATTTTTCAGAGTTAAAACTGATCAGGGAAGAGATGAACACTGAAGCTGCTTGGCTGGAGGCATATTTGATTTTATGTCCATAAACAACACTGATAGCAAATCCTTCTTTTAGAGTTGTAATGCCTTCATACGATCAGATTACGATTTAGATTCTTAGTTGAGAGGGAATGGCGTTCTAAATCGACAACATAAAACTATTTAAACAACCGCTGACAGTCACGCAGCTGCAAAGGATGCTTCATTTTTGCACAAATACGGCTCCTCCATTTCTTGTTCATTCCTCCGTAATTGGATATAATGTGGAAAATCTAACAAGCGGAGGATGTGTAATGTAGAACAGAAGGTGTAAGAGATTGGGCTGAATAATATTTGGAGGAATTTAGAAAAGCGGGAGAGAAACAGCTGGGAGTGTTTCAGAGATCAATGAAAACGGCCAAACGCATCTAAGCTCACAGATCATTTGAAAAAGTATTAGTTTTAATGGATGCAGCCAGATACTGAATACATATCCATAAGTTTAAATGCTGAAAGGATTACTGCTGGATATCTGATTAAGATGAGACCAAACATGAAAACACATATTATAATTGCACAATTGTACTCAGAATCATATATAATCATAGTCATAAGCTCTAAGGCACATACTAAGATTTAACTCTTTTTAACTCTTAGTGATGTTTGCAATGATGATCACTTGGATTCCAAATAAGGATTTTCAATTTGTATGTCAAAGGAACTGGAAAATTGATGTAGATGTAATTAAATCTTAAAAAAAAAAACTAGAAAAGCACTCGGAGAGCGCAGACCTCCGCCAAGCACAACAGTTCTCCCATATAGCGATTTACAGATTGCGATAAAATCCGTGTTCTGGATCAGATCTGGACCAGCCTTTGAAATTTGATAGAGGTTCCCATTGTCAATCCCTGAGTCAAATTTCATGGGTTTTGAGCAATAATTAATGGAGATATTGAGAAACAAAATTTTCAGCCCGATTGAGTGCTATGTTATCGAAAATTTAAAAGTGATTCAGAATGCAGGATTTCTTCCGGATCACACCAAAAATTAAATCAGTTCTTCCTTTTCACATTTCTGACAACTGACAATTTCATCAAAATCCATCCATATCTTTTTGAGTTATCTTGTACATAGACAGACAGACAGACATATAAACGCCGGCAAAAACATTACCTCCTTGATGGAGGTAAAAAGAGCCCAAGAAGTTTGCATACAAGGTACTGCACGAGTACATGATTGCATCACACAGTGACTGTTGGCTGCACATCCACAAGGCAAAACTCCTTTTCTAACAAGTCACAAAGGTGTTCTGTCAGATTAAGATCTAGTTAGCGCGGATGCTGTTTGAGAACAGTGACCCCATCGTTCGAGAAACCAGCCTGAGGTCATTTCAGCTTTGTGACATGGTGCGGTATCTTTCTGGAGGTTGCCAACGGATGATGGATAGACTTGTGTCATGGAGGGAAGTGCAGGTTAACAACAACAATGCTTGACTGGTACCAAGGGGCCTGCTGATCGATCTGTGCTTTTGTGTGTACACCAAATTCTTACTCTGTATCGTCTGAAACGCTTCGAGGTTTGAAGTGCTGTGCATTAAGAGCTGGACCTTTGCATACCTTGGTAGGGAGAATGCTAACTATTACCTTTGTATCAGGTCAACAGTCTGGGCACCTTTGCCTGGCCTCTGGCATCAATTAGGCTTCTTTGTCCGCTGCTCACTGGGTATTTTGTTTCTTAGGCTCATTCTCTGTCAACCCCAGAGGAGTTAATGCATGAAAATCTTGGTAGATTAGCTTGGATCAGCTGAAATACTCAGTCGAGTTCATCTGGCACCGGCGAGCGTGACACGTTCAAAGTCACTTAAATCAGCTTATGTCCCATTCTTATGCTTTATTCTCAATAAAGCGGCCACCGCGTATTTATGGAGATGTCACTGAGCGGCGCATTGTTGGAAGAGACACCATATCAAGATGCCACAAGCAATTTCAGCACTTTAACATGTCATGTTTTTCCTCGCGCTGCACCAACTAAACTCGTTTAGGTAGTTTAAACTGTTCAAACTGTGGAAACATTGTCCTTGGAAAACGTTTCAGCAAACTGAGAATACATTAACACAATTACTCTGTATTCACTTCAGATAGTTGATTCTCGAGTTAACAAAACTGCGTTTGGTGAATATAATACATTGCAAGTACGCTTGTTATAACTTTAACAGAGATATGGTTGTATTTTTTGACTGGAACGAGATACACTATATTGGCGAAAGTATTTGCTCATCCATCCAGATTATCAGAATCAGGTGTTCCAGTCACTTTCATGGCCACAGGTGTATAAAATGAATCACCTCGGCCTGCAGACTTTCTACAAACATTAGTGAAAGAATGGGTCGCTCTCAGGAGCTCAGTGAATTCCAGTGTGGAACTGTGACAGGATGACACCTGTGCAACAAATCCAGTAGTGAAATTTCCTCCTAAATATTCCACAGTCAACTGTCAGGTGTATTATCAGGAAATGGAAGTGTTTGGGAACGACAGCAACTCAACCATGAAGTGGTAGGACACGTAAACTGAGGGGGCGGAGTCAGAGGATGCTGAAGAACATAGTGAGAAGAGGTCACCAACTTTCTGCAGAGTCAATCACTACAGACCTCCAAACTTCATGTGACCTTCAGATCAGCTCAACAACAGAGCAGAGAGCTTCATGAATGGGTTTCCATGGTGGAGCAGCTGCATCCAAGCCAGACATCACCAAGAACATTGCAAAGCGTTGGATGCAGTGATGTAAAGCAGCCACCACTGGACTCTAGAGCAGTGGAGGAACGTTCTCTGGAGGGAAGAATCACACTTCTCCATCTGGTGATCTGATAGAAGAGTCTGGGTTTGGTGGTTTCCAGGAGAACGGTACTTGTCTGACTGCATTGATCCAAATGTAAAGTTTGGTGGAGGGGGGATTATGGTGTGGGGATGTTTTTCAGGAGCTGGGCTTGGCCCCTTAGTTCCAGTTAAAGGAACTCTGAATGCTTCAGCAGACCAAGACATTTTGGACAATTCCATGCTCCCAACTTTGTGGGACCAGTTTGGAGCTGGTCCCTTCCTCTTCCAACATGACTGTGCACCAGTGCACAAAGCAAATCCATAAAGACATGGATGGAAGAGTCTGGTGTGGATGAACCTGACTGGCCTGCACAGAGTCCAGACCTCAACCTGATAGAAGACCTTTGGGATGAATTAGAGCAGAGACTGAGAACCAGACCTTCTGGTCCAAAATCAGTGTTTGACCTCACAAATGTTCTTCTGGAAGAATGGTCAAAAATCCCCATAAACACACTCCTAAACCCTTGTGGACAGCCTTCCCAGAAGAGTTGAAGCTGTTCTAGCTGCAAAGGGTGGAGCCACGTCACATTGATTAGGAATGAGATGAACTAAAGCTCAGATGTGAGTCAAGGCAGGTGAGTGAATACTTTTGGCAACATAGTGTCGAAGACAGTGAAAAAAAAAAAACATCACTGGAGGTCAGAAAAAGAAAGCTGTGTACATCGCTGGACCTCAACAGTTACAAAGCTCAGCTGTGTGTGGAGTTTCTTTTTGTGACCCACAGTGCATCGAGCCATTTCTGGATGTTTCTGAAAATAAAGTCTAAGTGTTTCGCCTCTGGAGATTAACATATTTTCATCATTAACATGGATTTACAAAGAAGCAAATTCATGCAAAAATTAATGAACCTCTGCTGTTGCTTGTATCATTAGTATAAAATTAGCATGACGGGTTTCACAAACATTTCCCAGAAATCTATTTATTTATTTATTTTAAATCTTGGAAGCCAGGGAGAAAAGCAAACTGAATCTTTTGGATTTGCGTACCAGTGGAGGAGGATTCTTCAGCAACAAATGCAGAAGCCGTTGGAGCAATTTGCACATGTAATGGCTGAAGCCTTCATGTATAAATGAGCGAGCAATGCCAGTGACATTGTTGCTTGTTGCGCGCTGATATTTTTCAGGCTAAACAACACAGCTACACACCGGTTACATGACCGCAATTAGAAACAGTCGGTCCCTCGGGGAGAGAGATTTATGAGCAGGTGCGTGTACGTGATCTTGAAAGTGCTGCACCGGGGTAAAGTAATACGCTGCGCGTAACGCCATTACTTTCACTGTGAGGCTTTGTTTGTTGGTCATCCTCAAGTGATTAATTTATTCATGACCGTTAAAAATAAAGCCGAGAGAGGAGGACCCTTGTGAGAACATCGAGGCAGCAGAAGTAGCTGGAAGGGTGTCAAAACATCTGTTGGTCTTTTTGCACTCGGAAGATGCAAAAATAAAGAAAACTCATTGTGCTACTTCTTTCCTTTTTCTTTATTTTTTTTTTCTTCTCTTCTCCCGGCAGCACATTGGCTAAAACTTTTTTCCTCCATACAAAAATTAATTAAGAGCCAAATCCTTGAGCCTGATGCTTTTCTGAATTTCTCTCTTTGGATTATCACCGAGGCTTCGACTCGTACTTTAAAGTATTCCTATTAAAAGAAGTGAGAGGGTTTTAGACACACACTAATAAAGAGAGGGATTTTTTTTTTTTTTTTTGCCCTTTCTGAAAAGCCTACTTTATAGTTTGGAGATAAGTTTATGAGAAAGTTTTTTTTTTTTTTAATACGATCTTTCATCCACTTGAAGGATACGGTCCACTGCCGGTGATGTTGCAGCTTGGAATAAAAGGTATTGTAATATTAAAACTGCATTTTGGGGCCTTAATTGTATAAATGCTGCTGGTCTATTGAAGACCACAGCTTGTTTATCGTTCAGGCTCCATCAAGTCTGCTAAGTTTTGACACGTAGGCGTCTAGAAAACTTATCTCAAGGTCTCCATGTTTTCCATCTGATGTTTAAGACGAACTGTTTCCTTCTGGCAATTTCTCATTTCTGATCATCCTTCATTCTGTGATGTGAGTTAATGACCATCTCTGAATTGTATACAACTTGAAGAATAAATCTGCTTTGCACCTCTGTCGTGGTCCAGCGCATTAACAGCCGATTACCTGCCTCACCAGAGGAGAGTATACAGTGATCCCTTATTTTTCGCGGTTAATGGGGACCGCCCCCACGAGAAAAACAAAATCCGCAAACTAGAGCCGGAGCCCCCCGAGCCTTAATAATGTGTTTAAAATATGTTTCAAAACCACAAAAAAGTAGCGAGTCGCAGCAGCGAAACAAGACAAAGGCTCAACTGTGGTCTTTCTGTTACCTTCACAGCCTCTGGTCTCTGAACCGTAGTAAAGAAACTGCTGGTATTGTGCTATTTTTGGCTTGTAATTAGCGGCTAACACGCTAACAACAACAAAAGAAAAAGTCAAATTTTTTCTGCGTGGAACGAGCACTTTATTCTGGCACTGCAGGAACTTGTAACATCACACAGGTTGTATTGTTGGGCTCCTGTCGGTTAACAGAGAATGTAAATCTATACACGCTGGGCTGCTGTTGATGCTCACTACACTTTTCATCTAACCCCTGTTCTCATTCTGCCATCCCACGACACACATACTACATTACCCATAAGGCCACACCATTACCCATAAGGCCATCTTCTTAAAATGGGCCAGGCTGGCTCACAACATTTCTTCGCTGCGAGAGAACGCGCACAACATCCTGTGATGTTTCCGCAATTTTTTCTTGATTTTTTTTTTTTTATATCCTATATTTCTGAAAAATCCACGAATAATGACTAAAACGGCGGAACTTAAAGCGCAAATTGGCGAGGGATCACTCTATACTTGTAAATAAGACGTACCCAAATTTACAAACAACAGTGGCGTCCCTTTTGATGTTTAATTGTTTTTCTGTACTTTGTCTACTAATACCACGGGAAGAGATTAGCACTTTTTTGGCCGCCAATTCATATAGAACAACCTATAAACATGGCATTGAATATGAATAAGTAAACAGCCACAGCGAAGAAAACATCTATTCTTCTTTTACAAAAGCATGGGGATGTGCATCTTCTTTCATCTCAGGCTGTGTAGTCGGGGCATTTTTTTTTCTTTTGTTGACATTGTATGAGTGTTGTTGTTTTATTTATTTTTTTTTTTTTTATAACCTCTCTCTGGCCCGAGTTGTGACAGTTTAGGTCCCTGTAGTCTCCCCCTGCCTCGGTCATTTTCCAGTAACACCCTCAGATCACAACATTCCATTTATTCGGTAAGTGTTTGCAATCACATGCAATTTGGTTTTCTCTCCTCCGTCCCAGTATTGATGGCAGCTGATGAGGTCTCAGAGATCCAAGCCTTTTATTCTCCTGAGATCATGTCCCAAAACAGCATCTGGCCGAGCCCGATGCCAGACGCTCACACAAACAGCCACACACACACACACACACACACACATTGGGTAAACTATTTTTAACCAGTTCAGTCCATCTCACTCCTGCGTGAGCTCTGACTATCTGCTGCCATTTCATTCCTCTACAGTCTATCGGCTGCTGTTGAAAATGCCGCCGCTGCGTGTGATGTTAGTATTCTGCAGACATGTGATCTCTGTCAAAGATGCTCTGCCAGATGGGAAGCAAACTTCATCATCATGTGAAGAATTTGTCCCTTTAAATAAATACAGCAGGAAGACAGGTATGAACTTTGATATTGTTGCAGCACCCACAGTTTCCATCCAAATGCTCATTTAATTTCACCGTTCTACAAATAAAAGATTTGAACGAATCGGATTATAGTTGGATTGATTCTGACTGGATTCTTAACTGGGCCTGACTTGAATTTGCTTTTATTTAAATCCACATCAAATATGGCTCAGAAATACATGTCATTTGTGAAGGTCATAGGCTGGAGGATTTAAAAAAGAAAGAAAAGAAGAGAAGAGGATTCTCCTCAGATAAAAGTTTGCATGTCATTATAACATAATGAGTTAGCTTCACCCCTCAAAACAATGGTGACCCGAACAAGGTCATTTATAATGTGGACAAACAATGGATCTAAAATTAATGCAAACATCTTGTGCAGAATAATTTAGCTATTATAAAAGTCCAGTATTTACTTCATTACACCCGTTTTCTCCAGTCACAGAGCTCTAAAAACATGCAGCACGTTATGAAGGTGCGGTGATGTTTTTGTCATTTCTAAGAATTATGTTTTTACATTGTTAATCCATACATACAAAGTAAATTATTAGAAGTCAAAGAACAGCTTTTAGTGTAGCATTAATGTGCTCTGATTGCAACGTTGCAACCTTTAGAGCTTCAGCTGTAGATCGCTAATCTTACTTTTTCAGTATTCCAGGAATGTTGAGATACATAAGGAAGCAGCACTCAAAGCGTATCAGCAAGACTGTGCTAAAGGTCTCTGGCCAAATTTTGTGATCAGATCAAGAATGCATTGCATTTGAGAGCAACTCACTTCTTAAATTTTTGTCTTAGGACAGGATGTGTTCACTGAGTACCCTTCTAGCCTTGATTATTTGATGATGACAGTATAGGTGGACGTCGAAGGCATTGTTCCCTGGTTAAAACATGTATGTAACAGGAAGCCACTTTGGAGTTTTGAGTATTTGGGCAAATTTCAGAGCCCTGTGAGGGCTGCACTCACACTGAGTGTGCAGTCAGGCTTGTAAACAATATCCACGCCTCAAGTACATGACTATAGCAGAGCTCTGGGGTATTTCAGCTGAATGTTGCAGCCAGAGGACTGTTGGCCGAGGTCATTTATCAGCAGCCAGCTACCACTGGCAGAGTTTGGACCTGTTCTACTCCTGACCTATGTTCTCTATAAACCCGAGACAATGTCATACCGACGCTCGTTTTTATTCTGCAAAAGGCCTTTCACCGGTGAATTGTTTGCTTTTCTGTCTCCGGAGGAAATGAATTGTCCTTGGCCCCCCTGCAAATTCAGATCAAGGAGGAATAACTCAAAAAAAAGAAAAGAACAAGGAGGGTAACCCAATGCTAATAAAGGTTTATATTGAGGTAATGGGAGCTAGGAATTGTGTGTTTGGTCAAATATATAAAATAATCTAATAATAATCTACCACATTTTTTGAGACTCTATCTTCTGCCAGATCTCCTAAAGCCGCTATTAAGGGATAGCGGGTAGCGGGAAGGGCGTTCCCCCATAAAGAACAAAATCTTCCTCTTGTATGCGCCAACATGCGCGTTGTGGGTAGCGGGTGGTCAGACCACCTGCTACCTGCAACCGATGATGGCAAGATACAGAATTTGTGGAAAGGGGAAAAGACATGCCCATTGCCACACCTACAAAGTGAGTAAGGGAGTCGACATAATGGGTAGCGGCTTTAGTGAGCAGAAGATTGCATTAGCGGTTAGCAGAGGTTCCTATACCCGCAATTTGCGGGTAGCAGCTAGTGGGAATGTAACAATCAGGGCCTTATAGTCAGCTCAGCTGGACAAAAACAAACCTTTTGGCTAAGCCTGAGAAGTGAGCAACCATGCAAGCTGGGGTGGCAAGTAATTATTTGTAAGAGCCTTTTTCATGTTAATTTTGAAAATTTGCATGACAGTGATTACATCACTGATTCCTCACTGTCATTAACCACATAGAGGTACACGACTAGTTTCTTTGTGAGGAACAATTTTCAAAGCTTTAAACTTCTATTAATTCCACAGAGAAGAGTAAAAAAAAAAAAAAACTCGTACTTGTTTCTAACTTTTTACAGCACTCCACTGCCATTGTGACGAGGAAGAACTTTAGAAGAATTTCCACATTTCTTCAGAGAAGCATTAGTCTTTGAGTGCACATCCCTCTGTGGGGCTTAACGTAAAATCTATGATACCACAAGCTGATGCTGGTATCTTTACCTCCGCCAAGGAGGTTATGTTTTTGCCTGGCGTTTATCTGTCTGTTTCTCTGTCTGTGTTCAAGATAACTCAAAAAGTTATGGATTGATTTTGATGAAATTTTCAGGAGTTGGTCAGAAATGTGAAAAGGAAGAACTGATTTCATTTTGGCTGTGATCCGGGAGAAATCCTGGATTCTGGATCACTTTCAAATTTTCGATAACATTGCGGTCAATGGGGCCGAAAATTTTGTTTCTCAATATCTCCGTTAATTATTGTCCAAAACTCATGAAATTTCACTCAGGGATTGACAATTGGGAACCTCTATCAAATTTCAAAGGCTGATCCACATCTGATCCAGAAGGCGGATTTTATCGCAATCTGTTAATCGCTATATGGGGAATTGTTGTGCTTGGCGGAGGTCTGCGCTCTCTGAGTGCTTTTCTAGTTCTAGATGTATTTTTTTCCACATGCCCAGCGCTGACACACCCTAACCCAACATCTCTGTCGCCTGAGCTCCTTTTCATCCACTTTGTGTACATTGGTGACAGTCACCGACAAGAAAACTAGTGTAATTACTATAAGCAGAACACGTTAAAAGTTAGATATACTGGAGTTCACCATCTGTTTGTTTCCCCACTCAATAAAAATGCAATAATGTTCACTCTTTACTATGCAACGCAGTGTATATTTCAATCTCTGAAGTTAATGGTTTCCCAACTGAAGTGGCCACACTTGCAAATAACAATTTTGCCTCTGCAAATGAACTCAACTCCCTGATGAGGTGAAAAGTCTACCAGTCTTGACAGTGGGGAATGATTTCCCACAGGCTCCTCATCATATTATATACACACACATGCAAGTGCACATAAACACGCTGACTCTCGCCGCAGCCATGACTGAATACATAAATGTCTGAATCATTCTGTGGGAGAGGCAACAAGAGGAAAATGCTGAGCGTCGGGAGAGTCTGCTATGAAAAGCATTAGCGCTGGTCAAAGCGCACAAGTCCTTGGCGAAGCCTCATCCCTGGCACCTGAAAAAGATTGAAAAACTGTCTCTCACATGTTGTGATTCAAAAAAAAAAATGAATATAGGCCATCACTTCTTAATGGATGTGACAAATACATTGATTCAAGTAGCAATATGTAATGTGTCACATAGTAAAAGAATTAGGATGGCTGACCAGGCTACTAAATAGCTCACTGTCATTTTTTCCTCTTACCAAGAATTAGTCCGGTTTCTGTGGATTAGACTTTGATTTTAGGGGCCAACAGATGCAGAGGAAGCTGCTTCTGGCTGCCATCGGTTTGGCCTACAATCAGAGAAACACAGCATGGGACGTTGGCAGGGCGACAACCGAACTACTATCAACAGGAGACACCCAAAAATGGTGTACAGAGAAGTTGGACTGAATCAAATGTGTTATGTGCAGTTCTGCAGCCCTCTTCGTTGTTTTGAATAGTGGCTCTTGGACGCTCATATGTGTCACTGCTTTTGGCCCTCCTTCACCCCACTGTGATTGGTTTGGTCCGGTCTATTCCGCTGGAAAAGGCTGTGAATGGAGGGGTACCATGTCCATTTCATCAGAAAGAACTTCACAAAGTGAATTGGTTACAGTTTTATGAGGTGCCGTGAGGGACATTATTCTGAATTTGCATTCACACACACGTATGAAACTGAACTCTCTCACATACTATACTGAAAACCTTGTACACATACATGTGAAATCTTACACACACACACAAGTGAGAGCTTATACACATACATGTGAAATCCTCTCATACATACATGTGAAAACCTTTTAGACATACAACTGGACATATCAGTTTGTTAGGATTTAGAATTAACCATGTAGATTTTAACTTGTTATAATTGAAACTTGGCATGAAGGAATGCTGTGGGTTTCTCAGCTCAGGTTTACGACCTGCAACATCCTCTCGACCCCCATCACCAGTTTGAAATTCCCGGAACAACAGTTGTTGATTTACCAGGACTTGTGATTGGACATCTGGATCTCCGTAGACAAAGGGCCATAAAACTCAGAGGAACTAAGGAAACGCCTCCTCTGGATCCTTAAAAGATGGACACTATCTGACTTGCAGCGTGCATTTTGTCCATGGCAGCATCTCGGTGATGTTGTGGACAAGTGTACCATCGGCCGATTAAAATATTCAGCATGGCATAATAATTCTCTGTATTCATGATTGTATTAAATTCTTGATTGACCTTTTGCTTCTAGACTTGTCATTTAGGCACCAGATAAAAAGAACACGGAGAGAGAAACTTTTCAAGTTGTATGTATAAAAGGATTTCACATGTATATATGAGAGGATTTCACATGTATATATGAGAGGATTTCACATGTATATATGAGAGGATTTCACATGTATGTATGAGAGGATTTCCAGTTGTATGTATGAAAGGATTTCACATGTATATATGAAAGGATTTCACATGTATATATGAGAGGATTTCAGATGTATATATGAGAGGATTTCACATGTATATATGAGAGGATTTCACATGTATATATGAGAGGATTTCACATGTATGTATGAGAGGATTTCCAGTTGTATGTATGAGAGGATTTCACATGTATATATGAGAGGATTTCACATGTATGTATGAGAGGATTTCCAGTTGTATGTATGAGAGGATTTCCAGTTGTACGTATGAGGGGATTTCACATGTATGTATGAAAGGATTTCACATGTATATATGAGAGGATTTTACATGTTTATATGAGAGGATTTCACATGTATGTATGAAAGGATGTCTAGCTGTATTGTATAAAAGGATTTCACAAGTATGTATGAGAGGATTTCACATGTATGTGAGAGAGGATTTCACATGTATGTGTGAGAGGATTTCACATGTACGTGAGAGAGGATTTCACATGTATGTATGAAAGGATTTCTCATGTATATATATATATATATATATATATATATATGAGAGGATTTTACATGTATGTATGAAAAGATTTCCAGTTGTATGTATAAAAGGATTTCACATGTATGTATGAAAGGGTTTCCAGTTGTATGTATATGAGACGATTTCACCTGTATGTGTGTAAGATTTTTAGTATAGTATGTAAGAGAGTTCAGTTTCATATGTGTGTGTGAATGCTAATTTAGAATAATGTCCCTTACGGCACCTCATACAGTTTAGAGCTTTTGTTTAAAGAAATTCACATTTGTTCATGATTAAATCAAGCGATATGTGTGAAACCTGTTGATCTGAGTTGTAGCATCAAAAGTGAAGTACAGAAATGTGCATCTGGGTGGAACATTTTGTTGAATACAGAATCCTCATTGACTCAAACTGATATTCTCTTTACAGTGCTGCTTCCACGTAAACGCATTTGTTGGATATTTGGTGTGGATAACTCAAGAGGCACTTGATTAACAGATCAGAATCTTGTATAAAGCGGCAATTTTTTGACATTTTGCTGGTCTGGAGCGCTCAAGCGCCAAGGAACAAAGACATCAGCGGGGGTCTTAGAGAAGCATTTGCTGCTGCTCCTGAGTGTTGGGTTCATTATTATCCAGAGAGGAAGGATATTCATGTGGAAAATATTCTAAATATTTATACTGAAGTCATGCTTTCCAATGCTCAGACGTCATAATGAGTCACACAAAAAAATAATACATTGGATCAATTGTTATTATAATCCCCAATTTGATATTGTATGAATCTAATCCAACAAAATGAGAAAAAAAACAACTTAAACCTCAAAAAACACTGATGTAGGCCTGTTTGTGCAACTACAGAGTAAAACAAGCATGACGATGATTCAGCTGGAGAATCAGACAAGAGGAGAGAGGTTTCTTACGTTGATTAATGGCGAGACCAGTGACCCAAATGAGCAAGAAGTAATCAACATTGTGATTAAAGCTTGCTCACACTACTGGCTTCTTTAATCTCCACATTATGTGCGCCTCTGACCCCCACTGAGTTCTCTTTCTTCACAAGCGTCTGGTAGCAATTAATACTTCAGACAGAGAGGCATTTTACTGGCTCACTGCGTCATTTAGCACTACTCGTCCAAATAAAAGGATGCACTGTCTCAACCATCAGATCTCATTGGGGGAGATAGCTGAAGAGCTGAGCTTCCAGGGTATAACATCGTCTCCTTAGACAGTGTGGTACGTACCATTTGGTATTTAATGTAGAATCCCGAGGAAGCTGATGTAGACTTTTCTGCCGTTCTGTTTAGTTCTCCGTAAAACACACAGGTGAAGCAAACAGTGGCGTGACAAAGTACCGTCAAAGGCTGTCAGGCTCTCGGGCTAATTAAAACCTCTGTCTCGTTCTTTTCCCTGATCACTCCTCACAAAGACTCTTGAGTGGCGTCAATGAGCACGCTCAGGCTTAAGTGAATGTTTACCCCCCCTAATGACTATCTGTCTCGGCCGTGAGTAAATGGTGAGTGCCGCGGTCCTCCCCGTAACCCGCCAAGGTAGTACAGACTCACGCAGGGACGAGACCTCAGCGCGGAGTCTGTGCGCCAGCTGCTCGCTGACAAAAGACCATTTGCAGGTTGTCATTATTTTTGCCGTGCATAGCGTAGCTGAACACGCAACGGCTCAGTGTGTTATGCCGCCATCACACTACGAGGAGTGTCAGTTGGTGTCCTCGCCTCTCTTCCATCTTTCTTCCAGCTGAATGTCAGTTCCGTCTGTTTCCTCACAAAGTCTGGGTGAAGGAATCTGAATCCCCAGCGTGTGAATGCATCAAAATTAATGTCCCAACTATGTCTCCATGTTTGTGCATTATGCATTGCATGCTGGGAGATGGCATATACCCAGTTGGAAGCAAAAAAAAAGGATGGGCTGGTGAGAGGCTGTAAGGTATTAAAATGCTCAGCAAAGCTGGGAGTATTGAGAAAAAAATATATGTGAATACCTTGGAACTGACAAAAGAATGTAATCTGATCTTCATCTATGTCACACTGATAGAAAAATGCAATGTCCTTAAGATGATAATACAAAGACGGATTTATAATTTATCACGCCTTTATTTAACACACCAATTAAACATTCACAGTGCTAGAGGGAAAGGTAAGTGAAGCCGAATATAGTTCTTCCAACAGAAGCTAACTGGAGTCCAATTAACGAAATGAGTTCAGAAGTGTGGTTTGGAGCATCCTGAATAGAAGACAAATATTTTACGTTTGCTGTTCGTAAGAAGCATCTGCTGATATGAACCGTACCTCGCAAAAAGGAGATCTCTGAAGGGGCTGGGAAGTGGGACAAAGTCATTTCAAAGGCATTCATCAGTCCACAGTTAGACAAACGGAGACAGTTTAGTATTGTCTCCATTTAATTTAGGTACTGTGGCTACTCTTTCAAGAATTGAAACAATGCAAAATTCTTCTTGAGGCAAAGAAGAACCCGTGAGTAACAGCTGCAGGGCTTAAAGATGTCACTGAAACTGGCAAACGTCTCCATCAGTCCAACATTACTTAAGTCTTTGAACAGACAGGGTTTCAATGGTAGTACACCTACAGAGGAAGATCACCTCAGGGCAAAGGTCACTTGATCATCAGTGGTGGTAAATGATCTGTCACTGTTGCTTCACACCAAGAAGGCTTTTTGGTTCAAATCCCAACCAGGGCCTTTCTGTGCTGAGTTTGCATGCTCTCCCCATGCTTCAACGGACCAAAAAACATGCATGCTTGGATAAATGGTGACTGGACGACCTGTCCAGGGTGAACTATGCCTTCTGCCAAAAGACAGCAGGGAAAGACTCCAGCAGACCCCTGGTACCCTGAGTAGGATGGAGTAGGATGGATCGCTGCTCCATCCTACTCAAGTTACCAGCAGACCCCTGGTACCCTGAGTAGGATGGAGCAGTGATCGATAATAGATGCATAATAATAGATGTATGATGTTCGGTTCAAATCCCATCAGGGCCTTTCTGTGTTGAGTTTGTATGCTCTCCCTATGCTTCAACAGTCCAAAAACCATGCATGCTTGGATAAATGGTGACTGGCAACCTGTCAAGGGTGAACTATGGAAAGGTTTCGGCAGATCCCTGGTACCCTGAGAATGATGGAGCAGCGATCAATAATAGATGTATAATAATAGATGTATGATGTTCGGACGGTTGTCCGTCCACTGAAGCTTAGTAGAAGTTGAACGATGATTGAGGTCAATAAGTCACAGAATGGCTTCAGAGCACAGAAATCTGCCTTTCAGAGTCACCCGGTCTGAGTCCAGACCTTAACCCAAAAGAGACAGAAAGTTAAACAACCGCCAAGAAAGCTGTTCACCCCAGACTTTCATTGCAGGACGTCTAGGGTGAACAGCGTTCTGTAAAGACAAACGGTCAAAGATTCTCTCGTGAGCCTTGTCCAGTCAAGGGCTTAAAGAAACTGCTAGTTTCGAAGTCATTGCTGCAAAAAGGCAGTTCGATTATCTATCATCTACAAGGATTCACTTTTTTTAATCCACCACTGTAAATGTTTAATGTTTTCAATACAGACATAATAAATTATAATTGCTTGTGTGTCATTCAATTTAAGCACGTTGTGTTTGAAATCAATCATGACACGGGTGAAGATCAGATCTCACACACACACAATATAAATAAATATGTACAGCGCCCATAAAAACTATTCACCCTCTTGGATGTTTCAACCTTTTATTGCTTTTATAAATGAATTCATGGTCAATATAATTTGGCTCTTTTGACCAGAATTTGAAGTAAAAACTTCTCTCAGGTCAAAAAAAAGCCAAATTATATTGACCAAGTTAAAACAGATTTTTACAAACTACTGGAATCAAATTAAAATTATATAAGGTGAAATAAATGATTGCATAAATATTCACCCCCTTTAGCTGGACTTCTGTTAAATTAGGTCAGTCACCTTAGTTGATGTCAGCAGAGTCACAGTTAAGTGAAGTGGTCAAGTGTCAAGTGATTGTAGTAGAAAAACTGTCTGGCAGGTCCAGTCTCTGGTTCATCAGTATTCCTGCTACAACTGCAACATGAAGACAAAAGAACACTCCAAGCAACTCAGAGAAAAGATCATTGAAAAGCATGAGACAGGAGATGAGTGGAAGAAGATCTCCAACTTACTGGGCGTCTCACAGAGTTCAGTTAAATCCATCACTGAGAAGTGGAAGGAGTATCTCACAAACTGAGTGATCGGACAAGAAGAAGACTGGTGAGGGAACCCACCAAGACACCTATGACCCCTCTGAAGGAGTTAAGAGCTTCAGTGGCCTCAGATGGGAGAGACTGTATATCCAGCTGTTGCTCATGTTCTTCACCGGTCAAAGCTGTCTGGGAAAGAGAAAGCTACTGTTAAAAAGTTCACATGAAATCTTGCTTGGAGTTTGCCCAAAGGCATGTTGGAGACTCAAAGGTCATTTGGGGGAAGGTTCTTTGGTCCAGTGATTTAAAAAAAAAAAGCCAAATTTAGCTTTTTGGCCATCAGACAGACACGAAACACCACACATAACAGCAGGAAACTGCAGAGGACCGTACAACTTGAGAGAAGATGAAGACAACGAGCCCAAGCATACAAGAAAAGCTACCCAGAAATGGCTCAAAGACAACAAGGTGATTGTTCTGGAGTGGCCAAGTTAAAGCCCAGATCTCAATCCGACTGAGAACTCGTGGCTCGACTTAAAGAGCTGTTCGCACTCGATCCCTGAGCAACCTGACAGAGCTTGAGTTGTTTTGCAGGGAAGAATGTAGAAAAATTGCAGTGTCCAGATGTACCAGTCTGATTGAGACACAGACTCAGAGCTGTAATTGCAGACAAAGGTGCATCTACTAAATACTGACCTGAAGGGGGTGAATACTTATTTACTTTACCTTATATGATTTAAATTAACTGCCATTATGTTGTAAAAATCTGTTTTCTTTTTTATGTTAAAATGTTTATATATATATATATATATATACACATATATACACACACACAGTGGTACCTTTATTTACAAAATTAATTGGTTCTGGAAGTAGTTTCGCAACATGAAAATTTCGTAAATAGAGATGTGTTTTCCATGTAAATGCTCTAATCCGTTTCAAGCTCCCAAAATTCGGACATAATTTTTTTTTATAAATCATAAAAATGCATCAAAACATGTAACAAATGTTACAATTAGATTACTGCACAATAAACATAAAATGAGAGTTGTACATAATAAAAAACAAAGAATAAAGTAAAAATGAAAAATTGTGTTCATACCTTTTAAGTGCTATCGTCGTCACCTGTTCTCTCTCAGCCGTCGTTTTTGTCTGACGTTTTGTAAAGAACTGATCCAAGGACGTTTGCTTTAGTAGGCTTTTAACAATTCAAAATTGTGAAAGGCAAACATCATCATAGTGAGCGATAGCCCGACTAGTGAACACTTTTTCTGGGTGATTCTTTCCAACGAATTCTGAAACTTATCAAAGGGATGCCAGGAAGATGCTAGCCGGTAGCCAATGGCAGAGCAGCTACAAGTATGTTTACGTTCAGTAAACTCTGGGAGCTGTGAGTAGCAGCGCGTACTGTATTTTGCCTTTCGTATCCTGAAATTTCTTTCGTAACAAGAGGTAATATTTTCCTGTTGAGACGTGTCGTAACCTGAAAATCCCTTATGTAGAGATGTCCGTAATTAGAGGTACCACTGTATATATATATATATATATATATACATATATATATATATATATATATATATATATATATATATAATAATTTTTTCCAAGAATGCTCTGGCTGAAGCTGGCAGCTTGTTTCTACAGCTTGTCCATTTTTTTGCAGTATTTTCGGTGTTTTTGTCAGTTTTTATCAACTACTGATGAATATTCTGTGGCAAGAAGAGTTTTCAAGAGAAGAGCTTCTTTCATTAAAACTGAGCAAATCTGGAGGATATCATCCTGTTTCAGCTGAGATGAAGAGGAGTTTTCGTGGTTGCTGTGTTGGTGCAAAGGTGAAAGCCAGGAAATGGAGATACAAGCCCTAACCCTAACCCTAACCCTAACCCTAACCCTAACCCTCCCTGACCAACAAGACTGATGAACTGGAGATACTGGGGAAGAGTCAGGAAGTGGACCGTTAGTGCAGCCTTATGTGTTTTACTGAAACCTGGTTGAATCCAAACATCTCAGACTCCATCGTGGATCTACCTGGATTCACCCTCATACGCTCAGACAGAGATGCTAAAGCTGGTGTCTAGAAGAAAGGATGTTGAATTATTAGCAGTTAGATTGAGACTAAACTATCTACCAAGAGAATTCAGTCATTTAATAACAATAGTTATTTACATCCCATCCAGTCCAATGTGACAAACTACATGAATGTGTTGCAGACCAAACACCCAGATGCACTTATGATGATATCAAATTACTTCAATCATGTCACTGTATCTTCCCACCTGACTGGATTTACACAATTTAACTGCTGTTTTTTTGTTTGTTTTTTATTCTTAATATATATTTGTGTTATTGGTGAGCTGATGATATACATTTAGATTAGATTAGATGTACTTTATTCATCCCCAAGGGCGAATACAAAAATCTCATCAGCTCACCAATATCATCTGTACGTATCATCTGTGCAGTTGTGGGTATTTGAGGCTTTTAATTGGATGTTGGAGGTCCTCTGTGGCTCATACCTGTGTGCATCTGAAATACTAATGACTAAAAGACTTATTCTTTCAGTGAATGGATCATAAATAGTCCCCTAAATGTGTCTTCATATTTGAAAATTACAAATTTGAAAACCTCATCTGGAGGACGTCTGGCTGAATGCGATCACCGAGGTTCCTCTTCTGCTCACCGGGGACCTCAGAGAACATGGAGACTCCTCGTTATGGTTCACTGCACCGACACCGTGACCCGCACGTTCCCCCCCGCCTTCCAGGAGATTTAATGAGCACTTTGCCGTGACATTATCTTTGATCTTTTTTTTTTTCCCTCTCTGCACTTGGTTTACATCCAACGAGGCAACCTTACATTCCACCAATCGGCAATCAATTCTGTTGCCTTGCCTATAGCTTCCAAAATGAAAGGAACTAGCACCCTAACTTCACTGCCCCACACCCACAAACATGATGCAGCAAAACAAACACACTCAGACTGATGAATGATTCATGTGAAACTGGAAATATGAGCTCTGGGAACTTGCTTCCATCTTGATCCTTAAGGGTTTTGGGGCCCCCGAAACCCAAAAAGAGTGTTAACTACTACTATGAAAAATAGGGGTGAGTATTGGCAAGAACCTCACAATACGATATGTATCATGATACTTGGGTCACGATACAATATTTTCACAATATCATGATATATTGCGATATTCTACCCCATTAATATCAAAATTAAAAGTAGAGATAAAAAATCAAGTTGCTGTATATGTTCATCAGATGATATTGATCATTCAGAGGACAAATTGAGTCAAAACTATTTACTTCAAAAAAACCTATTTATTGTTTATTATTAGTGTTTTTGCACATTTAAGTAACCATTACAACATACATTGCGTTACTGACAATGCACAAAAATATGAAAAAATTATTTCTCCTATCGTGTCAGTTTAAACACAGATCTGAACAGATGATATTACAATAAAATGCCTGTGCATGCATACATACTGCAGACGTTACACTGGAAAAAAGGCCACTCAAAAAATAAGTTAAAAAAAAATACTTAATACAAGATATTTTTGCTTGTAATAAGCAAAAAAAATCTGCCAATGGAACAAGTGAAAATTTGCTTAATAAGATTTCATGAAATAAGACATTACATTTAAGCCTGACAAGATCTTGAAATTAGCTTAAAAATCGTATGACATGTCAAGTCAAGTCAAAAAAACTTGTTTCATCTGAGATATGACTCAAAACAAGATGTTTTCGAGACTATTTGACTTAACAAGATATTCAAGATGCACTGTCTAAAAACAAGCTCCTATATCTTACTGAAATGTTACTCTTTAGGTGATTTTGTCTTATATTAAGTGTGATGAGATATTTTGACTAGGAATTAGAAAAATACCCTTGGTAAGATTTTGAGTTTTTGCAGTGTACACACTGCCATCATAAAATCAAGTGCATCAAGTTTATTTACGCTGAAACTACTGTAGATGTCTCAAAGTAACCGTTACAACACAGTTAGTGCGTTTACATGGGAAGTTTAATTCCTCTTTAATTCAGATTTAAAATTAAATCCAATTTAAAATTATTAAAAATTACCACGTAAGCACCAAATTCCGAATGAAAATGTCCATTCCGAATTAATCTTAATTCCGAAGTAAGTGGCTGGTTTATTCTGATTTTAAATCTGAATAGAATAATTCCGCGGTCATGTATACACTCATTCCGTTTTAAATCAATTCCGGTCTTTCTGCGCATGCTCGTTCCCTTGCCCGTCCGTTGCAATGACGATTATATTCCGCACTGGGCTTGTTTTCATCGACATGATGTTGTCGTGCTGCTGCTTCAAAAATAAAATCAGAACAAATCCAAAAAGGATGCTAATAATGTAGTCCTCCATGTTGTTGCTAATCGAGTAAGTTTGTTTTCTTCCAGTAGACGTAAAGACGTCCGCCCCCCCCTATCCAATCAGAACCTCTTCCCAACCCCCAGACCTTAAGCGGAATTGGATAAAGCCGATCAAACATGTTTTCCATGTAAACCTCAATTCGGAATTACTATTTCCATGTAAACTCGAAGGAAAATAGTTTAATTCTGAATTATTTAATTCTGAATAATTCATTCTGAATTAAAAAACATCATGTAACCGTGGTCATTGAAAGCGTTGTAACCAGAGTGTGAATTATACAATGACAATTGGGGGGGTCAACATTTTTTGGAGATGGCAAAAATGACAATTTGTCCCTTTTTTAGGGGGGTCGAAGTTGTAATTGGGGGGGTCAAACCCCCCCAAACCCCCCCGTAATTCGCACTATGGTTGTAACCACTGTAAGTGAGAACACAAATAAAGTACCTTGAGTTACTGACAATTCACAAACATAAGTTAAAAAAAAAACATAGTGAAAAAAATCGATATTAGGAGCTGAAAAATCGATATTATATTGGGTGGCCGAAAATCGCGATATATTGGCAAATCGATTTTTTTTCACACCCCTAATGAAAAACTACTTTAATAATGCTTTGTCAGTCCATGAAAGTAATGAGACGGTTCTCTCTCCACAAATATATTTTATTCAAAAAGGGAAAAAAAAGAAAGAAAAGCGAAGTTTCTGTTCTCTAAGTGGGTAGCAACAATACAACCCAGTTAAAAAAAAAAAAACCCTCTATCCAGAAAGACTGCAGACCAGAGGCTGTCTGTTTCTATTAGGTAGTTGTCCTTCACAAGTCCTCGTCTGCAGAGGGTTGGAGGGAAAAGGCACCCATCCCGAGACATGATGATGAAACCATGACAAATCAACTCATTCTTTCACTTCAAATTCTGCAAGTCCGTGCCACGGGATTTCAGCTCCTCTTTGAGTTTGGGACCCAGTGAATCTCGAGACTCAATGGTGTTCATTTCTCTAATCCAATCCCTCCATAAAACCCTCTCTTTGAACGTCTGCGGGAAGGCGGAAAAGGCGGCGCGCGTCCCCTCCCTCCGCGCGCCCGCTCCCCGCCTCTCTGATCCGCGCTCAGTGTCCGACGCACAAGCGCTTGGATGGAGCACAACTAATTAAGTTTGCTGATGGTGGAAGTGATGATTATTCTGGAGGAAAGAGGGGGGGAGGAGGGAGGAAGAGGGTTGAGAAGATAACGAGAATAACTCCGGAGGGGGGGCGGAACAGCGCTCTCCTCCTCCTCCTCTTCTTCCTCGTGCAGATCCGTGGCTATTATTCAAATAATTCTTATTAACTTATTACTTATTGGGGATTCTGTCGCATTAATGTAATATCCACCTTTTTTTTTTTACCATTTACTGCATTGCTTTACTATTTTCTATTTACTGTAGGAGCCTGACCAAAGTCCTTTGTAATCCATGCCTAACTCAAATGTATTAAATAACTTAAACAATGGAGTGAAATATGTTTAGTAAGTAATTCCCAAGGAAAAAACAAAACAAAAATAAATAGAATAAACCAAATTTTAGTTGCAGGCCTGGTAATTCTTTGCATCAAAGCTGACATTTTACCCCAATTTCCTCTTTTTTGGCGTTTAAATTGCATCAATATGAACGGCAGGTGTTTTTGACTGGCTCGAAGAACACACCAGCATCCTCTGACCATCCCTTCACACCCCCCCCCCCCCCCTTCCCAAACCTCCCCTTTTTTTTGAACGCCTCCTACTCTCACTTCCTCCAGTTATCCTGCGTCCCGGCCAACCGGGAGCAGCCTATTCTCGCTTTCTCGCTGCTGGAATAAATTAAATTGCAGCGTTATGGTACAGAGGGGAGGGAGGGAGGGAGGAGAGGAGAGGAGGAGAGGGAGGAAGCGCACCCGAATGCCATTCACACACTCCGTGCGCCGGGAGTTCAGTCTCCGCCGGAATCAGCAGCGTCTCTCCGTGCGCCCTGCGCAGCGCGCCCCGAGCGCGTCCCTCAAGTCAAGAGGAGAGATGAGTTAAAAAGGACGCACCGTCTGCGTCTTTAACGCATCAGCGTTTTAAATATTCCGTCTGCCTGGGAGAGTTGAGCCTCTTCAGACGTCGGTTCCGTTGAAGTGGACCTTACCTTTTTCCTCCCGCGCGTCTACGGAAGACTCTCACCTGGAAATACACGACTGTGAAATAGGAGAGCTCGCTCCTGTTGGGGGGGAGGAGGTTGGATGTCTTCTTCTGTGTAGTTAAACTTCATCTTTCCCGGTAGAAAGAGTCTCCGTCCTCCGCCGTCCGACATCTGCGCCCCGCAGAACTTCGCCTTTCTGCGTGTAAAAGGATTTCATTCCCGACCAGCCACGGAGCGAAAGACTTGCACAATAAGGTAAAGCCCCGCGCCTTCAAAAGTGCAACAAAGAGTGTTATTGAATTAATATGTCATGCCACGTTTGGGTTTTACAACAAAAAATTTGAGATCAGGAAGCGAACTGTTTAGGGTTTTATTATAGTGATCCACCTATACAGGACGCAGGAAGCCCCCCCACTCATGTCCCCTTCAGCACTTACAAAAAAAATGTCATATTTATTGCTCTTTTTGTCCCTCTGACTCTTCCCCCCTCCTCCTCCTCCTCCTCCTCCCTCCTTCCAGCCAGACTCATCGGGAGCGCGGTGAGAATGAGGAGTCACCGGGGCCGGGGGAAGCAGCATGAGTGGCCCGTGCACCTCCATTAGACCGGCGGCCCTCATGTCTCCATGGCAGTGGTTGACTGTGAGCCTGCTCCACAGCTGCTGGGCGGCGGCGGCGGCGGGGGCCAGCGCGGCGGACTCCACCGGGCCGGGCTTCAGCGGCTCCGCCGGGCCGCTGGGCTGGCTCCTGTCGGAGAAGGGTCCCTTTCACAACTCGCAGGAGTTTGCGGATTTCACGGAGCGCCACCAGCAGGGATTCACCACCAAGTACAAGATATACAGGTGAGATGGCGTTGCTCGTGAGGCTGCAGAGGAAGTTTGTGCAGTCTGAATCTTTTTATAGTAAAATTGCTTTGATTTATGTGACTTTCTTTACTCGTTAAAAGATGCAGATTTGTTCTTTTTTTTTTGGTGCCACCTCTTTTTGCTTGCAGCAGAAGCTGCAGACTTATGGCATCTGAGTGGAAAGTCAAAGTGGAGATACCACAGGAGGGTTTGAGCAAAGCGGTGGGACATTTCAGATGTCTGTTGATGTGTGACAGTGGAAAGACTCCGGAAATGTGTTGTGTGAAGCAGCAGGGTGTTGTTGGAGAGCTTTCTGGAATGGATGATGTCATTCTTTTTCTAAAAAGAAGAAATAAGCATATCAAGGTGCAAGCTATCATGTCGACTGGACAGACGGTGTTGATTCTTGGACAAGTTTTGAGGAAGTAAAATGTCAGCTCTTTTGTTGTTTCCACGGATGCCTTCAGACCTTAAAATAATCTTGATGGATTTTCCAGAATAGACTCGTGACAAACGCAGCTGCAGCTCCGTAAGCAGTAAATTTAACCAGCGGGGGCTTCAATGGTCTCGCTGTGTTTGGGCAGGAGTGGGTGAGAATGTGTTGCTGCATTCGTAATTTTTCAGGACTGGAGCTCCACAGTGAAACTTGGATGTCTGGAGTCCTTTTAGGGTGGTGGTTCGTGTGACCTACACGCACTGTAGTCTGAAGTGAAAGGGCAACATCTCAAAGTTGCCACTGTAAGTGAATTTGTTTTTGCATGTTCCCATTTTAACTTCAAGGTGCGAAAGGTTTCTGCAGGTGGCTGGGAAATTCCTCCACTGAAGGCTTGAACCCTGAAAACAGCACAACTGGGCGTTCATCCCGGAGCGTCTGTATCGGCGGTTGCGTGTGTGAGGTGTTTGGATACGCTGTGATCGGTGGTGTCGGAGTGTCTGCCACCGTGCAGTGCAGGAGCTGTCGCCAGCTGAACAGAGGGTTGACTGACACTGGCATTTAGCAGCTGACAGGGTGACAATGCGAGGCAAAGATAGAGAATGTAGTGCTGTTTGCTTTCCGACATCCATCATTTCCTCCCTCAGCATCTCTCCGTCGGTGTCTTCTTTCTCTTTCTCAGCCACTTCCATCGTCTTCTATTCCTCCTGCTTATTCACAAATCATATTAGCAAACATTAGATCAGTGCTTCTCAATTGTTTTCTGCTGCGCCCCCCTAGGAAGAAGAAAACATATCGCGCCCCCCCCCTCCTCCCCACCGTGACTATAAATAGTATAATTTGTCTATAAAATTATTGTAAGTACATCTCTGCATAACTTATAACAAAGATTAACTTAATGCAAATAGTTTTTTAGTCTGTAAAGATTTAAAGTGCGTAGTCAACGTAAAGCCAAGCGCTACATCAGCATCGTCACGTTTCCTCGTCTTAACTGTCTGGTGACTTTCGTTTGTCTCATTATCTCCGTCTCCCTCCGTCTTTGTTTTCATCCCTGTTAAATATATTTTCCGTGGTGTCACTTCATATCTCCTGCTCTGTGCTGCATGCACACACGTCCGTGCAAAAAAACCCGCGACACAATATAGCTAATACTCCCTAAAACCCACTGGGACAATGAGAGCGCCACTGCCCCCTACTGGAGTATGTGTGCAATTACACTTTATTACAGTACGGCAAAAAAAAAAAAAAAAATAAACATCTTCCCTGGGGTCACACGCGCCCCCCCAGGCATCACACACCGCCCCCCCCAAGGGGTCCCGCCCCACTATTTGAGAAGGACTGCATTAGATTAACGTGAATTTAAAAGTTCACTAATCCCTAGCATCCTGTAGCCGACAGATCTATTCGTAAATATCTGGAAATCAAACTTTAACAATAGCTGTCCTTTCCACTGTTGGGCTGTGTTGGCCTTTTCAGTTTCTGAAAGAATAAGAGTAAAACGCAGGCTAATAACAGCAAAGAATCTAACAGGAACTAAAGTGGAAAAAGGTAAAATATCATCACCGTTAAAGTGGGACATTTGCTTTCCGCAGCTTTGAAAACAACATATTTTTTTAAGGCTTTAAATGTCTCGCAATTTGCGATCCATCACCGAGCAGACGTGGATGCTGAGAACTGCAGCTTGCTGTGCAGAGGTCCAAAACAGACTCGTGCATTTTGGAAAATAAAAACAAGTTAAAGTTCTTTTTTTTTTTTTTTAATGATCAGTCTACCCTTTTCTGCTTGTTGCAGACAGGTTTCCTCATTTTATGAGACAATTAAAGTGTTGTTATTGCCTCTTGAACCTTCAGCGGAATTCATCTTAGCGTCCAAACCCGAAGCCGTTCTCAAATGGAAGCGAGAAGCTGTTAAGACGGACCCAATCTGGACGGCTTCCCGCCGAGCTCCAGCAGATTTCGCTCCTCCTCAGAATAGAAAATCCTCCCGACGCTCACAGATCAGGCAGTAATAAGAAACGGGTGTTAATTAGGCACCAGGTTAACAGAAGGTTAAACAGAAAACATTCAGATCTTACAGCTGGCTCTGCTTTTATCTCAGCATCTATGTCACATTTCCCCCCCCCCCCCTCCTTTCCCCCCTCTCCCTCCTTCCTTTGCCCAATGGTCTCAAACCCAGTCTCTCTCCCCTGCTCATAAATATTCTCCAGAGCTCAGTTGGCCTTTCTCTTCAGGGGTGAGGGAGTCAGGGATGGGGAAGAGAGCTGGAGGAGATGAAGTACAAAAGGAAGGGGGGGGGGAGGATAAAAGAGGAACCGCGGCTTTATCTCCCCCTGCTGGTCAGTGACTGAACTGAACGGCCTGCGGAGGCTTCAAATTTAAATTCAAAAAATAAAAATGACTAAAAACCATATTTTAGAGTACATAGAACTATTATTTTCTTTTACAATAACAACTTGTCCTTTTCCTTCTGGGCACATTAGAGAATAACAACTTGATATTCTAAAAAAAAAAAACCCCAAAAAGAAACAATTCTGACAACAAATTCTCTGAGTGAAAGAAGCATTTTTCTTCCTTTCAAGGTCTGGTAAAAAAAAGCAGTAATAGCAGGGACGGATTAATGGATTCACTGAAATCAAAAGCAGAGACAAACGGCCACAGAGGCACTTAACGGTGTTATTTCCAGTTTAATAGCAGAAAAATACACCTATATGTCAGGCACTTTAATGGCTTTTAAAATCTCTAATCATTCTTCTTCTCTTCCTGGCGAAGGTTGCAAAGCTCACAGAGGGTTTTGTAGTTTTTTAACTCTCCACTAAGAGCCGACATCTGGCTTCACCCGTTCTCAACATCTGAAACAGCTGCTCGTCATGTTCAGACCGACACCACATCCACCTTTAAAACTACATTGAAAACATTTCTGTTCAGTAAAGCCTACAGTTAGTCTAAACAATAGTGTGTAGGGGCTAATAGTTATAGCTATAGTTGTAGGTGCTAAGACTAGAGTCTTAATCACAGTTTTGTCATAGCTATGCTGCTATAGGCCTACACTGCAGGGGGACGCCAACATGATCTGCTGAGTGGTGTCTCCACCGCTCTTCTCTCTTTCCTCCTCCCATTTTCCTCCTCCAGCTCATTCCATAGTTAATTAGGAGCACCTTGTTACTGTAACTGTGCTCCATTTTCTTTCCTGTAGTTTGTTGTGCTGTTTTGCCCCCTTTTTTCTCTTTTCTTTCTGTATGTTTGCAGGCCAGAGTTTCCTGAGTTTCATGCTGACTTGCAGTTCCATCCTCTGTCCATCCCAGCGTTTACCTCCACCTGTGTGTGTAGATGTGTTCAGAGTGCCGGCTGGCGTGGTGACCCATGATCTAGTCCTCTGACCATCTCACCTCAGTGCTGTTACCCGTATCTGTTTACAGTCATGGAAAAAAATTATTAGACCACCCTTGTTTTCTTCAGTTTCTTGTTCATTTTAATGCCTGGTACAACTAAAGGTACATTTGTTTGGACAACATAACGATAACCACAAAGATTGCTCATAAGATTTTATTTAAGAGTGATATCTACCATTTTCCATGGTTTTCTGATTATAACCTAAATCACTTAAGTTTTTACATCAATAGCTATGGCGTTGTACTGCCAAAAACACTGCTTTTATGCATTCAGTGTTTTCTTTTCTGTCTGTTTTAGTCACATGATGACGTTTAGTGGTACCAGGTATTAAAATGAACAAGAAAGTGAAGAAAAAATGGTGGTCTAATAATTTTTTCCATGACTGTATATAGCCATTTCATTCAGTCATTTGTGTCCTCTCCTCTCTCAGTCCTGTCTCTCCTCTCTTTTTCTGTCTTTACCCAGCTGGCCTTCAGCAGGAAGGTCCCTCCATATGATCCAGGTCCTGCTCAAGTTTTCTTCCTCTTAAAGTGGAGTTTTTTTTCTTGCCACTGTTTGGCTTAAAGGTTTTTTTCTCCCATCTGTGGGAGTTTTTTTTTACTTGCCATTATCCTTGATTTGGATTTAATATTATAATTTTAGTTAATTATATTTGCTCGGGGGTCATGCTCTGGGTCTCTGAAAAGCGCCTAGAGACAATTGACATTGTAACAGACGCTATACGAATAGAATAGAATTGAATTGATAGAATGACATTAAATTGGAGGTGTTTTTTTACGGAGCCGATGCCAGTTCTTGCATCAGAGCGGCGAATGGGTGTAAAATGAACCAAATCATGTGTCATTGAAAAGTTCAAAAGGCTTGCAATGCTGTGAAATCACCCCTACCTTTGTGAAAACCCCCCTGCTCCATGATTTCTTGTGTGTAGTTGAGCCATAGCGAGAGAAAGAGGCATATTAGTCAAAAATGTCATCACCTCCCTTCTTCTTCTTCATGGGCCATAACATTTCTATCATGCCTCATCTCCTGTGTTTTCTCTTTTTTCCCCCCATGAGCCCACTGGCTGTTAGAATGACTCTATTCAATGTAAGGAGTTGTCTCTCGTAATTATGGTATGAGTAGTGTTTCAATTATATGCTGAGGTGTTTGTGGAGAATACAGGCTGCAGAAGCATAACTTTGGCAATACTTGTCATTTCACTTTAGCTTGCTGTGCTTTATCCGGCCCATGCTGATGACTTTGCAACTGTGAATGCGTTAGGTTGGGAAAGCAAATTTAAAAAGGAGATTATTGGATTGCAAATGGGACATGCAGCAACAATAGGGAAAAAAAAGATAATAGATGAGATGAAAGGACAAGGAGGTAGAGATTGAAGAAAACATAACGTAAATGATGCACAGCAATTGAATCTGGTAAACCAAATTAAATTAATACTGGACAAAGAATGAACATAAATATCAAATGGATGGGAAGAAGACGACATGGACTCCACGGGCCTGATCTTCCGCCAGATCTCCTAAAGCCGCTATTTAGGATAGAGGGTAGCGGGAAGGGCATTCCCCCGCAAAGAACGCAATCTTCCACCTTGCTAAACCCGCTACATTATGCATAGGAGTGGTTAGGACGTTCCACCTGTTAAACCAATCAGTGCGTCAGTAGCCATTGCCTTTAAGAGCAGGTTGCGCTACCCGCTAACCGCTATGGAGCGTCTTTTCATCCAGATCAAAGCAGCTCTCATGCGCAGCTCGTCTGGGACTCTGCTGTAGAGCTTCCTCCTCTTCCTTCCTTCTCCTCCTCTGCACTGATATATACATAAAAATATTTTTACACTGACAATTCCTATCGGCTACTTTAAAGTCCCAAATAGTTGGTGCACTCCCAGTTAACATGCTCTGGTCGTCTATGGTTTAACTGGCGAGCGAGCCATTTAAGACGATCTCTGCTATTTTCTCAGGGGTTCAACTGAGGCCAAATCACGCTTTTTAATACAAGATTTAATTCCAGAAGTAGAGCCGTTTGTTCACATCCACATGTGACCAAGTGGACGCACATTAATGCCATTTGGACGCACTCTTGTACGCGCCGACATGCGGGTTGCGGGTAGTCAGACCACCCGCTACCCGCAACCGTCGATTGCAAGATACCGAGTTTGTGGAAAGGGCAAAAGACGCGCCCATTGCCACACCTACAATGTGAGTAAGGGAGTCGGCATAACGGGTAGCGGCTTTAGGGAGCGGAAGATTGCATTAGCGGTTAGCGGAGGTTCCTAAACCCACAATTTGCAGGTAGCGGTTCGTGGGTAGCGGCTAGCGGGAAGTGTACGATTCGGGGTCCATGTCTACATGTTTGTTATATATGGTGAAAGTGACTACGTGGATGCTAAATTATCTCTGCAACCAAAGATAATACGAAATGATCTTTGCGTTCATTTCTAATTTTTTAAAAAGCATTAGAGTTCAGTCAGTTTGCATGTACAGATTGCTGTTTGGAGAATTGTGAATTTCCAGCCAGAAATATGTGAATAGTTCCAAAAGAAGAGAGATTTGTCTTCATGCTGATTGACACCATCCCCATGTCTTTTTTCAGCCCTCCCAGCATGATTTTCAGAGGGTGGGGACGTGTGGTCTGACCGTGGGACTGAGCAGATGTCTCGCTGTCAGGTGTCCCCCTGTTAATGGGGAGTTTTTCTTCTCCACTGTCACCTTGTGCTCAGGAGGGACGACTGCATCGAAGTGAATATCTGATGGAATCTGTCGGGTTCCTCAGCCAGGGTGTTTTGCATGAATTAAATGAATGAATAGGGCTGAATTGGAATGAATCGTTCATAACAAATCGGGTTTGACTGTCATATTCTTGGATTACAATTGGACATAACTTGACTTGAACCTGCTCACTTTCTTTGTATAACACTATATTGCCAAAGGTATTCTCTCACCTGCCTTGACTCACATATGAGCTTTAGCTCATCCCATTCTAATCAATATGAGGTGGCCCCACCCTTTGCAGCTAGAACAGCTTCAACTCTTCTGGGAAGGCTGTCCACAAGGTTTAGGAGTGTGTTTATGGGGATTTTGGTCCGTTCTTCCAGAAGAACATTTGTGAGGTCAAACACTGATGTTGGACCAGAAGGTCTGGTTCTCAGTCTCTGCTCTAATTCATCCCAAAGGTCTTCTATCAGGTTGAGGTCAGGACTCTGTGCAGGCCAGTCAGGTTCATTCACACCAGACTCCTCCATCCATGTCTTCATGGACCTTGCTTTGTGCACTGGTGCTCAGTCATGTTGGAAGAGGAAGGGACCAGCTCCAAACTGGTCCCACAAAGTTGGGAACATGGAATTCTCCAGAATGTCTTGGTCTGCTGAAGCATTCAGAGTTCCTTTCACTGGAACTAAGGGGTCAAGCCCAGTTCCTGAAAAACAACCCCACACCATAACCCCCCCTCCACCAAACTTTACACTTGGATCAATGCAGTCAGACCAGTACCGTTCTCCTGGCAACCACCAAACCCAGACTCTTCCATCAGATTACCAGATGGAGAAGTATGATTCTTCCCTCCAGAGAAGGTTCCTCCACTGCTCTAGAGTCCAGTGGTGGCTGCTTTACTCCACTGCATCCAACTCTTTCCATTGTTCTTGGTGATGTCTGGCTGGCTTGGATGCAGCTGCTCCAGCATGGAAACCCATTCATGAAGCTCTCTGCACTGTTGTTGAGCTGATCTGAAGGACACATGAAGTTTGGAGGTCTGTAGTGATCGACTCTGCAGAAAGTTGGTGACCTCTTCCCACTATGTTCTTCAGCATCCTCTGACCCCGCCCCCTCAGTTTACCTGTCCTACCACTTCATGACTGAGTTGCTGTCGTTCCCAAATACTTCCATTTCCTGATAATACAGATGACAGTTGACTGTGGAATATTTAGGAGAAAATTTCACCACTGGATTTGTTTCACAGGTGTCATCCTATCACAGTTCCACGCTGGAATTCACTGAGCTCCTGAGAGAGACTCATTCTTTCACTGATGTTTCTAGAAACAGTCTGTATGTCTAGGTACTTAATTTTATACACCTGTGGCCATGGAAGTGACTGGAACACCTGGTTCTGTTCATTTGGAAGGATGAACAAATGCTTTTGGCAATATAGTGTATATTGACTTTTGTTGTGAATTGACACAGTACAGATAAAGTGAATTTAAAAGGATGTTTAAATGTGATGCTTGACACCGTCAACAAAAGCCATGATTTCCCGATCGTTAACCAAGAAGCCTGTACTGTCTGAAATGATAAGTTAGTAGCTGGGATGAAACTCACTCTCAGTTGACAGTCCTTTTGTGAGGATTTCAGAGAACGCTGCTACAATCTGACCTTCTAAGCCTGTTCCTTCTGTGTCTATATGCACAAAAAAAAAAAAAAAACTAAAAGAGAGAGAAAGGAAAAAAGACAAGCTGTCATGCTTTTAAGACAAAATAAGCATTTCAAGGTTAATTGGTGTAAATTGTTGCTGCTGGAAATTAATTAAATGCAGGTTATTATCCATCAGTTTATATCATAAGCAATTTACTCATCTAAGATTTTATTTTTTGCCACATTTTTGAACAAAGGCATTTTTTGTTTGAACACAGCAGACTCAACATTGACACGATGCCAAAAAAAAAGAAGTATACATGTGAACATACACAAAAAACTAACAACGTTACTCAACGTGCCCGTTTCAGTTCTGATGAACCTAAATAATTACCATCATTTACAATTCTGCAGTTAATAGTAGCTACATGTAACATTTAAGAGGGCATGCCAATTAAATGCTTTTTAAAGTTCAAGTCAGTAAAATCAAACACCAATATGATAATCTCTTTTAATCTTCTTTTTTTTTCATTCTGCCTGGGGCAAAAAATAAAAATAATGATCTTTTGTGCATAAGGTTGAAGAACATTGACTGTTCTAACTACCTGTTAGCATACGGATGCACTGACTGGTGAATCTGTTTCCAAAGAGACACAGCTGCAGCAGAAAGCTGGTATTTAGTTCATTATTACACAGTCCACTGAGTGTTAAAGAAATTAAGAGTCGCACTGATGATGATGATAATGATGATGATTACTAAAGATGATTAGAAACTATTTTCAACTTCCTAAAATACTATTCAAATACTAAACACTGCCTGGAGCTCTATTTAACTGGCCTTTAGTTGTCATGCACATGGCTAAATCTCAACTGCCCACCTCTTACTCATTAATATTGTTTTCTTTCAATCATGAAGCCAATATTTACTTGATTTTATTTTTAAAACAATTTTAATTATAGGTGGTAAATCAGAAAATAATTAAATTACAAAAAGCGGTTACATGAAAAAAGATAAATTGGATAAAGATAAAAAGGTCTCATTCCATGGTATTTCCATTAATTTTGCGGCGGTCTCTAGTCTGAAATAATTCCCTGAGAGTTGGTTTCAACGAAAAATACGCTACAGTTGTCTTGTTTTAAGCTGTTTTGGTTCGGTGAAAACAACAGCGGGAATTGTACGAGAGGATACTTATGGATATTAATGATATGCAAATGTACTTCGCCTCTAATTGGCTAACAGCACTGTGGGTGCTAGTGGGTTCTCCTTCAGTAGGTTTCCATCAACTTAAATAGAGATAACAAGCAACAAATAGCAAAACACCTGAAAAATGTCTTCAAAGGAACATATTTTTTTTGATCCTAGCCAAAAAACTCTGTAAACACCAAGTTATCAAATTTTAGGTTGGAAGATTATAGATTTCGCAAGCTAACGTTACTCTCTGGGTAGAAGTTACCGAGTGGTTCTGGACAACGTTACCATACCTATAGCTTGTCCCAGTGTCATCATGCTATAGCCTATTAATGTCATGGTTCTGGAAGATAAAGACTCTTAAAGTCCGACTTCAGACAGAAAAAGGTTTATTCAGGGAGAAGGTTTCAGGGACAGTTGACATCAACCGGGGAAGGTTCCACGGCCAAGATCCGGGACAGGCAGGAAGGATGAAGTAATGCTGGAGAAGAGAGTAGCGTTAGTACCATCTCAAAAAGGTTGGCACGGTTCGAGACCTGGAGTGGACTTCATACCACATGAGGAGCTGTATCGGGACTGGTGCCGAGTGGCTGGATGAGTCCGGCTTATGAAGGGTGTAGAAGATTGGAGATGGGTTGCAGCTGTGGAGGACAGGGAGAGCAGGGCAAGCAAAAACTGTAGGAAGGAGAGGAGAACAGTGGGAGGCGCAAAAGAGGCAGGAGGACCGCCATGACAATTAACGACTAGAATAACAGGCTGCTGAAACAACAACTGTAGTTGGAAAAAAAATGTTTTTTACTTACAGCCTGTGAGCTGATGGTGGGTCATTGTGATGGCACAGATCCAGGTTTTAAGTCATCAGAACACACAAGTAAAGTTGTGTTATACTTCACTGTTCAGAAAATAAATTCCAACCATTTCTTCCTCCTTTTTCTGAGGCAACACATGCAATGTAGTTCTGTTACTGTTGCAAACAGCACGGCCACAAACTTTCTCTGTAATGTTTTTGAATTGTTAGCTTCTCTTTGTTAGCTCGTTAGCGAACTACCAAATTTAAGCTCTGCTCCCTGCCTGCAGACAGCCAGCAGCCCGCAATGTTTGTCTGGGGGCGGGGTTACGAGCTACTGCATAGCTTATGTTCAACGTGACGTAAGCTGGTACGACTTTTACGATCCGCTCGTGTTTCCAGCTGTTTTCTATCACAGTCTGATGCAGATTAGAGGGGTAGAAGAGCATTTTGAAGTTGAGCATGCAAGTGCAACTTGAACTGATCTATGGTAATTAAAAAAAAAATGTAACAGTTTGTTGTGGAAGGAGATCTTTAATTTTAAATAACCACAACCAAGGAACCAATTTTTGCCATTTAGATTTCAAATCGGAGCAAAATCAAGACATCTTTCTATGTGGAATGTTTAACGTCTGTCGATATTTACCATCTCAACAACTTTGTTCCTAAAAAATAGGAACATCTTTAATATAACATAACAGAGGGTGGTATATTATATATAGCAGATATTATTGTAGTGTATGGTCACTCTTGTGACACATAGGGCCCGATCTTCCACCAGATCTGCTAAAGCTGCTATTAAGGGATAGTGGGTAGCGAGAGGGGCGTTCCCCCGCAAAGAACGTAATCTTCCACCTTGCTAAACCCGCTATCCCACCTGCGCTACCCGCTACATTATCCATAGGAGTGGTTAGGGTGTTCCACCTGTTAAACCAATCAGTGGGTCAGTAGCCATTGCCTTTAAGAGCAGGTTGCGCTACCCGCAAACCGCTATGGAGCGTCTTTTCATCCAGATGATTGCAGGTAGCGGGTGGTCGGACCACCTGGCACCTGCAACCCTAAACACAACATACCTAAGTTTGTGGAAAGAGCAAAAGACACGCCCATTGCCACACCTACAATATGAGTTAAGGGAGTCGGCATAACAGGTAGCAGCTTTAGGGAGCAGAAGATTGCATTAGCAGTTAGGCAGAGGTTCCTATACCCACAATTTGCGGGTAGCAGCTAGTGGTAAGGGGTACGATTGGGGCCATAATTCCCAACAAACATGGACATGTAACATATTTCAAAGGATAATGCAGATATGTAGTGTTTATGGAATTTAGAACATTTAGCAATTATGCAGTTTTTTTTTCTTTTATATCACTCATTACACTTTTACGTCATGCAATACACAACCATGTTACATGGATCCATGTAAATATTTTCAAGCCGTAAAACACCTTCCTTTGGTACAAAGAGAAGCGCTCCATCTATCCATCTTCTACACTCACTCATCCTGTCATTGTGAACAGGTCATTGCTTATTTAGCAGGTCATTGCTAAATAAGTTTTTTCTGGATTTCACTATTCTCATGTGGAGTATCTCATCAAAAAAAGCCAAAGTTTCTGAGTTTGACCTTACAGTTGTGGAGCTGTTGCTTGGCTGAGTTTCAGGATGCTTTTCAGGTGGAAGTAAAAAATAGCCCATGGCTTCGGGGGTGAAGGAACCGAGGCTGCTGAGAGGAGATGTGGCTTGAACGGTGTTTCCTGCATTTGATGTGAAGTGTTTGGAGTTACAACATTCGCATCGCCGTATTATCAGATGCACAGTGAGAGGTTTCCCTTTCAGCAAATCCCAAACACATCATCTCAAGCAATTTGAAAAAGATTAAAGTTTTGAAGCGAATGATAAAAAAAAAAAAAAGACGTTTGAATAGGATTTGTTCATTTCACACTTCATTTGGTCCCATGTTTCTTTATATTCAGAATGCATCTTTAACTCTCCACTCTGTTATAATGGAGGTATGCTCATGCTGTCGAATGCATTTGCAGGCAGTGGCTGACGACGCTCAGCGGGATGTTTCTTGCATGTTTCCCATCAATATATTAGAGTCTAAAGTCGCTGCAGTAAACACATCGTTGGACGTGTCCGGCAAGAGCACACGCGTGTGCGTGTGTGTGCTTTTGTTGATGCCACGCATGAATGAGCCATGCTGGACGTGAGCATATCCACCATTCTCTGGACAGAGGTTACAAATGTCTTCAGGACAGAGGCAAGGCAGCATCCTCCTCTTGACGAAGACTTCATCCAGTTCAGAGCTTATGGCTTCTGACAAGTGTGTGACAGGGGGATTATCAGAGCCAGAGGTCTGTGGAAGGAGCTTTCATGAAACACAGACTCTCTGTGAGAGAATTTGGAACTGATGACCCTGAACTGCGAACAATGGCTACGCTATTGATGCAATTTTTTTTCTTTCCTTAATAAGCATTACGTCTTGAAAAAAGGAACAATATTTTCATTACACTCAGTATTTTTAAAGTCATGTAGAAATGTTCTGTGGCTGGTAGAATTTAACGCATTGCAACTCATGAAATCAGAAGGCAAATTGAAAGAAGACACAGTGTGAATGCATGAGAAACTAGAAAAGCACTCAGAGAGCAGACCCCCGCCAAGCACAACAGTTCTCCCATATAGCGATTTACAGATTGCGATAAAATCCACGTTCTGGATCAGATCCTGGATCAGCCTTTAAAATTTGATAGAGGTTCCCATTGTCAATCACTGAGTCAAATTTCATGAAGGTTTGGGCAATAATTAATGGAGATATTGAGAAACAAAATGTTTCGGCCCCATTGACCAAAATGTTATTGATGATTTGAAAGTGATCCAGAATCCAGGATTTCTTCCGGATCACACCTAAAGTGAAATCAGTTCTTCCTTTTCACATTTCTGACAACTGAAATCGGGAGAAATTATTAACGTTTATAGCTAAGCTATTTGGGATATCTGCATTAATTTTAAATCTAAATTTCCATTTCAGAAAAAGGATTGACCTTTACGAAAACCGAACTGAGCATCTCTCGTTCAGTGTCAAACTATACAACCAATCACTATAAATCTGTAAAATCTGTATTATCTCTGTATTATCTCTGTAAGTCCGTTTACACTAGGTTACTTTTTTCTTTTTTCTTTTACTATTAGACAGGGTATTTTTAAATCCGTAAATTTGTAATTTGTAAATTTGTAATTTGGGGCTTGCACATGTGGGCCAGAGTTATTTTGTCTAATTTGTTATTCTTATATATTTAATTCTTGGTAAGGTGTAGTATTTAAAGTGTTAATTTACTTATTTTATATGTAGAGTATTGTTGTTTTTATAGGATGGAGCACTGCAACGAAAGAATTTCCCGCAAGGGATTTTTAAAGTATTTTCAATTCAATTCAATTTCCAGAATATTGCTTATATAGGCTTTATATACCAAGAATCTAAATCAATAGAAAAATCAAACAAGTGTAGAAGGGTCTGCAATGCTGTCGGCAGTACTGGAACAAGAATGGGCGCTAACATGCAGATCAATTTTACTTGCTGTAGTGGACTGATGCAGTAAAATTGATAAAGTCAATAAATGTGTCTCAAAGAGGAAAATGATTCCCCAACAAACGCATGTCCATCCATTCATTCATTATCTACACCTGCTTCTTCCTATTTGGGGTCAAGGGGTCTTCTGGAGTTTATCTCCCCGTCTTTAGACCCTGGACAAGTTGACAGTCAAAAACACCCTCACACTCAGGGTCAATTTAGAGTCACTTATTAGCCGTAATATGCTACCACTACCACTGGACAAAAATAAAAATGTAAATAGAAAAAGTAAACATAAATGTGATGAACCAAATGGGCAACATCCTCCAAGTTGGAATTTATTCCCCAAATTTTCAACCAAAAATCTTTTTTGCATCTTTTCCTAAACCGTGTTTCAGTATTTTCCGTCACATTTGTTGTCTACGTTATTTACAGCGTTCCTCCGTGTTTGCATTTGCTGCAAGATGCCGTCGCATTCGCCATATGCTTGCAAGCGTCGTCCAGTGAGGCGAATAATGTGCCACTAAACCACCCGAACCCACGCATAAACTGGAAAACAGCTTCTGAATAGCCGTCCGCAGCGGTGACCACTGTGCACTGAAGGGTTACGATGTCTTGGCAACAAAGCGATTTGCATTCACTGTTTTGAGCCGGCACAGTATGAAATAGCCTTGTGAGTCCCTAAATGCAGCACGATAATTTTCCTCACTGTGTGTCGTACTTGTGCTTCGCTCAACAAGTCTTAAGAAAGGTCATAAGTGGTTTTACCTTTTTTTTTACCTACCTTACCTCGGCTAAGGAAACAAATGAGAATGTTACTCTCACCGCATTTTCATTCAGGCACATGCATGATGTTTAGTTCAGATCGACTGACGTTGCTGCCACAGATGTTTGCCGAAAACTAGTTTGACTAATTAACTTTAATGCCAACAAAAAAATAAAGAAAACACATCACCAAACGCAGGACTTGGATACAGTTGTTCAGAGCTGCAGAGCATAACTGATGATCTTTAAAAGCCCACGCAGACCTGCTTTTGACAGAAACAAACATGAAGTCACGAGCTTCATGATTCCCGTTTGTGATCCTTTCATTCATATTTTTGTGCGTTTCTGGAGTAAAGTGTTTTTACGCTGTGTATTTACAGTTTGTCGATGCCTCATTATCGAGACGATGTGATTCCAGGCATTCCTTGTTTTTTTTTTTTTGTGTGTGTGTGTGTGAGGATCAGTCTCTTGTCAACAACTGTTATAACAAATTGCAGTACAAAAGGGATAAGCAGTTTTCATGTCAGCAAACCGCTCTGTAAATCATGATCCTGCAGTACTCAGAGTTGCCCTTCTTTTCTTTCATCAGCAGCGTCGTGGTATTCATGGAAGCTGCAAATGGGTAACACAATTGCTTTTTTAAATAGAAGTCCCCTTGCAATGGCATTTTATCTTTTTTTTTTTTTTTTTTATCTTTATCTCCACACCGCCGGAGTTCCACATTTTATAGCATTGCCTCGTGTTTCAGCGGCTGTAATGGGCTCAAACAGGATGAAATCGTAAAATGTTTTCCATTTAGTCAAAGAGTGAGATGAATGCCAAAAGGTTTGCTTAAAAGGAAACAAGAAAAAAAAAAAGACAGATGTTATATCATTCAAATATCTCACTCAAACTGGTTTAAAATATTTACCTCCGCCAAGGAGGTTGTTTTTGCCGGCGTTTATCTGTCTGTCTGTGTTCAAGATAACTCAAAAAGTTATGGATGGATTTTGGTGAAATTTTCAGGAGTTGTCAGAAATGTGAAAAGGAAGAACTGATTTCATTTTGGGTGTGATCCGGAAAAAATCCTGGATTCTGGATCACTTTCAAATTTTCGATAACATTGTAGAGGTCAGGCAGAGGTCTGCACTCTCCGAGTGCTTTTATAGTTAAAAAATGTCTTTGGTTGGGAGTTCTCATAGATTTAGAGCAGCAAGGCTGATCACTGTCAACATATGTAAGCAACAACAATAAAAGGCAGTTACCTTTTAATAAAGCTGGATCACTTCGGTAACTTCGGCCGAACTCATAACCTGTTCAGATTATGTTAAGAATTCTGTCTTAAACTCGATGTATCTCAGCGATCATATCTCTGGTCTTGTTTTTCACATTGTCATTTACACAGCCCGCTCTTCTTATGAATGTGTCAGATCAATGAAGAAGCAGCATTAAATCGTGTGTTTTACCCCAATTTTTGTACGTCTACGGCGCCTGAAATAGCACACTCAACCTTAGTTACTCAGTTGATAATAGTCTTGTTCCGATTCCAATACCAGTATCGAAAATTGCTCTGATAATGCCAAAAATGCCGGTATGGGTGAGTACGGGAGTCCAGGCAGCCAACCGATACCAAGTAATTTATATTTAATGATTTATTTACTGGTTACTTCTGCTACGCTACCAGCAAAAATAAATACTTTTTAATTTTGCAATACTGTTTGGAATATAGACATAAATAGCTTGGATTTGCTGTATTTATTAATGTTTTACAACAATAATTATATTACAGCCAGGCAATTTTTTTGCAATCATACTCGGATCGCTAATCGGTATCAGCCGATACCAACATCAAGAATCAGAATTGGTATCGAAACATCTCTGGTTGATAATAGGCAGGTTTCCAGAAGTGAGGGTCTAGGATAGTTTTATGGGGCTGCAAACGTGTCATGTGTCTCATTTTTTCAGGAACAACCCCACAAAGAACATGGTGTAAAGAATCTTGCAACAGGTCAAAAATACATGGGCCCAAAACATGCCCCTGCCTCGGGTTTAGGCTACTCCAGCAGAGCTCTGAAAACCTGCTGGCTGTTGATTCGGTTCTGACTGGATACGCTGTGAGCAGAAGATCACGTTCAGCCATCTCGGTGTCCCTTCTGAGTTTCTGTCAGAAATAAAGCTTTTCATTTATTCAGACTCCCAGCCTCCTAGATTTTACCCCGGACCCTGACTAGCAGGAACCCACCCAGTTGCTGTCAAAGTCCCAAGTATCTTTGATGATGGCTTTCATATATTTCTATACTTGGATCTGCTCCAATTCCTTGATCTGACTAGAATTAACAGCGAGCAGCAAGGGACGAGTTTAAATTAAATGGTGGTGGGGGGGGGGGGGGGGGGGGGGGGGGGGGTGATGTCACCTTTAAAACAGCCATGGTTTGTCAGAGCAATCAGTATTTCTCCTCTCATTAATTGTTGAGAAAATAATTGCGCCACTGACAAAAAAATAAAAAATAAAATTAAAACACTGAGTGACATACCTAATAGACTCACTGATTTTGATCGTGGAAACTGCAGACGACCCTGTTGTTTGTGTTGAAACTGGTCAAGGTGGGTTTATACAGACAGACCATCTGGTAAATGTGCTGGCTGATGCATCGACTTAGTACCAGCTGAGTGACGGTACCGATCCACTGTAACACCCACACAACTGAGGAGACCAACAGAAAAGGCCTGGCCAAGTGTCACAAAGGAGAGAACCCATTCTAGAAAGATACAAATGGGAAAGAAATTATTGAACATTTCAGCACATCATTTCAGAAGTTAGCAGAGACAATGTCTACTGCTCCTCCTCAAGGAACTGCCATGGTTTTTGAGTTTTTGTTGTGTTTTTGCTGTTTTAATGAACGTCCTCCTGATTTTGGATTTTTTTTTTCTCTTACTTTGAACCTTAGTGAAAATATTCTTGTCTTATTTGAGGCAGTTTGTTGCTTTATGCATTTCAGTCAGTTTTGCTCCCTTTATTTGTTTCACACCTGTGTTCTGTTTTGTTGATTGTCTCACCTGTTTTTAGTTTTCATCCTCATACGCCTCTCTCATTTGCATTATCTACTGCCTTTTTTCCTAGGGTCAGGGTTAGGGGTTGGGTTGTTATAGGACCAAGCATCAGCATCCCTACTTCTGGGTCCTAATCTTTAAGGAACGATAAAAATATGTAGTTCCTCAGCTGACCACTAGGGGCTTGCTCACTGGTACAAAAAAAAAAAAAAAAAGGTTTTGGTCTTTATTGTTAGATTTTACATCCAGGATAATTGTAAAAAATGTTGGGTTTTTTTTTTTTGGGTACCACATCAGGTAAAATTAAATAATGCAACAAATTTATCTGCAGGCAGTTTGTTGATTTGTAGCCTGCATAGCAAATTACTACCTGTCATTTTTAATGATAACAAGAAGAATAAGAATAATAATAAGAAAAATAAAAGGTAAGGAAAGGCAAGTTTATTTGTAGAGCACAATTCGTACACAAGGCAATTCAAAGTTATTTCCAGATGCATAAAATAACAAGAAGCCAAACAGTCATTCCATAAATCATAAGAGCATAAAAATTAATTTAATAGAATAAATTAAATTAAAAAGGAATCTAAAATGAAGAGTGCAAATGAAATCCATTCAGTTGTCATATGCCCAGCTAAACAGAACTGTTTTCAGTCTGGAGTTGAACATTGTCAGAGTTCAGGTCTGTCTCATATCTTCTGGAAGACTGGTCCAGATTTTAGGAGCATAAAACTGATAAACAGCTTCACCTTGCTTAGTTGTTTATTAATAAATAAAAACCTAAGAGAGCATGATCATTCATATTTCCAAGAGGATACATTACGCTGTGTTAAATTTTACTAACGGTTGTGACTGGCTGTGGGCCGGTCTGGAAGGGTCTGAGACTACAGGTGGGCGGATCGATCCAAATATCGATAATATCAGTACCAACGCTGGTATTGATATCGAATGATACTCGTGTAAAAAGATCGATACTTAAGCTTTTTTTCTCTGCCACAAGCACTGACTGAGGCGAAGTGCGAATTCATAGAAGTCTGTGTCTGACAGCTTGTTGCTGGCCCCTCCCCCGGCCCCGCCCACTCAGCGCTCTCTCTTGCCCCTCGTTGACCCGCACAGACACACACACACACACACATCCCAGAGAGAGATAACAGAGCAGAAGAATCAAAGAATAGCAGAAAGTAAATGGAGCGCGGTTCAGCTGTATTTTAATCTCAAAAACAAAACCACTACAGTTTTTTTTAGTTTGTAAAAAGGCTGTAAAATACAGAGGAAATGCTACAAATTTATTTAACCACATGAAATACCATGCGCAAGAAAACGAACAGCTGCAGAAACGGAGACAGAAGTCATTGGCAGACGTCTTTCAGTCCAACAGAGAGTATCCAGGTAGATAAGAGTGGTCATCTTCAGTCTCTCTCTCTCTCTCTCTCTCTCTCTCTCTCTCTCTCTCTCTCTCTCTATATATATATATATATATATATATATATATTAACCTTTAAGTTACACCTTTATGTTACTAGAGACACATTTTACTGGAGGCAATATAATTAAGACATTGAAATAATACAGTACATACATTGAAATAATACAGTACATGTCATGTATCCCATTGAAATATAATGAGTTCGTAAAGGAAGGACCCAAAATATTGCCACCAATATGTAGAATAAAGCTTTATGGGCCTAATCTTAAACACTGTTTCTCTGGATACTGAACCACAGGTACCGACTCCAGATCTGTTGGGTTATTGTTGAATCTGGCAAAGGGGTTCAGAGGGCAGAAACTGGTCAGGGGTGTTCAGAGCATGGTGCGTGATGCGTGGTAACAGGCTGGATTTCCTTGACTAGTAGCTTTGAAGAATGTGGCAGTAGTGCAGTGGCTGGGAGAGGCTTATTCAGGTGATTAGGCAGAGCTCAGGTGAACTAGATCAAGTGATTGGGGAGCTGAGGGAAGGGAGAGCAATGAGAAGTAGAAACCAGGAACATGACATGAATAGTCCAGAAACATGAAACATGACATGAAAGGTGTTATCCAAGATAAAATGACATTAGATAATCCTTTATTTATCCCACGATGGGGGAATTTATAGAGTTAAAGCAACAGAAAAGTGCACACAGTGCAAACAAGTATTGAAACATGTAATATTATAAGAGGTGGACTAGAAAAAAGATTATGAACAGAACAATTCAACTCCAAGGAATTTTTACTCAAAAATGTTAATTGTGATAATAAAGTATTTTACTGTAAACTATAAAGTTTGCTAAACTTCTATTCAAGGTTTTAACAAAATAACCCAAAGACAAAAATCACAAAAACAGCAAAAGGTCAGCAGGTTCATGATAGATCAAGCTTAATATGAAAGAGTATTGGTATTGGTATCGGTATTGGTATTGACGATACTGGCGATACTGGCCCTGTATTACTTGGCATCAGATCGATACCAGAATTCCCAGTATCGCCCAGCTCTATCTGAGACTGAAGCTTAGCTAAGCAGAAGGTGTGTTTTGCTAACCAAGCGTCAGCTACATGCAGCGGTCATTTCTGACGTCATTTCTGATTTAAAAACAGGAAGTCCTGCTACAAATATCCACTTGAAGCTCTGCAGCCCCTCAGCCTAGTCATGCAGTTCCTCCAGTGTGGTTTGGCTGAAAGAGCTGGGAGCCACATTTCAGGACCCTTCCAAGCGGAAGTATGCTAGGATCCATCGTGAATCATCCCGCAATCAATCATCACACGATGGTTGCAGGCTTGCTCCACGACTCTGCTGTGGGCTCTTCTGGGTCAAGCAGAGCTCTGTTAGTTCCGTGTTTCAACCCTGGCAGCGCTCATTTCAGATATTGTTTTAATAGCGACACTTGAAATGATCATGTTTGAACAGATTTGATTAAAATGAATGTAATATCGATTAGCATCCAAGGGCTATGCTAGTCCAGCTAGAATTGCTAACTGTCATTGAAGTAAGGTCAGAATGAAAACCAAGTTAGATTTTTGAACCACGCTTGAACCACGCCTCTTCCACTACGACTTCTTCCGCGTCTTCTCCATTTATAGGCCCACAGCGAGTTCTTCTTCTGTGACTTATAAATTTATAGGCGGCGTCATAATGCATACCACCACCCAATGAGCCAGAATTGAAACGACACGCAACATTCACAAAGTAACCAGTCTGGAGGCGAGAGCGGGTCAAAAGCCGAAAACTGTATTTATGGCGGGCCGCCACAAATAAATGAACGTGTGGGGAAACACTGCAGAATCATGCAATCGCTGCAGATTTGCCAGCTGCACATCCCAGATGTCAATATCCCGTTGATTCCAAAGGTGCTTTACTGGATTGAGATCTGGTGACTGTGGAGGCCGTTGGAGTACAAAGAACTCATTTTCATGTTCAAAAAACCAGTTTGAGATGATTTGAGTTTTGTGACATGGTGAAATTTTTTTTTTCAAATTTTTTTTTTTCGAATTTGAATGCGCTGCAAGGTGGCAGCAAATTGTAGTAGCTGTTGAATTTCCCTTCTGGGATTAATAAAGTATTTTTCATTTCATTTCATTTTCTATGTCCTGCTGGAAGTAGCCATCAGATGATGGTACACTGTGCTCATAAAGGGTACGCTATGATGTATGATGGATCCATGCGTTCACGTTTCAGAATTATTAATTTTGACCATCTGAACTTTGCAGCTGAAATCAACTCTGATTTCTAGTCTTCTATTGTCCAATTTTTGTGAGCCCGTTCAAACTGTATCCTTGTTATCTCTTCCTAGCTGACAGGAGTCGCGCCTGGTATGGTTTTCTGCTGCCGTTTGTGTTAACAAGCAGCTGAACAGGTGTGGCTAATGAAGTGGTTGTTGAGTGTGTGCGTGTGTGAATGTTAGCAAATTACTTGCTAGATTGAGGCTTCTTTAGTCCCTATTTTCAGTTTTATGTCGGAAGAGTAAAATCTAGGTTATTTTTGACACTAAATTGGGTAAAAATTAAAAAAAAAGGTCAGTTCCAGTTTCCAGCTCAGTTTGTTTTTGTCATTTGTCTTCGGTATCCGGCCAATCTATCTATCTGTTCCCAGATCACCTCCTCACTTTCTCCCCAGCACTGCTCACTTATCTTTCATCCCACCTGATTGCCTGTTTAATTCTCCGATCGCCTCGTCCAGACTACAACTCCCACCACACTTCTCACTGCCCACCCCTCAGCCATTTTTCATGTCTGCACCCTTGTTCTCTTTTATTTTCTCATGTTCATCATGTAGTCCATGCGGCCCGAAGAGAAGACGCCCCGTAGCCTAATTTGGAATTCACATCAGCTCAACATTGACCAACAGAATGGTGTTTTTTTCATCATTTTTCCTTTCTTTATCCAAATCATCTCCCTTTGCTTTCATATTGACAATTGTTGCTCTTGAAGCTGGTAATCAGGTGTACTTGAATTGTATCAAAGGCATGAAAAATCAACACGAACAAGAGCCCGCCTGTCGCCTTGTTTATAGTACCTCTCAGCAGGTTTAATAGGATTTTCACAAATTAATGGTCTGATGTTTGTTTGATGTTGTTTGATAAACCGTTGGTGGTAATTCGGTGATGCACTCACAACCAGCAGCTCTCGCCTTGCATCATTAAACCCTCTTCCTCAGACTTGATCTTCCTCCTTCTTCCTCGCGTAGTTCGTCTCCGCGGTGGGTCGATGACTGAGTGATGCAAACAGAGTCTATTTTCTTATCTCCCGCTCTCATTTGTCCCTCCGACTCTCTTGCTAAGACGCGATCATCAGTAACTGGATGATGAAAGCGGAGGGAAGAGGGGTGAGACTTCTTTTAAAGTCAATGAGAAAAAATTTAAATGTTCGATTTTTAAATTCACTTCTTTTGCGTTTTGAAAGTGATCAATGTCACATTGATTTAAGTTTAGTGGCGGAGCAGCGATAGGGGGGGGTTAAGTAAGCTGCAGCAAAGAAAAGTCTTGTGTTTAAAACCAGAAGAGTGATTGGTGTTTGCTCACGGTGTCCTCCAAATAAATGCATTCTGGTTTTCTTATTGAATGAAGCATGAAGGACTTTTCTCTTTTTTTGCAATTTTCTCTTCAGGGAGGTCCTTGAAATAACTTTCAGTGCACGTTAATCAAACATTTTGAACAGTGGGTTATTCTGGTATGTGGGGTAACCCAGCTTTAAAAAGAGTGAGTGCTTTCACATCGGCATTATTGATGAGAAGTCAATGATTGTTTGAAAACTTTTTTTTCTATTTTTTTTCTCTTTTGTTACTTTGTCATTCAACTTGAAAAACTTCTCTGCTTTTTTACCCTCCGACAAGGAGGTTAATGTTTTTGCCGGCATTTATCTGTCTGTCTGTCTGTGTACAAGATAACTCAAAAAGTTATGGATGGATTTTGATGAAATTTTCAGGAGTTGTCAGAAATGTGAAAAGGAAGAACTGATTTCATTTTGGGTGTGATCCAGAAGAAATCCTGGATTCTGGATCACTTATAAATTTTTCCATAACATTGCGGTCAATGGGGCTGAAAATTTTGTTTCTCAATATCTCCTTTAATTATTGCCCAAAACTCATGAAATTTGACTCAGAGATTGACAATGGGAACCTCTATCAAATTTCAAAGGCTGATCCGGATCTGATCCGGATCTGATCCAGAACGTGTATTTTATCGCAATCTGTAAATCGCTATACGGGGGAATTGTTCCTGCTTGGCGGAGGTCTGCGCTCTCCAAGTGGTTTTCTAGTCTTTTTTATGTAATACATATTTCACAGAAACCTAACGTGTGAAAAAATGGACACAGATGTCTGATTTGACACAGTTTCCTGAGGACTTATTGAAATGTCTCTGACATTAAAGTTCTATGGAGATACAGTACAGCAGCTCCTTTTTCAAACCTGTTTTTACACTGCTGAGCAAAGCAATTCAATTCAATTCAGTTCAATTTGTGTAGCGCCTATTGCAATGCAGCTTGTCTTTTAGTAAAAAAAAAAAAAAAAAGCTCCCGCAGAGGGAGAAAAAAACCTTTAACCCAAACGGTGGCAAGGGGGGGGGCTTCCTGCTCGGAGAGAGGACAGAGATGATGATGGAGGACAAAGAGAGGAGAGCACATACATCCTGGCAATACTACATTGCCAGGAGGAGAGGCAGTCATATATTGGACAAAATGTGTCAATAGCAGGAGGTTTTATTAGAAATATCCCCCACACCAATTCAACTTCACTCCATTTGCCTCTCCTGTGGGGTATCGCTCTTCTGAAATTGCTCCTGCAGCGTCGCACGACCATGTAAATGTAAATTTAAAAACATCTGAGGCAATGCAGCACAAACTACCACACCCCAGATGGATGGAGAAATACTTGAATGGCAGATTAAATTAACAAATACTTTATTGTTATATAGTGATTTCCACACAGACAGTTGTGCACAGTCTTGGCAAGGGTCACGTGGTGAACTGGCCCACCACTCTGTAGATGGGAAGGCTGAAGTAACATAACAGCCAGTTAGCAGATGTCTGACAGTTGCATTGTAAATTATGTAATAGTTGAAGAAAAATGTTAAACTTTTAGAGGGGAAAACAAGAAAAAATGCTGGATATGGACAATGAAGATGGACAGGCAGGGCAACATTAGTGCTGGGCGATATGGAAAAAATCATATATCACGATATGGACTATTTTATATCACGATAACGATATATATCACGATATACCATAATAAAGTATGCTTTCAGTTATTCTCTGAAAAGTTTGACAAAAATTTCATTGCTTACTTTTCAACTTTATTTTGAAAGGACATTTAGCTGAACTGTCACAAACATACATTTTAGTGCAGCAAAAACAGGTAAGTACAGAGGTACTGTAGCTTTCACATTTTTTTTAAAGTGCACAACAGTTTCTGAGAGGAAAAACACAATTTTGCACTGAAGTTCAGCTATAAAAAATAAACAAAAATTATTTTTCAACTTTCTGAAATCTGTAACCTTGTAGTGCAAAGTTTGCAAACCAATATAAAGTGTCCAAAGTAAACATCAGGGTTGAGGAGAACTCTGTTTAAGGCATTAACCATGAATAAAAGTGCAAACATAAAAGGCTACTTTGTAGCCTTTTTTGATTCTATCAAATTTATCGTTGCAGGTTATTTAATTACATATTTGCTGTAATAATTGATAAAATTAGGTTAGAAACGATAGAAACGATAGAAGAGAAATGGCAAGATACACACTTTTATATTGTCCCCACGATATATATCGTCATATTGCCCAGCACTAGGCAACATTATCCTAAAAATCTCAACAGCTCACTGAATAGACCTTTTAAGATCTAGATAGACATGTGTCATATCACATTTAATGAGTCGGCGTTCTCTTCTCACTCATAAATATGTGTTCTCAAGCACAGGAAGTAGATTTTTTTAATGCGTAATCTTCAAGATTATTAATGCATTTATTCACAGAAAGCTGATACTAAACTTTCTTACATTTCATTTTTACTGCAAGTCTCATTTTGTCTCTCTTCTAATATCCACTCTGATCTGGCACCAATTTATGAGGGTTTTGTTTCATCGCATCAGTGTCATTTGACCATTTTTATGGTTGCATTCCTCCCAGAGTCACAGCAGAGCGAGAGTGAAAGGAAGCATGAAACCTTAACGCATTATTGTCACATTAACCAGAGAGGTTGTTTTTGCCCGGAATGTCACGGCTAATGACCACTCTTATTATAATTGTTTATGCACTAAAAACATGAGAAAGAAACAGAGGTGTCATGCACAGTTAAAAGCAGTAGTGGCATGTGTGAATACAGAATCGTTACTGGAGCAAGACAAAGGTGAAATTAGACTTTTTCTTGAGTGATGAAATAAAAGAGATTTTTAAAATGCTCTAAGTGCAGCAACAATACACGGGTTGCCTCACGACTCACTACTCGAATGAGATTTTTTGTTATGAGGCGCAATGATCTGTATCTAACTGCTACAAAGTCATTTTCCGCTGTGTGAAACAGCAACGAAATGACAGGAATCATCTCACTGTTGGAGATGGCGTATGAATTCAAATTGTCAGAACACCTGCAAAGACAAGTTAAGCTATTTTTACTTATCTGTCCCCCCTCCCTTTTTTTTCTCTCTCAGTGACATTCATATTTTTTAAAGGTAAAATGGAATAAAAGTACACTGCAGTTCGTCCCAATTTGCACAAAAAAAAAAGACCCCCAGGAGAATGGTGAGGCTCTTTCATGCTGGCCTAATTAACTCGTAGACAGATTAATTAAAAATAAAAATACATATTCACACACAGAACATTGTTCTGATGTGCACAATCATCCCTTCATCACTGACGGAGGCCGTCACATGAAGGTCATGTGACACAGTGTGATCAGTTTCTAAAATGGTCCACGGAGGTGTTCGGGTTTGTCCACAGACATCAGGCACACAATCCTTTTGAGTGACCTTGAATTGACCGACTGTGACTTTTCAAGCTTTGGAACGGCAGTGAGGATTTCAGCAGTCACTGTCTGTGACTGCCATACACTTCATTGAGTTATGGAGTTCAACAAAATGCTTAAAATCCTGTTAAAAGAAGAGAAAATTAAGAAATATGAGCATTTTTTTGGGATGATTAATCACCACCGGGTCTTGGGTAGAGCTGATCGATTTTATCCATTCTCCGATATATATCGCTATTTTATCGAGTATCGATTTTTCAGCCGCGGGTATCGATATTCTAAGCTTCTTTCAAAACCCCTGTGTCCCACCTTTAAAAGTTCTCAAGCAACAATTTGCACTGTTTAAATAAATTAAACTATTTTCCTCAGCAAATCTTTTATTTATTTTGTCCAGCATTTGCAAGCTGCCTGTCAGCCATATAATGTGGAATTGATGCTTTCAGTTCCATTAATTCAAACAAAGTAAATTGGAACACTCACAAGATGTCACCAAAATCACTTTGTCCCTTTAAAATCTTTTGGAAAATGATGCAAATGTATTGTAAGATGAATATCGATATATATCGTATCGTGAGCGGAATATCGTGTATTGTGTATCGTATCGTGAAATTAGTGTATCGCTACAGCCCTGGTCTTGGGACATTATTTTAAAAAGCTTCATTTGATCATCGAGGGAGAATTATTTTTAGGCCTTTGACCACCTTCGTAAACACTTGCAACAAAAAAGAAAAAAGAAATCTTGTACTTGAGTGAATATGTTTGGCTAGCTGTAGCAACAACTAAACTAGAAAAGCAGACCTCCGCCAAATGCAACAATTCCCCCATATAGCGATTTACAGATTGCGATAAAATCCGCCTTCTGGATCAGATCCGGATCAGCCTTTGAAATTTGATAGAGGTTCCCATTGTCAATCCCTGAGTCAGATTTCATGAGTTTTGGGCAATAATTAACGGAGATATTGAAAAACAAAATTTTCACCCCCATTGACCGCAATGTTATTGGAAATTTGAAAGTGCTCCAGAATCCAGGATTTCTTCCAGATCACAGCCAAAAATGAAATCAGTTCTTCCTTTTCACGTTTCTGACAACTCCTGAAAATTTCATCAAAATCCATCCATAACTTTTTGAGTTATCTTGTACACAGACAGACAGACAGACAGATAAAGGCAGACAAAAACACAACCTCCATGGTGGAGGTAATGAAGCGCGACAGGATAGCGCGACCCCTTCACCGTCAGCCCGCCGTCACCGGTCACGGCCAGGACCTGGGTTGATGTCAAGTGTTGCCGGACTGAATAGTGGATCTGCTATGCTGCACTTTCAATTTCCCATCTTTATCTCTTCTGGACTAAACATCCTGCTGTATCTTTTTATGAGTGGCACAAAGCTGTATGGCCTATTTAAAAAGAGGCACACCCTGCAGCGTGGGGATGGAGCGAAATGACTAACTCTATCCTCTTAAAATCAGCTCCTGTGCACAAAAGGTCAAAAGGCCGTTGTTAGTTTTGTCCTTGTGTAATTTGACCAAAGCATCTCATAGACATGTCTTTTTTTCTTTCATTTTAAATTCATTATATGTGTCCTGTAGCACACAGCGGCAGATCAGAGGAGCATATTTTTCCTGTGCCTCTCTACTGGTACACTACGCTGAGTGTCGTCTGCATTGTTGTTGCTCAGTGGCACGTTTGAAAAGTATCAGCGGCTTATTCATTGTGTTGTATCGCTGATTTGCTATGTTGGGTGCTGAGGAGAGCCCTCAGGCTGCCTCGGTGATGGATCAGAGAGAACTGTGCTATGATGGACAGGTAGCAAGATAAAACTCCTCTGCTCCCACCGTGGCCCCTGCAGCTCCCGCATCTTCTCACCTATGTGTGCACTGGCTTTCTCTTAGGGGGGGGGGCTGACTGGTAGACATGCAGGCCCTATACCCCTTTTTACACAGAGCTCTGGGCAAATGACTCTCGTCTGCGCATGTACGTGCGTGCGTGATTGCTCATTCCAGTTGACTTAAGGGTGAAATATATTCCCTTTAAAAAGCAAGATCTCTTCGTGCACTAGGGATGGAACGGTTACCGGTATTACGGTAAAGCGCGGTAAAATTTTATGCTATAACGATTACCGTTTATGTTTGACTTCATCTCATTATGGTGGTTGATTACCGGGATATGAAATATCAGCCTCATTCAAGTCTGCGAGCGACTCTCGACCGTGTCTCGCATGAATACGTAGCTTGTAACATGGGCATCGTAACGTTAGCATGGCGGAAAGTGGTGATAGCACGCAGGACATTTACCAACCCACTAAAAGGATGAAATCCAAGGTCTGGGCATATTCTGTTTTGTTCTTTGATTTTTTTTTTAAGAATGCAGAGGGACAACTGGTTGAGGACAATTATCCTGTCTGCAGAGCACTTGTTTACATTTTATCGTAATTTGTACGAGCAACTTGAAGGAGCTAAGGCTAATGCTTCAAGCTACTGAGACGTTTGACCAAGAATAACCTGGTTGCTGCGCTTCGCTAACTCGCATTTCGTAAACGTTACCGTTGCGTGTTAATCAAAAAAATGACCAGAACGATGTCCTTCTGATGCAGTTAAAATATTAATTTATTCCATTAACTGATCCAACAACCATAACGCCGGCAATTACCGCCACAGCGGTGAAAAACCTTTTGCCCTTCCGGGTCCAACACCTAACCAATAACAGGCAGCTACCTTTATACCTGACCCTCAGGTAACAACACAGCGACACCTACAGACACACAGAGTGAACTACAATTCATAACAACATATTTGGCTCCTTTACAACTGTTTCTTTATTTGCACATTTATATGCATTTAAGGTTCATTTTAAAGTCCAAAGTTTTTTTCATTTGAAGTTGCACTATAATTTTTGTTCCTGATAATTGTTTGCATATTTTGACCTATGGTTGTTAAAGTGTTTATTTAAATTTGCACCAGACAAATTAGCTTTGTTCCTGTTATTTATTTTGTTCATTTAAAATAAAACTTCTTTCAGTGCCAGTTGTTTGCCCTTTTAATGTAAAAGTTTCATTTCGATAAGATTTTGGCTTCTGATGTTTTAGTATGATGAGAAAATCACAAGATTTTGTGAAATAATTTAAATGTATGTGTTTTTTGGACATTTGTACACCAATGAAGAATACCGCGATAATAACGTAAACCGCAATAATTTGGTCACTATAATCGAGATATCAAATTTTTTGTTACATCCCCATTGTGCACGTATATGCGTTGCATGCAAAGAGGGATGTTGTAGATATACGCGTGTGCGTGCATTAAATGCTGCCGCTTATGTCTGACAACATTCGTGATGTTCATCAGCGTGCAGCACAGCAAACGAAGCGGCGTGTCGATCATAGCTGAGCTTTTCCTCTTCATCTCTCCAACGTCTCCCTCTTCAGCCCCAGCGGATGGACAGAAACAGTAATGGCTGCTTGTTAAAGAGAAATGCCGAAATGAAACGGGCCTTAATGAGCTGTTTTCTGTTTGTATGTTTCTCAGGGGGTCACTGTTATTGGTGGGAAATTGATTGGCAGCAGGCCCACACCCAAGAGGGGGATATTCCGGGCAATAGTTGTTGCTGCAAGTGGCTGCCTTGTTTAGATATTTGCAGCTGCAGGGCGTGTGAAGACGTGCGCGTGTGCATGTGTGTGCATGTGTGTGTGCGTGATAGAACCGTGAAGGAAGATAACCAGATGCATCGCAACTCAAAGTTTTCATTTGTTCCTTCTGTGGAAGACGATTCCAGCAGTGAGAGACGTTCACAGAAAACTTTTTAAAATTCCAAGGATCGTACTTCTGAGCGGCGGTATTTGATGTTATTTCAGGCGCGCTGTGGTTTGGAGCAGCTCTTCCTGCAGTATCGCTGTACGCCGCTCTGTCCGCTTCATGTCTGCCTGAATCAAATGCAAAAAAAAAAAAAAAAAAAACCCAATCTCTTGACAAAACTTGAAATAGACACAAAATATATGTGGTTGTATTCGTAATGATGGCAAAGCTGTCGATGACACTTCGTGGGAAATTTCTTTCATGCCTGTGCGGCGTTTGTGTCTTTTGCAAATTGGACAAAACCCAGAAAAAGAAGATTTTCTGACAGGCTGTATAGATGTTCAGAGACGCCCCATTTTACCACAAGCTATGATTTTTTTTCCCTTTTTTTTCAAATGTTTTTCCAGCTTGGTAGGGGTTGTTAAAGAAGTTCCTTCTGTGTTATTTGTCCCTTCATAATCAAGTCAAACTAGGGATGCACGATAATTATCAATCCGATAACAAGAAATTATGACGTCATCTCGAAAAGTCCGATATCATAACAAATAGTCCCGATAATATATATATATTTTTTTGTCAACACAGCAGTGCCTCACTCCCTCTGAGTGTTAAATGACCGGCAGTGAATGTTATGTGTGACGTCAAGTGACGTCGGGATAATCAGAAAGATGATTTCTCAATAAGGAAAATAAAGAATACCCCCTCATGCCAGAAAACAACTTGCTAACTTGGTCATAATTTTGGTAGTTGCTGACTTTAATTGATATTTGCAGTATTTTCCCACATGTTACACATACAAAATAGAAAAAATAGAAAAGGCCGAAAGAACGACTAGCAAACGAGGGAACGTGGGAATTTACGTTACACCTTGAATGCAGCATTGCGGCACAGTGCGTTGATTTAAAAAAAAACATAGCGATTGTATAGAACTTCGTTAAAGTTTCAGAAGAAGATAGTTCGCTGGTTATTTGTGACAAATGCTCCGAGCGAAGGAGGGAAAAATAGCACAAGCTTTAATACGTCAAACTCGATCAGCCACCTGAAACATAAACATCACTTCCATGGAGTTTTGAAATTGTGCTAACGTGAGCTAACATGAGCTAACATAAGCTAATGTGAGCAAGCCAGCAGCAAGTCTCCGCTCTGCTCCCCTCCCCTCTCCTCTCCTCTCTGCTCCTCGCCATCATCTCTCTCATCTAAAGCTTCCATGAGATTAAAAAAAAAAAAAACTACTGAACCTCATTTACTTTAATTAAAGACATTCATTTGAACAGAATCACAAGACAAAATCCTTTAATCGTAATTTTTTTGTTACTATGGAGTGCACTTTTTCAGTTTATTTACAAGTCTAACTTGTGTCAGTACATTATGCACTGTGCATTTTTTTTTTTTATTGTCATTGAGGAATGCATTTTTTCAGTTAGTACTTCTGATGCATGTATTTCCATCAGTTCAAGGAGCCTTTATTTTTTATATCAGTCAGTAATGAACCTTATTTAAGTTAATGTGAGATATCAAATAGGTTTGTCTGATAGCTTTACAAAAATGTTTGAGAGGCTTGCCAGCAGTTTTTCAATAGAAAAAAATAAATATCTGTTCATTTAAAGAGTCAAAACTGTTTTTGGTTTTGTTCATAGTATTGATGTAATGATCTTAGGTATACGTGTGTGTTATTAGTGTCGGCCTTTAGGAGCTGAAAGTTATCGGTTATCGGTATCAGTTTTAAAAAACAGTTATCGTGCATCCCTAAGTCAAACCATACAGAACAACCTGAGAGGACAAAGACGAAACAGAACATTCAATAAATCCTCTGTGTTGAAGAGGCTGGTGAGCTTTCTGCCAGTCTCGCCTTGTTTCATCCTCAAACCTCCTTGAAAAAAAAAAACTCTTATTCTAGCTGTTGAATAATATAATGTATTGATTGAAAAAAGCAATATGAGGTGGCTGCAAGCTGTTAAATTTTTATCCAACTACATCATCTTCCAAATAGCATCTTTTGCGTGAGCATCTCCAGATGACGGTGGAAAGGTTAATTCAAGATGCAGTGCTGTTAAATTTGTCTCCAAAGTGGCTGCAGTGAAATCCGAACTCAAGCATCCGAGATGAATCGGATGTTTTCGTTTGAGATGCTTATTCCTCTCTGTGTTTGTTTTAGCATCTTGGTTAGGGAATGGAGCTGTTGTAAATTTTAATCGCCTCTTCATTGTCTTTATTTGCAATAAGATGCACGAGACCAAAAAGAAGGAAGATTACACATTCCCTCTTCGTTTGAAAGCTGTTTTTGTGCAGCAGCTACTGATAAGATTTCTTTTACATGAAAAAGCTAATCTAGGGCAGCTTTGCAAAACCCAGAACAATTTCAAACACATGTAAGATTTCATTTTAAGGGTCTTTGTACAAGAACACTTTCCCAAAAGCAATTGAAAGGTCTCACATCTCTTTGCTGCTAGGTCGGGGAGAGACCGTATTTATGACCGGCTGTATTTGAACGGCAACTAATCTACGCATCAAGCAACAACAGTCGGCCTGCACTTGGTTGATAAAGGCAGCTGGCATGCTCGAAGGCCAGGCTGAATATCAAACGACGACAGATGAAGCTTGTTCGATCCAAAACAGGCCCCTGAAAGCAGCAAGACTCCATCCGTGATTACAGCCCGTGTGACCGCGGGGCCTCAAACGCTGAATCAAGATGAGAAAAGATTGCGCTATTATTTGAAGTCGGTGGAGAAACACAATGTTTTCTGCATGAGGCAAAGCACTTCTCAGATCTGGAGGGAGAAACAGCATGGGCAGGAAGAAACCGGCCCCCACCATTGAAACTTTTTCTGTTAAGGAAGTGAGGCAGAGCCAATTCAGTTAAAGGTCATAAATAGATCACATTTTACATTTGGAAAGGAGCAATTTTTTAAATAATAGTTTACTGTACAACAATAAACCATAGCTTCCATCTTCTTAGAAGCAGAAACCACTGTTCAGCTGAATGCGGTATAATCAGTTTCTGCATCAGAACACTAATGAAAATGTCAAATGCCTCCCCCGCCCCTGTCACCCTTTGTCAGGGGCCATATAGCGAAGGAGTCTGTAACATTTGCCTTCCTTCGGATCTGACTGCTCGCAGCTTTCATGGCATTTAAGAGTTGTGTGTCCTTTCCCCACACTGACCGTTGTTTTTGTGTTATGTTGCAGAGAGTTCGGCCGTTGGAAGGTGAACAGCTTGGCCCTGGAGAGACAGGAGAACAATGGCTTTTCGCTGCCGCTGGACCCCGAGTTCCTCCAGACCATTAGGCATCTGGGCAGGAGGCCCAGTCTTAGCGCCATCACTGACAACATTATCAGGAAATATGGAACCCACTTCCTGCTGTCTGCTACACTGGGAGGTAAATAAAGTAGATGGGCTGTGGCTTTGTCTTTGCTTTTATTGACCTACGTAAACTCCGGGGGAGGGGGGATTTTAAAAAAGTGCAGTTCTGGGTTTTGTTTCTGTGTGGCCTTGACCTACCCGCTGAACACAGCAAACATTTTATGACCTCAAGCGTTTCAACTGGAATAAGCAGAGTAAATTTAATGGATTGTAAAAAGCGAAGTGCGAGGAATATATGACACGACACAATGTTTCCAAACATCCTCTTAAGCTTTGGAGCCATTTCCACCTTGTAATTCTTTCTGTTGGGAAATAAGGCACATTCGGATGCATTCGGTTAAATAAATTGCAAAGATCAACTAGAAAAGCACTCGGAGAGCGCAGACCTCTGCCAAGTGCAACAATCCCCCCATATAGTGATTTACAGATTACTATAAAATCCGCCTTCTGGATCAGATCCGGATCAGCCTTTGAAATTTGATAGAGGTTCTCATGCTCTCATCTGGACCAATCAGGCAGCACTTTGAGGGTCATGTTCTTTGATCTCTTAAGTGCTTTTAATACAATTCAGCCTGCGTTGTTATGTGAGAAGCTCCATCAGTTCCAGGTGGATTCCTCCACAACCTCCTGGATTTATGACTACCTCACAAACAGACCACAGTTTGTGAGACTGAAAGGTTGTGTGTCTGAGATGGAGGTCAGCAACATTGGAGCACCACAAGGAACTGTTCTCTCACCATTTCTCTTCACACTCTACAACTCTGAGTCCTGTCATCTGCAGAAATACTCTGATGACTCTGCAGTTGTTGGGTGTATCAGCAACGGACAGGAAGCAGAGTACAAAGAACTGATCTGTCAGTTTGTGAAATGGTGCAGTAACAATCATCTCGTATTAAATACCAGCAAAACTAAGGAGATGATTGTCGAGGAGGAGCAAGAATCAACAAAGCAGTGTTTCCATCCTGGGAAAGGTGGTGGACGAATACAAGTATCATGGAGTTCAGCTTGACAACAGACTAGAGTGGAAATGCAACACAGAATACATCTACAAGAAAGGTCAGAGCAGACTCTACTTTTTAAGAAAGCTGAGATCTTTTAATGTCTGCACCAAGATGTTGCACATCTTCTATAGGTCTGTTGTTGAAAGTGCAATCAGCTTTGCAGCCATCTGCTGGGGCAGCAGCATCAGAACCAGAGACCTGAAGAGAATCAACAAACTGATCAGGAAAGCTGGATCTGTGCTGGGTGGAACTCTGGAGCTGATTGTACAAAACAGAATGCTGCACAAGCTGATGAAGATGATGGAGGACTCTTCACACCCTCTCCACGACACAGTGATCAAACAACAGTGTGTTCAGTGAGAGGCTTCTTCAGGTCCGTTGCAAGACGGAAAGATACAGAAGACATTCCTGCCAGCAGCCATCAGCCTCCACAACAAGACATCCTACTATTATTAATTCAATATTATTATTGCTGTCATTTATTTATTGTTGAAAAAAAAAACCTTAGTACAATGTTGAATTTCCCTTCTGGGATTAATAAAGTATTTTTCATTTCATTTCATTTCATTTCATTTTATTTCATTTCATTTCATTTCATTTCATTGTCAATCCCTGAGTCAAACTTCATGAGTTTTGGGTAATAATTAACAGAGATATTGCGAAACAAAAGTTCAGTCACATTGACCGCAATGTTATCGAAAATTTGAAAGTGATTCAGAATCCAGGATTTCTTCCGGATCACACCCAAAATGAAATCAGTTCTTCCTTTTCACATTTCTGACAACTCCTGAAAATTTCATCAAAATCCATCCATAACTTTTTGAGTTATCTTGAACACAGAAACACAGACAGACAAAGGCCGGCAAAAACATAACCTCCTTGGCGGAGGTAAAAAATATCCATTGGGATGTGTTTTTTTTTTTCAATGTTTGAAAAGGCCAGTGCATAACTATGTTGTGTACTAATTGATTAGTTTCTAATTGATTAGTTCCTCCTGCTTTTAATGTCAGTCCATCCCTGTTGTGAGTTAGTGCATCAAACTTTTAAATTGTTTAATGGCTTTAAAAGTAATCTCCAGAAAACACACACTTACTTAAACACAGTGTTTTTGATGCAGTTTAAGCTTATATTCTCTGGCACAACATAAAATATCAGTCTTTGTAGTCGGTTGACAAAAATGTCAGTGGATCCTCGCTTTCCAGAACAATAGATCTTAAGTGAGCCGTGGGAGCTTTGCTGCACGTTATAGTACTCTGCTTATGTGGTGCACAATCTCCTCCCCTTCACTCTTCTTTCATCTTTTGTCTCTTGTGTATAAACTTTCAAATTATGAAAACCAACATTGTCTAAATAGACTGAAATGAAAAACGCATGCACATTATCTTGCTGTGAGCAAAGGGACAGAAAAACAGCTTGTAAAGCACGCAGCACAAAACGTGTTACCGACTCTACTATCACCTGGTGGATTTACCTGGTTTAGTTGGATCCTCATTAAAACATTTTAAAGCTCATTTAGTAAATATGAAGCCCTGTCACAATCCCAGCACGCTATATTCAAATTCAAAAATACTTTTTCATCCCTGAAGGGAAATTAATTGTGCAGCAATTGTCTTGATTTAAGTCTCTTCAAAGATCTCCTGTAGCGGCCCTGTGTTGCAGCAGATCTAAATAAGCCTCTGACTGAAGACACCTGCTGAATCACTGTGTTGTTTAGAGCAGTGGTTACCAACCTGGGTGGCGCGGCTCCCTAGAGGGGGCTTGCAGTTACCGTGGGGGGCTCTCAACAAAACCCTACGACATTGCCACCATGGATGAGTTTGCAAAATGCCACGCGCTGGAGTGTCAAGCTCAAGACCCAAAGGACGCAGAATGGAAGCATCGCACCAGATGCGTTGAATCGCCGCCATTCAAGTCAATGAGAGTGGTCACACCAGAAGCGCCCGTCTTCACATTTCCACCAGAGATACGCATCAAGTCTGTTTTGGCTCTCGGCCGCTTTTAGACGATGTCAGCACACACATCCATTCAGTCTTACAAACTATGGGGTGAATTCCAATTCCTCCCTTAACCCTCAATCTCAACCCTCGTCCTTAACCCTCAATTTTTGGCCCTCAATCTTAACCCTCGAAAGTAAGTGTAAGGTCTATCTTGTGACTTAGAAATGGGACACCCCTCGAGTGCAGTTACATCTTCAGACTGAAATGTATCAGAGCCCGTGTTGTCTCTGTATTCCCTGAAATGACACAGGGATAACATTGAAAAGAGCGCTGTATATTCTCCAAATAATATTAGCAAATAACACAATAGAGGATACATTATTCAGTCCTCCGTCGCTACACAACAAGGTATACAAGTAACGTGAAGCCGGCCGGGACCACTAGTCCGGCAGCAAACATCGTAAAGTAAGAAAATAAATGTTTCGCAACAACGATGTTCATCCATGTAAAAAGTCTCAAACAAAGACAATAAGATGGTTTCGTAACATTTATATCTTTAAGAACTACGAAGATTCTTACATTTGAAGCTAGCTTTTTTTGGCGCCATCCTTTTCGAATATGTCTAAATTACCCAGTGCCTTCTGGGTAGCCCTTACTTCCAAGGGTGGTGCCGGAGAATCTCAAGTTTGAGGGCGATACAGAATCGGGACAGCACTTGCCCTTAGCGGGAGCGCGCATTTTTGAGATTGACGGTTGAGATTGAGGGTTAAGGGAGGAATTGCAATTCACCCATGGTCTGTGTGTCAGGAAGTCAGTAATGTACCCACGTGTACCCTCTGGAGTTTCTTAGATAGTAAAGCATGCTGGATGGTGTTAAATGCACTGGAGAAATCAAAGAGCATGATCCTCACAGTGCTGCCTGCTTTGGTCAGATGGCTGTGGGTTTGTTGAAGGTATGTATGATGGCATCTTCCACTCCAACCCCACGACGACAAGCAAACTGTAAACAGGGTAAGTGAATGATAAGTGGATCCTGGAAGGTGCTTGTTGGCTTATTCAGGCAGACCAATAAAAAGTCTCTCCGGGACTTTCATGATTTGGATGTTCGGGCAACAGGTCTGTAGTCATTAGAAGAAGATGGATGGGATCTTTTTGGTACTGGAACAAGGCAGGATGTCTTCCACGGCACCGGAACCTTCTCCTGGCTCAGGCTGAGGTGGAAGAGGTGCTCTAGAATCCCACATAGCTGGTCCACACAGGTTTTCAGGACTCTGGGGCTGACACCATTTGGACCTGCGACCTTGTACCTGTTCCGTCTCTCCAGATGCTTCTTCACCTGACTGCTAGAGACGGTCATGTAGGAGGGAGGGGGAGGGGCCCTCCACATCTCCTGATGTAGTTGAAGACAATGATGGAGCAGCAGCAAGCTCCATGACTGAGGTGGAAGATGTGACAGCTGAGATGTGGGTCAAGGGAGGGTGGGAGGTCAGTTTAGATGGGGGCAGGATGGGAGGATGCTGAGCTTGTGGTTGAACTGAACCTCTTGAACGTTTTCAGTTCCTCTACTCTGGCCAGACTTTCATCTATCTGATCCTCGTTCTGCTTGAAGCCTGTGATCTTCTTCATCCTTGACCACGCATCTCTGATGTTGCTCTGCCGGAGCTTATTCTCCAGCTTTTTCCTGAACACCTCCTTGCCGTCTCTAATCTTGACAGTCACTTCTTTTTGGACAGACCTCAACAATTCTGTCTCCCTCCCTGAAGACTCATTTTTTTTCTTGTGTAGAAGCTCTTTCAGAGCACTGGTGGTCCAGGGTTTAATATTGGGGGAAGTCTGTGGATATTCTCATTTATCCAGGTAAGTTCCATTCTCGCAACAACTGAATCATAGGCAATTGGACTTAGATTTGTCTAGATGTTTCGCCTCTTATCCAAGCGGTTTCATCAGTTCTCAACGCATCAGTCTGACTAGTCCGCACTAGTCCGACAAACAGTGGAGTATGATTCAGGTTTTTAACCTCTGTGGAGGTGTACACCCACCACTTTCCAAAGACAATACTTTGTTAATGGAGTTTCGCTGGACCTTTTGTTTGGGTCAGGAGAGCCACACCAGTGAAAGGACAGTCGTTATGTTTCTTTGAGCAACTTGAGTTTAGTTTAGTTCAGTCCTTGTTATTTAGTCTCTTAGGAACGGTAGCGAGGGCTGTGTTGTAAATGGGAGATAGATGGAATCTTAAGCCATCTCCCCTGTTTAGAGATGGCTTCTCTATTTTAACATAGATTGATTCTTTTACTCCTCTCTCAAACCATCTGTCCTCTCTGTCCAAGATTTTCACGTTTTTGTCCACAAAAGAGTGAGCCTTCACCTTTATATGAACATAAACAGCAGAAACTGGACCTGAGGAGTTTGCCCTTCTGTGTTGAGCCATGCGTTTGTTTAGTGGTTGTTTGGTTTCCCCAATGGATGAGTCTTTGCATTCCTCACTGCATTGGACAGCATATACCAAATTGTTTTTTTGCATGTGGGGTACCCTGTCTTTGGGGTGTACTAGTTTTTGCCTGAGTGTGTTACCTGGTTTGAAACACACAGGAATTTGGTGTTGATTGTTTTTCAGACACCCCGGACACGTAGGGTATGACGATGTTCCTCCACTTGTTATCTTCCTCAGGCCTCTCTGAGATATTGTTCTTGTTGGATCGTTTTGTTCTGTTGAATGTCCAGCTAGGATAGCTGCAAGTTTCCAACGCCTTCTAGACAAATCTAAGTCCAGTTGCCTATGATTCAATTGTTGTGAGGTTTGTGTGATTGTGTGATTATTGGGGGAAGCACCTTACTCTTCTGGTGGGGATGGTTTTGTCCTCACAGAAGTTAATATTGTCAGTTGCACACTCAGCCATAGCATTGATGTCATCTCAATATGGCTCACAGAGTACATCCCAGTCTGTTGCCTCAAAACAAACCCCCAGAGTTTCTTCAGCATCCTGTGACCACCTCCTCACAGTTATTTTGGTCACAGGTTGCCTATGGAGGATTGGTTTGTAGGTGGAGACCAGATTGTGATTTATCTTTCCTAGTGCAGATCGTGCTAAGTGCATCTTTGACATTTGCATTAAAAAAAAAAAAGCCAATGTTTTATTCTCTCTGGTGAGCAGTTGATAAACTGTTGAAACACTGGAAATGTGGCAGAGAGAGATGTGGTTGAAATCACCAGTCATGGCCAGGACCTGGGTTGTGTCAGTAGCTTAGCAATGGTAGAGCTGATGACATCACACTCAGCGGCACACTCCAGCAGATGGTGGGATGTAAACTGCAACTATAGTAACGCCGGTGAAATCTCTCAGTAAATGCTGACGGAACCTCACAGCTAACAGTTCAGTATCCAGGCTGCAGAAACAATGTTTCACAGTAGCATGTCCCGGACTACACCATCTGTTGCTGACAACCATTGTAACTCCACCACCCTTTATCATCTCAGGGGTGGACAAATCCAGTCCTCAAGGGTTTCCCTCAAGGGTTTCCCTGCTTCAGCACACCTGATTCAAATTAATGGTCTTGTGCAGACCTTGATGACAAGCTGATGGGGATCCGTTAATATGAACCAGGTGTGTTGTGGCAGGGTTAGGGTTAGGGTTCTCATTCCTATGGTAACTAATATGGTTACTCATTATAACCAGTAGTTAAAAAAGAACAGTTTGACACACTGAGAAGAATCAAGCACTTAAAACTCTGCTACGTTTTCATCCATAACTGTGTGCTCACTGTCTCCTTTAGTGGTTTTCATACTTTGTTTCCTGGTGCATCATTAACAGAGTAGCGTGAGACGATTGACACCAGTCTGCAAGAGTTGGGCATGTGTGTATAAATATGCATATCCTTGATGTTCTTTTCTTTGCAGGCTGTATGAACCCAATATTTTAGTTTTTTTTCCCCACATCAACTTTTTTATTTGTTAATATACTTATACATCTATTTTCGTGTTTTAGATCTGTAACACATTCAAAAATATAAAGAGTATAGGATATACGGATGCAAAAGATTTAACACAGATGTCAACAGCTCACTGCATTGATTAACTGATACAAAAAAAATGGTGTCCATGAAAAGCTGCGTCTGAAAAACATAATTGAAATGTGTCTCCATTTCTCTTTTTTCTTTTTTTTTTTTTTTTATTTATTTCAATGTGCTCAAGGCAAAAGCACAAACCTCAGATGGACCCCTTACAATCTCCAAACCCCTAGATCAGGGGTGTCAAACTGATCCATGAAAGGGCCGTGTAACTGCAGGTTTTTGTTCCAACCATGCAGAAACACAGCTGACTTGTTTCATTCACAGATCAGTTTGGCACTCCTGCCCTAGATGGTGCAGAACCACGAACCATCACTCATCACCGGCTGTTATAACCATATTATTTACAAAGTCCATCTGCACTTACTGTGCAGAAAGAAAGCCTTATCTGAGTCCCATCTAGAGACGGTATCGATGTCATTGAACTGGGGACGGACCTTTACTGGACCATCACACAATGGAAACAATGTGTTTAAATATGTAAAAGAGCATCCTGATGGTTATCAGTAAAAGTCCAGGTTCTGTAATTGCATAGTTGTATCAGTGCTGTTCAGAAAGGTCATTTACGCTTCTGTGATGGCAGCTTTAAGGCAGGAAAGAACATCAATTGCAAAGTTCAACAATTATAGTTTTATTTCAGCTATGAGCTTTTAAATGCAATTACGTACTATTTTGCAGGAGAAACGTGGAACTTGACCTATGCAAAGTAATAAAGTGGTGTATGCTAGTTGGAGAAATTCTCCACTGTAAACCACTTTGAACATAAAACTAATCCCATTAAAAAGGATTTTTCAATTGATTTTTCTTTTTACTCCTTTGACTGCTTGTCAGTGCTGTCTTTTGAAAGCTTCTGCTCATGTTTTATTGAAAGACTTGTTCAATGAAGTTTCTCAGTTTGTGCAATACAGCTGCAGATTTATTCCCGAATTGAGTAAAGTGTGTAATTAACACACACTTGATTTTTCAATGTTTTCCTTACATGAATAGATTTCTTCTTACACAATGATGAAATGAGCTTTGGTGGGTTACTTACAGGCTGCCTTTTACCTTACTATCCCAAGAATGGTTGTGCTCACAATTGGACGAGCCATTGATGTTAAAAATTGTGCATGTGTCAATGTCTGTGTGTTCGTAGGAGAAGAATCCTTAATGATCTTTGTGGACAAACGAAAGTTGAGCCGACCATCTGAAGCGAGTGAATCCAATGGCACTGTGACGCTGGAAGCTCTGCATCAGCTGGCTGCCTCCTACTTCATCGACAGGGAGAGCACCTTGCACAAGCTGCACCACATCCAGATTGCCTCCACTGCCATCAAGGTAAAAGCATTGCACGCCGCTGTTAAGTGCAATAATGCAATTAGATTACTTTGGGTGCACACCATCGTAATCGCTGCAGTTGCTCGTATGATGACGACATTTGGTGAAGTAATTGTTCTAACTAGATGTTTCATTTGGGTAAAAACTCAACAAGTTGTCTAAGCTCTATCACGATGGCGGTAAAGTCAACGAGGCCAGCATGTGCACCAGGAGCCCTACAATCTGCAAAGTTAACTAATTTAAACAAATGGAACCGTTCATATCAGTTGATCAGGTTCATTCTTTGTCTTTTTTCTTTTACTTTTGTATACATTTGCACTAGCCTACAACAGAGGTGCAGAGTGGGTTTATTCTCCAGTTTATATACAAAATCGAGAGGTCATTAAACTCACATCACAGAATGCAGGATGATTGAAAATGACAAATTGCCAGTAGGAAAACAGCCATCTTTAAACATCATATGAAAACATCAGGATCTTGGGATAAGTTTTCTTTATGCCTACGTGTCAAAATCTAGCAGGCTTGGTGGAGCCAGAACGATAAACAAAGCTGTGGCCTTCAATAGTCCGGAATCGAGACCAAAAGTCATGAACTTATGAACCAGTAAGTACAATAAGGCCCCAAAATGCAGTTTTAATATTACAGTCCCCGCTTTTTGTTTTTGCACCCCATTTTTCTTTGCACATATGACAAGCTTATCTAGATCAATATAGCGCGGTTCCCACCCAAAGGGGACACAGTATTAGCAAGGACCTCGCAATACGATATGTATTATAATACTTAGGTCACGGTGTGATATCATTGCGATATCATGTTATTATTGCGATATCATGATATATTGCGATATTCTACCCAGTTAATATCAAAATTAAAAGTAGAGATGAAAAATCAAGTTGCTGTATATGTTCATCAGATGATATCGATCATTCAGAGGAAAACTGAGTCAAAACTATTTGCTTCAAAACAACCTATTTATTGTCTATTATTAGTGTTTTTGCACATTTAATAAATAAATAAAATAAAATAAATAGAATGAAAATTTCCTAAAAAAATCGGTATTAGGAGCTCAGAAAATCGATATTATACTGGGCGGCTGAAAATCGCCATATATTGCCAAATTGATTATTTTTTATTACCCCTAGTCCCCACTATGTGTCCGGGTTTGCAGCTCAGATTGGAATCAGTTGATTGATCGGTTAAAATGATTAAAAGTGATTAAATTTGGAGTTTGAATTTTGAATTTTAGTATAATTTAGATTGCCAGATTCTGAAAATAAGGGGAACGGTAAAAGACCCTTTAGAGGCTAACTACTCTAGACTAGGCCAAAAATCCAGTTGGAAAAAAAAAAACGTAAGATTATCTAAAGCAAAGAACATTCAGTTCTCAAAATTGAAGCTCGGGGAAGGGATCAGATCTCTGATCATGCAAGAAAGATGTCGTCATTGCTTTTAGCATAATGTGGCGTAAACATGGAATCACATATGAAAATAAAAGGAAGAAACACAAAATTCAAAGAGAATTAACCTTGACTGGAGTAAATACCACCAAAACACAACATGATCGTAGCAGCCCTCACTTACAACAGAAAGACCCCCCCCCAACGCACCCAGTGAGGAGCTGGTCTAAACCCAAGCGTTTTGCACCAGCAAGTACAATAAGGCCCCAAAATGCAGTTTTAATATTAAAACATTCTTTGACAACTATATTTTCATCTGTGGACATTGGCAACATTTTCTTTTCTGACAGGCTTAATACAGTTATCTGTGCAAAAATGACATGAACATAATGTACATGTATAACGAGTAAATGACTCATTGGTGGAGTGGTGGAAGACTGCAGTCCCGGCACCCTTTTTGCTGGTTTGTCTTATTTTAATAAGTAATAAATAAATAAATAAAAAACAAAAAGAAAATCAATGCTTTTTGCAGCACTCTCTGTCCTTTATTTCTTCCCAAAATAACAGACTGAGTCATTGACTCGAGCTAACAGCCCTTTCAGTGCTGATGTTTTTGAGATGGTAATTTCACTTGTCCTCCTCCCCTGGGGAGGGAAATGGGACAAATTAAGAAAACCACAGTTGACAATTGTTAGTACTTGCCAAGTACTTGCCACTTACTAACAATTACGTTATGCAGTTTACAACCCATGACAAGATCCTTGATGGGCGACTGTGGCCTGCTTCAAAAGTTAAGTGTCATTGTTAAAAAATACTTTTGCAGGTATTTAAAACCGATAACCTGTGCATGGACAAATAAACTGCATGTAATTTTCTTACTATTTTTAATCACTCGTTCTAGCTAAAACTACCCACGGACATCTATTTTATTAAAGCTATCACTTTATTACATAACGGATTTACGTCACAAAAACGTTGAGGAAAAGCATTCTGCAGCAGTGGTTGCCAAGCTTCTTTAGATCACATCATTTACTTTGATCCCTTTTTACTCTTTATGAGACACATTTTATAACTTCGTTGGGGATAATAAGTTTCATATTTAATTAGTATGAGTGAGGAAATATTCTAATTTGTTAAATGTCATGCAAAAAGGGTCGAGTTAGTGCATTCCTGAGCCAACAGCCTCTCTGGACTGCTGGAGAAACCCCAAATGCATGGTCGACAACTCCAAGGATCTTCGACAGACCTGTTCTTTTTCCATCCATCTATCCATCATTTATGTTGACATGGGAAGACCAGATACTTCACAATAGGGTTCATCAGCTCACCAACTTGCTAATTTTCTTCAGGTACAATGCATTTAAAGAAAACACTGCAGCGATCTAGACAGATTATATATATTAGGGCTGGGCAACGATGAAAATTTTTTATCGTGATTAATCGCATGATTTCCCTGATTAATCATGATTAATCGCATTGTATTCACAAAATCAAATAATGAATTCAAAAGTAGTGTAAAGTGCACTTTTATTTAAATGTTCTGCTGCCATATGAACTAAAGTGCCATAACATTTGTTGTTCAAACGCTTTTAACATCTGCACTTGTCAGTAACACACATTTGGTGTAAATCCATAGGCGTAGTCTGACTTTTGCGTCAGGGGGGGCAAAAATTGTTAAGTACTTTCAACAAACGGGCGCACTCTCACGCGAACCGGCGCGCATGCATGCGAACCGGCGCGCATGCACACATATGTGCAAACTCGCGCGCACATGATGGCACACAAGATACACTCACCACGAAACCATGAAGTCCAAGATTAGATGATGTTCAAAACCATAGTTGCAACAGGATACATTACACAGTAGATGTTATAAATGTTAATGTTAATGATGTTAAATGTATTAAGAAACAAAATATAACATTATTCATTTAACTGTCACAATATACTGCAGTTTATTTTGGACTTAAAAAAAACATTACGGTCAAAAACATTTATTTATTTTTGCCAGTTCGTTGACAATGCAATTACATATTTCAGCCACCAGGGGAAGCAATGCTCCCCCTGCCCCCCCGCAAACTCCGCCCATGTGTAAATCTCATCTTAAAAAATGTCAAATAAAATAAAGCTTATTGCGACTGCCAGGGCATTAATGTCATCCTGTTTTTATAGAAAATAAAAAAGTCTACCAACAAAATCCTGAGTCACAATCAGAACATTAAAACTGGCAATTTCTGAGGTAACAGCAGAAACTTTTAACGGGGAGTTCAGCTTGGCAGTTGTTACAAATAACCTTGTTTCTGTCGAATCCTCCGTCTGGGAGAACTTTAAAATGAAAATGTCCATGTGAAAGTTCTGTAACTTTACTGTATCCATGTCTGTTTTAGCTTTTACGCATGTTTTTCCGCCAATTCTCTTCTGGTTCCGCAGCAGCCAGAAACAGGCTTTTCAAAACAAAAGCAAATAAAGATAAAGTGATTGTTTTAATGTTTACTGTCACCATGAGCTGTGGCTCAGTTGTTTGCTGTTAGACAAACATTAAGCTTGACTACTACAACTACTACCACTACTCCTGTTTGTTGTGTGTAAAAAAAGAGGAAAGGCCACATGACAGCCACAATACCTCTTAGCATAAATGCTACATATTCACACAGCTGGATTGATCGATTGTTTTTGGTATGACGAAGGAACTTCAGAAACACCACCCCCTGTGCTTTGAAACAAATTTCTTCCTTACAAATAAGCCACGTTCTTTGAATTAGTCTCATCTCCATGTACGATTTCATTGGCTAGCTCTTGCTATGTAGCTGTAACTTGATTGGCTGACACATGCACTGAAGGTGAAAATCCCCAAACTTTTGACTGAGGCAATGCTATTGACGTGACCACAGTTCAGTTTGGTAATGGATGACATCATCCCATTCAAAGTCTATGGAGACGGACGCAGACGATCCTTGCAACATTTACGTATGAACATACCGCACAAGCATTATTGACCCCTAAAGTCTTGTTAGTTTGGCTAGTTTCAGTGCTCTGTTTTCCTCGTCTCTGGCACAGTTGGAAGAGGTGCGGTTTAACACGGAATACTTGCACATGTGCATGGATGAGGACATGTATGTAATGTGTGCAAGGCTTGAAACACGTGCCACATGATTCATAGAAAGTCGTCATCTTGTGTAATCCACAAATTCAAACATGTGCGATGAGTGTATCTGCCAGAGGAACTCATAATAAGTCACAAGCCAAGTTATTAGAGTTGCTATCATACTATCTGTGATTAATGATAACATTGAGTCATCTGTGTGTGTCATGTAGTGCCATAATAACATCTGTACACAGTTGAGACTGTGGTAATGTGAATGCAGAGCAGCGGGGGAGTCTGGAAGAAGGCTCAGTTCTTTAAATTCTTTAATCTCTTGAACGGCCTTTGTCCTCATTATCATTAACCTCTGATGACACATTACTGAATCATTACTTAGTTTAGAAAATGCAACTCAAAATGCAGAAGCAGTGTGTGAAAATAGTAAAAGCTTTGGAGTTCAGTGGTTTGTGGAACTTAAAAGCAGTCATTTGAAGTAATTTCTTGCAGTTTCTTGTTTACAATGTTGCTTCAGTCCATTCAGTTAAGCATTAAATGTTTGCTTATGCACAGCTGCCTTAAGATCCCACCAACACATTTATCATGCTGAGGTCTAGATGTTGACTGGGGCTCTGCAATACCTTGATTCTGTTGTTTTGCATCCATTCTGATGTAGATTGGGTGGTGTGTTTGGGGCCGTTGTCCAAGTAAAAGTTTGCATGAACCAATTTCAACCAAGCTTTAGCTGATGGGATAGATAGCCTTTGGCGCACAGAGGATTTCACGGCTGTCTTAGTGACTTCTCCAGGTCCTGTACCTGTGGAATAAACCCATATCAACCCATGACAGTAGCCATTGGTTGCTCATGATGATATGCGTTTGCTCATGATGTAAAATGGCATGACATTGCCATCGATTCCAGAGGTCTTGAGGTTTGTTTAGATATAACTATATCTCAGTTTCTATTTGTTTTATAGACAGTCGCCTTTCTCCTAACAACTCTACCAAACAAGCCACCTTTATATTTAAAATGGTTACAGAGGCCAGTAAAGGTCTTCTGCAGTTTCTGATAAAGGCACAGTTTGACCTGCTGGAACATCCACTTGGGGTGCCAGCTGGCGTGGTGACTGGCGACCTAGTCCTCTGACCATCTCAACTCAGTGCTGTTACCTGCATCTGTTTATGTAGTCATTTCATTCAGTCATTTGTGATTAAAGGGGAGTTTTTCTTTGCCACTGTTTGGCTTAAAGGTTTTTTTTCTCCCACTGTGGGAATTTTATACCTGCCATTATTCTTCTTTAGGATTTAATATTATAATTTTAGTTAACGATATTTGCTTGGGGGTCATGCTCTGGGTCTCTGTAAAGCGCCTAGAGACAATTGACATTGTAACAGACGCTACACAAATAAAATTGAATTGAATTGAAGGTCTACAGATTCTTTGGTAATGGCCTTGTAGCCCTTCTCAGACTGATGGACAGGATCAATTACTTCTTCAGAATCGTTGCTGATGTCTTTCCTTCTTGGAATTGTGTCAACGCACATCCGAATGCTCCGGAGCAGCAAAGTGCCAAAAGAAGCTGATGATCAATGAATCAAGTGTATTCGATTAGCAGCTCCTGGCTTCTTTTCATACGGAGGCAAAATCCAGAAACAGTGCGCGTGACATACTTTACAACAGATAAACTGATCTGTTTGGCATTATTTATCCATCTGATTAAAAATAGCTTACGGACATCTCCTTGCTGATGCTGAATTTCGCACATTTCATGGCGCCTTGATGTGACATTTGCGTGAACGTGCCCACTCAATGAGAATGAGGCAGTTCAACTAAGAGAAGAGATGAAGCGAAAGGCATTATTTTCCCCCTCTGCCGTTTCATGTGTAAATTCACAAGCGCGTATGCAGAGCGCCACGCTGCGCTTATCAAGATATTTTCTACGATGAAAGCATCAGCCTGCATCTTTTACTGCTTAATACCTTCGGCGTGTGTTCATTCATCACTCTGTCAGCTGATATCAGACCAAATGAATTGAATAAGCCAAGTTTGTCCTTCACAACGAGTTCTTCAGGGTTTTTTTTTTCCAGAAAACTGTTTCTTCACATTGTTTTTTTTTTTGTGTGTGTGTGTTTACAGTCACTTGTGGTAAATAACAGATTAATGTCACGGAATAAAATGTAATAAGAACTACCTGGAAAAACAGCACTCTGACGCGCCGTCACCCTCCTCAGCCTGTTTATGCGACCGCGCTCGCTTCTGTGTTTTTGAGACTGGATGTAACCTGACTGACACATCCATATTTACCGCCTGAGACGTGCTGCAGGGATATGTGGTGAATCACCGGGTCAGACTGGTGCCTCAAACTGGAGAGCCTTTTTATGTTTTTCAGATGGGTTGTGCAGAAAAATGGTGAAGTAACTGCACTGAATACTATTTTAAAATTACTCCAAATGTGGCCCACCACGTCATTTTATGTGGCCCTCGAGAGCTTGTGCATTATTGGTTTAAATTTTAAGCCAATATTTTAAGACTTAAAATAAGCTTACACCGCTTTAAAGCGCATATTGACAATAAACTACATCTCCCATAATGCATTTCATCGTTACCCACGACGATAACAGTATATCACCATGAGCAAGACATCAAGACGACTTTCAGAACTTACGGACTTAAGAAAAACCTCTACAAATTGACCCCAACATGTCCAAGAAAAGAAAATTTGACGCACAAGGAAGGCAGTTTCATGAACGATGGGAAAACAAAAACAAGTTTGTACCTCAAGGTGAAGAAACAGTAGGCCTGTCTTTTGTGTTATGAGGCAGCGGCAGTAGTGAAAGAGCATAATTACGTCGGCGTTTTGACAGCAAACAGGGAGCTAAGTATGCTAAATTTAGCCTGCAAGAAAAACAAAGAATCGCTTCAGCGTCTGAAACCAAGGTAATGGAATTCTCAGTGATGCGAGAGCAGGTTTACAACCACAGACCCTGAGTGTAATATAATGATGAGTGAAATATTTGACACTTGAATAAATAGTAAATACAGAAACCGTTATTTAACAATATAATAAGATGCAGTTTAATTTATTTTGATTTTCATTGCATTTTGTTACATTCATGCTGTCAATCTGGCCCTTCGAGGGCAACCATGATACTGATGTGGCCCTCACTGAAAATAAGTCTGACACCCCTGATCTAAGTAAGAAAGCAAAGCAAAACAAAAGAAAGCAAAAAAAAAACCACAGTTCATAAAAATGCAAAATAATCTGTTTGTTAATCAGTTCCGCTAAGATCTAATGGTTTTTATTGGTGAAGAGAGCTGCTTTAGGGGTTGTCACATTAGCTGAGAGGTTGCAGAGCTGCACTGATGTGTGCAAATGAGGGAGACCGGTGTGTTGGGATGCAAAGCTCTTTCCTTCCGTGCTGCTGTCGTTTTTTTTCCAGATCCTGCAACACCCACGGGCTGCTTGAAAGCGCACAGCGCCGCCGCATTACAGCACCTCAGTGTGAAAAGGGCAGCGGCGTTCTGCTGTCGGGAAAACAATAAAGGAAAGAGGTGGTGCTTTGTGCGGCGAATACGAGTCTGGACGTTTGGAGGAGATCCGCCGAAGTTACCATGGTGATATGCCCCGGTTAAAAAGAGAGCTGTGTTTGTGACTTTGGAAACTCTGGCGTTATTCTTAAAATACCTCCGTGACACATTCATCTTGCTGTGCAGTTACCTCCTCGGACAGCTCAGAGGAGCATCGTGGCTACGCACGTGTTCTCTGCACAAAACATCTTAGATTTACCAAATATTTAACGACGACTGTGCCTTTCTTCATTTATTTCCTTTTGCACATCGGGAGACGCCGCTCATGGCCAGCCGTCCTAATTATTCGGCTCTTTGATTTGAAGAACTAGTCTGGGTCGCCTGGACTCGACTCTGACTTCCAGCGGCAGGACCAACAGATGGAGAAGAAATTGCCTTTGGATCAGCACGCAACTGATCAGAGAACCAGAGCATGTGGCTTCGATTGAAGCAAGTGTCGATAAAAGACATCTAAAATGAGTAGGGACGTCAGTTATGGGTTCATCAGTAAAAGCCCTTTTTTTAAATGGTGGATCTTGGACGCCTTGCACGAGAAATCCCATTAAGCCTGCCCCGCTGCGACTGGTTGAGACTGCGGCCATTTCTCAAGCTGCATGTTATATTACATGCACATCTTGTAAAAATATGGGAAGCAATGTGAAATCAAATACGCAGATGGTGCACTATATCTCCAGCATGCAGGGGAGCTGTCCATCTCGCTGTATCCCATTTTGCAACATGCCACTACAACAATCACAATATTGTTTGCTTCTGTTTTCCACTGGAAGCCTGCCATGAGACACTTTTAGGGTGGCATACCCTGCGATATGAATTACTGCAGTCGTTTCAGTGCCACATTGCGGCACTGCAACATTTTGGACATGTGGACAAGCATAAATGCTTTTTTTTTTTCTCTTTGAAAGAATACTCTGTCCCCAGTTATAATAAAATAACTACAGTCAACAGACAAACCGGAGTCAGAACCATGTCCAGTTAGAAAATGTTTCACCGCAGCGTAGCACATGTTTTCTCTGGGCCACATCTGTCCTTGACTGATGACAATGACTCGGAGTGAGTGTGGCTCTCTAAACTCAGGTTTATATTAACCACGCCCCTCTACATATTCCCTTGGGCCTTTAGGTCATATCTGACCTTCGCGCCATTTGCTGTAACCCGGCACACCACTTGTGCGCACAAATCCAGCACGAGATTTAGTCCACATCTGGCCCACTAAACCCTTTAAGCGCCAAAGTTGCAAAATTGCAACAAGCAACATTGCTGACTATAACAGGCTGTATCTATAAATGTGATGCCGAATCTTGTTACTACCTTTCTTTAGGAGATGGCGGACATGTGTGCCTGTAATCTGAGAACAATTTTTTGGAGGTGGCGCTATTCAAAGTTTTAGCGTAAACAGAGTTGTATAACACCCTCAGGCACAGAGACGCCTGGCGCAGCAGTGGTAGTAGTGCCGAGCGTGGCGAGAGCAGAGCAGCGCGAAAGAGTGTTTTTTCATTTACTCACGATGCCGAGAGGCCGTTTTACCGTCCACAAAGTACTTTGTCAGGTTCTGGCTAACTCCGATTCCAAGGAGGAAGACATGCAGTTGTCCAGTGAAGCAGAAACTGACATCAGTAGTGATGGCGAGTCCGTGCGACATAGTCCCCAATCAGCAGATGGTATATTGGATGCTTCACCTCAGTGTGGTCGGGGTGGAAGTATTCTGCGATCGCCAAGAAGGTGAAGGTGTCAGGGGGGCTCATAACACCGCAAATATGGAAAAATGTAGTGGGGATGAATACAACCACGGTTTTCCTGGCAGATGCGGGAGAAGCCGCGGGAAAAAACACACCGCTAATGGTGCATCGGAAATCAGGGTGATGATGATGACAATAGTGGTTGGGAGTTCTTGAGAGAAGAGGAAGAGTATCGAAAGTGGAGCCTAAATTTTGATGAGTCCGTTGATTTTTGTGGAGACGATCTGACAAATTCTGAGCCCATTGATTTAATCTCTTTTCCAAATGATGAATTCTGGAGCTTCATCACCAATCAAACAAACAGATATGGCCACCAGTGATTTGAAAGGGAAATATTGAAACCAAACTCCAGATTTCACGACTTTATGATGTGATTGTCCCTGAAATGATTTATTGTGCATGGGGTTTGAGGGAAAATCTGAAATTGAGGACTACTGGGCAGGTTTGGGCAGGTGATGTCACAATAATCAAATTAGATCAAAAATCTACTTCCATTCCAAATTTCGGTTCATACTGAAGATATTTCTCATTTACAGTATGACTTTATCTTAAACCACTTTAAAGTTATAGCCTTTTGATACCTTGATATCAAAATTTAACCTTTTCCAATATGGCCGCCACCTTGTGACGTCATAATATGCAAATTATATGAATAATTTCACTCCCATCACAGACTTTAAGTAACATTGAACAGTTTTCTAATTGACAGTTTATTTTATTTATCTCAAATTGCTTTCAAGTTAGAGCCTTTTGAAATCTTGATATCAAAATTGTATATTTTCTTTAAAAAAAACTCCAGCGCCTAAAGGGTTAACACTTGCCAGTTCCGTAAGTGAACAGCAGATGCCAATTGTGTGTACCGTCCAGGTTTACTTATTATTATTATGATAATAAATGTATACTTTTCCAATCATCAAAAAATTTGCCAAGTGCGTGAGAGTTCGAATTTTTTTTTTTTCACCTGATAAGTATTGTTTGCTCTCAATAGAATAACATCTGAACAGAGTTCAACTCTGATATGATTCATAGATTCTAGATGCTGGAAAAGACAAGAGACCTTGTAAACTCTCAATGTAAACTATTTGGTTTGAGTCTTCCTTTGTGTCGCTTGGAGCTTGGAACACGGCGGTCCACGTGGGCGATGACATCAAAGACATTCATCCCTCATATAGGACATATTATACATTGTAAATGACATTTGAATAAGTACAATTTCTCGTAGGCCTTGAGTGTTTTAAAAGCATCCCTTTTTGCATTCACAGTGCCATAGTTTGTACTTGAAGTCTGAGCCATATACAGACATTATTAAATATTCAGCTGTTTCCGCCCAACATTTTCTGCCGTCCATCACAGTTTCGATGCAGCGTTGCGAGGGGGAACGTTCCACCCAGGTTCTAAACATGCATTATGAACTCCAAGTCGTCCTGTTCTAAAACCAGAGAAACATCTCCATTTCTATCATTTTGACTTTGACTGCCTGCTTCTAACGAGCAGCCTGTTTTTCATTGACTTATCCCCAGCGAAGCCCCCGCTGTACAGTCCACGAGTGATAAAACTGTACTTCCACTTTTGCCAAAGTGAATTGGCAAGAAGACCCTGAGCTGATTTGGCTGCCGCCGCTGAACCGGAGTGCTGCTAAAACCCCCTGTGATTGAGATGAATGGGAGAAAAGCCCTCTACGGTACATTTGTTTGTGAGGCACTTTCAGGTGACTGATGTGAAATATTCACAGCATCAGCAGCCTCTAATTCGGGGACACGGGGTTTTCACCCCACCCCGATGGAGACGGACGCCAAAAACAAAGCTGCCTTTAAGGAAGAAGTGCATCTCTCCTTGTTTTAAGAGATAACATGTTTGAGCAGTGCAATTATCTGGCCTGAAGGGCCCACAGGACTGAGAGCAGCAGGAGTGGAAAATAATTAAAAGATGGGGAAAAAAATATGACATGGGACTGCTAAAAGAGGGGGGTTGCAGTTACTGCATGGAACCAGCTTTTCCATTTCAATAATTTCCTTTAACCCTTTCAGCGCCAAAGTCGCAATATTGCGACAAGCAACATTGCTGAATAAAACAGGCTGTATCTATAAATGTGATGCCGAATCTTATTACTACTTTTCACCAGGGGATGGACATGTGTGCCTGTAATCCGGGAACCATTTTTGGAGGTGGTGCTATTCAAAGTTTTAGCGTATAAATGAGTTTGAAAAACACCCTCCAGCACAGAGACGCGCAGCACAGCAATGGTAGTAATGCCGAGCGTTGCCAGAGCAGAACAGAGCGAAAGAGTGTTTTTTCATTTACTCACGATGTCAAGACGTCGGTTTACCGTCAACAAAGTACTTTGTCAGGTTCTGGCTAACTCTGATTCAGAGCAGGAAGATATTCAGTTATCCAGTGAAGCAGAAACTGACATTAGTAGTGACGATGAGTCCGCGCGCCATAGTCCACAATCAGTACAAAGTATAGCGGATCCTTCACGTCAGCGTGACTGGGGTGGAAGTATTCTGCGATCGCCAAGCAGGTGGAGTTGTCAGGGAGGCTCATAACACCGCAAATATGGAAAAATGTAGCAGGGATGAAAACAACCGCGGTTTTCCTGGCAACGCGGGAGAAGCCGCAGGAAAAAAAACACACCGATAATGGCGCACCGGAAATCACGGTGATGATGATGATGATGATGATGATGGCGGCTGAGAGTTCTTAAGAGAAGAGGAAGAGTACCAAAACTGGAGCCTAAATTTTGATGAGCCTGTTGGTTTTTGTGGAGATGATCTGACAAATTCTGAGCCAATGGATTTAATTCTTTTTTCTAAATGATGAATTCTGGAGCCTCATCACTAATGAAACAAACAGATATGGCCATCAGTTCTTTGAAAGTGAAATACTGAAACCAAACTCCAGATTTCATGACTTTATGATGTGATTTTCCCTGAAATGAAAGCTTTCATTGTGCATGGGGCTTGAGGAAAAATCTGAAATTGAGGACTACTGGGCAGGTTTGGGCAGGTGATGTCACAATAATCAAATTAGATGACAAATCTACTTCCATTCCAAATTTGGGTTCATACTGAAGATATTTCTCATTTACAGTATGCCTTCATCTCAAACCACTTTAAAGTTATAGCCTTTTGAATCCTTGATATCAAAATTGAAAATGTTCAGTTTTGATATCAATATGGCCGCCACCTTGTGACGTCATAATAGGAAAAATATATGATTAATTTCTTTCCCATCACAGACTTTGAGTCATACTGAACAATTTTCTCATTGACAGTATACCTTTATCTCAAACTGCTTTCAGGTTAGAGCCTTTTGAAACCTTGATATCAAAAATGTATATTTTCTTGAAAAAACTCAGGCGCCTAAAGGGTTAACTGTTTCTGCCATTGGTTAAACAGTTTGGAGTTGATGAGATGAAAATGGGCAAAAAAAAATCTCCCATAGTTGTTTTTTTTTCTGTTTTCAGTGTTGGTTGGAGGTTCAGTGGGAAACGGTGTGAGAAGAGACATAATAAGGGATCGGTGACCTGATTTGTTCTGCCGGCTGAGCAACGGTTGCAGTCGAACGCGGCTCAAAAAGTTTGGGGCTAGCTTGATGACGGGATAACAAAACCGAGAACACAGAAACACATGAATAATTCATGTGTATTTTTGGGTGTGTGTGTGTGTTTTCATTATTCAGAAAGGAAGATAAATGTTTTACAGTTTGTCTTTGTCACCGCGTCTCCTCGTGATTTACATTTCAACGGTATAAATTTCCCTCCGTGATGAGCCGCGGATGGAGCAGCCTCCAACAGAGGTGTGATATGAATAGCTGGATGATGGAGTATCTCTTGGTATTAGTCATTCAGCGTGATGATTGTAAAGAATTTAATTTCTTCCAGCTAATCTGTTGCTGCTCGAAAGAAGTGCAGTCAGATTTGCTCCCGTGGGCCTTCTTCAAGTGACTGGCACTTCCTGTAAAACAGAGTAGTTTCCCCCTCTGTGAACATAACTCCACATACAGTTTTAAATTGCACTTTCAGCTACCAAAGGTCCTCCTCTGCTCTCCTGTGCCGTGGCATGACTCCTTTTTTTTGTTTTTTTTTTCCTTTCTGAAGGCACACAATAATCTCACTCTGATGCTATTTTGTTCCTCTTCTCCTTCCCTTTTTCCTCGCTCACGCTTTAAGCTTATCCCTCTCCGCTCGACATTAGAGCGTAAGCCATCGCAACAAAGTGGTCTTAAAACATGCATCTGAATCCTCAAAGACTGCATAAACACACGGGAACGAATCTCGGATGCAAATGTGGATTTACCCATCTCCTGTTCCGCCGGTGATTAAGCGCACGACAATTCTTGAAGGTGCAGCAAATGAGGCAATTTTGAGATGAGCAATGATTTTTCATGAAACATTAATGCTGTCTTGTACTTTTCTTTTTTCTTTTTTCCTCCAGCAAGCAGAAAGTGCAGCAATTTAAAGTCCTTTGTTGCTCAAATATCCGACAACACAAACTCTCTGAGTAACATTTTATGCTGTTTTTTGTGGAATAATTCATACGCGGGCGGGCATTCACAATGGCGATGGATCTTCATCAGTAAAATGCTCTCATCTAACTGCTATTATAATAATATTAAAGCCTTGCATTTTTAAATAATAGATGTGCCTCAGAGCCAACCGTATCCGCTGAACATGTTAACGGGCTAAGTGATGTGTTTGCCCTGCCATTCCGTTAAGCTATTATCATGATCTGCTAATGCAGGTGTCTTTATCATCAACTTATAAGACCATTTCCCTTTTATCTGGTTCATTTTATTCAGCTTGGAAGGTCTGAATTTTCACTTTTCCATAAAATCCTGCATGAAGTATGTTTACTTCCTGCAATAGTTTGGAAACAACATTTTATTCCAAACTGTGAATCTTCGAACAATTATTTTTTGTCATTCAGTTGTTTGTCAGTATCGGTGTTGGGTTTCTTATTAAAAAAGACAAAGAAATAATAATTCTCCTCATGAGTGTATACTGAAAGTAACTTCTTCTATTAATATAGACTATATGTTGCTTTCCATTGCACCAATAATTGCCTCCTTTCTTCTCAAAATTCAGACCTGCATGTGGCTGTGAAAGGCCAGCTAAAATCTTATTTGGACAGGATTAGTATAACCTGTGGTTCAGATGACTTGCAATGAATATTTTTATGAAAATGGTTGTTTCTACAGGAAGAAAGCCCTTCGATTTACTTTTCTGAGATAAACTCACTGCCATGTGCCCCTGCAGGACGTCACAACTAAGTTTGCAAACTTCATACTAAAACCAATGCAAATAATGCTGTAGTAAGTCGATCCATTTAGCAGAAATAATAAGATCTTCGTACCTGTTGGATGACTCCTTACCAAGCGTGGTAACGTCACCAGCACTGATCACTTTCATGCATTCTGCGTTGCACGTACAGCTAAACTCAATAAGCTTGTTGTTGTATGCACGATTGATGGCTCTGCGTAGAGAGACATGCAGCCAACATAAGGGACTAAAACAGTCTGCTCCATATCAGTGGTGCAAACAAAGTGGAACATGTTATATGAGTTGGAGATGATGAATGTTGAGCAACAGTGACTTTTTACTGTCAATCCGGTACTGCAGCTCTCTATCCAGCTTGAAAACAATGAAGAGAGAAACGGGAAATACGTAGAGGGACATACAACGCTACCAAACAGACCGGTCATACTGTTTGTAATCTGTGTCGACCTGACGTGTACGTGTACATTTCTCCTGGAGATGCACATCAGGGTCCCCAGCTATGGCTAGCATTAGCAGCATAAATCCCCTAACTCAGGCATTCCACAAACTTCAGAATACCAAGGCCCAATTTAAAATTTGAAATATCTCTGCGGACCCACCCAAACCTTTCATCACAGTTGTGATCAACATACAAGACTAGAAACTATGTTTCAATATTAATATAAGGGGTCAACAAATGAGCTGGTACTTGTCATATTAAGTTGACAGTAGAATGACAGTTTGTTTTATTCAGGTATTAATGTTTATTTTTATATATTTTACGGTAATAAAAAACATTAAAAAACTAAAAAGCACTTGGAGAGCGCAGACTTCTGCCAAGCGCAACAATTCCCCCATATAGCGATTTACACCATAAATATTAGTTGTACATATAGAACTGACAATATGCCACCACTTAAAAAAAGTACCATATTCTTCCTTTATTTTATGATGCACACAAAAATAAATAATGATAATTTATCTCATGCAATATTTGTTTCCAAAGTCAATATATTGAAATTAAAACAACCTCAAATTTTTTATAGAGATTGCGATAAAATTCGCCTTCTGAATCAGATCCGAATCAGCCCTTGAAATTTGATAGAGGTTCCCATTGTCAATCCCTGGGTCAAATTTCATGAGTTTTGGGCAATAATTAACGGAGATATTGAGAAACAAAATTTCCGTCCCCATTGACTGCAATGTTATCGAAAATTTGAAAGTGATTCAGAATCCATGATTTCTTCCAGATCACACCCAAAATATAATGATCAAAATCCATCCATAACTTTTTGAGTTATCTTGAACACAGACAGACAAACAGACAGATAAACGCCGGCAAAAACATAACCTCCTTGGCGGAGGTAAAAATTGAGGTATTTAAAACCTATTTGTTTATTTTTAATGACTTCTCACTGCCACCTGCAGTACCAAGTCAGCCCACTAGGGGGCCGCGCACTTTGGTAATCGCTGCCCTAACTGATACTGAGAAAAATGAAATGCACTTGAAACCAATTTTAATTTAGAACTTTTCTGAATGTATACACTCTTTGTGGTAGGAAAACTGCGCTCAAAGCAGAACAAAATGACTTTTGTTCACGCTAAAGCGTTGGTTTCATTTTACATCTGACAAAAACTTGCCAACTTTTACGAAGCAGCGTTGAGCTGCAGTGATCATCCGTACCTGTCGGCAAAAACCAAGACGTTCCTTATGCTGTTGTATGTGCACCGCTCACGATCCTACATCACACATGAGCGATGATGAAGCTAGCTCACAGAGCGACAATGGAGTGGCCACGGACATCTCTACAACAAACGAGTAAAACCAAAACGTAGCTGCTGTGTCGTGTTCAGCCTAGTTGAGTTCTCAAATACTGGCTCTTACTTCTACCAGAAATTGAAATAATTTATTCTTTGTGGGGCTGCTCAAGTCGGAGCTACTGTATGTCAGCTTTATAAACTGCAATGTTTTTCTGAACTAGTGTGTGTGGCAGTAAAATGACAACGTTTCCGCAGACAGAGAGAGGGATGCCTTCAGGGCTTCACGCGGGAATGCTTACTTGCTTGACTGTGCAGATAAATCAAAGAAAGAAAAAAAAATGATTGGAGTGGAGAAACACAAATGCAAATTTCCCCACGCAGGGCACAGGGACCAACTGCAAGTTAAAAAATAGATAAATAAATAAACTCCATATACATGAAGTAACACTTCTGAGATCTGTATTTAGTGCTTATGGTACATTTTGGAAGCTGCTTGACTAATTCCATAAAGAGAAACAGGTGTAGCTCTGGAGGAAATTACCTAAAAAGGTCAAAAACCACAGCCCCAAGCACATTAAAACCAAAAGAATGGCTTTGCATTGGACGACATTATCATGACTTTGTGGAAATTGCTAGAAAATACTGCCAAGTCACCACTGTCGGTTCTTAACAGTTTTGCAAACGATTCTTGTTTCGCCGTCGCTGTGATATAACCCGTCAGCAGTCGCGACAGCAGCCGGTCACAGGTTCATAGCTGTCATTTAAATTCTCCACTGCAAACTCAGTCTTCATATCACCAGCCAGCCTGAAGAGACCAGTGCAAGCAGAACAGAAAAAAAAGGGATGAATGTTTCTGCAATCCATTTTTAAAGAAGTTTTCAGAGGGGTAGAAAGCATCCAAAGGCGCGCCCGGAGGAGAAAGTAAAACGATAAACTGGCCACGTCTGCCGGCGCGCGTGAACATCGCAAACTGCTTATTCTGGGGAAGTATTTAAATGCAATTAAATGTTCCATTAAATGCAGCTGTTAGTTATTCTAACACAGTCAGCACAATTATCTCGTACTCGGTTATGGCACATTAATAATTACCCCGCCGACTGATCCATTTCATTTACATATATTTATAGAAGAGCTTGTGTGTTTTTCCCTTTGAGCCAAATGGAAAAAAAAAAAGAAAAGGAAAGATATGCCCAATGAGATATTGAAAGAAGTAAAATATTCTTTTAGGGTCACTTTCAAATTGAGAGGGCTGACTGTGCACACATGCTCTGCTCCGCTGGGTTCTCCTGCAGATGGTCTAATTTTTATGCACAGAAGATCCATCGCTACATTTGCATTTGGCCAATTTTCCTATTTAAGTTGGACATCTGTCCGTAGTAGAATTTCATTCTGTGGGTCCCTACAGAGAGTGCTTGGATTTTAATTAACTGTATTAAAATATCAATAATAAAAGTAAAAAAGAAGCTTACCTCCCTCTTGAACACTTTTTCTTCAGCTGTGCCTACCTGACCTGATTGAATAAATAAAATAAAAAAAAAAAGACTATTTCTGGAGAAGTAAGCTGAATGAAAATGTCCTGTTATGAGTTTATTTCCATGGAAAGAGACAGTAGATATAAAACCACGCAGAGCTGCCAGCATGAATTCATCTCTGTCTGTTCTGAGTGTTTCCCGTTGACCTTGTAGCTGTCAAAAGTAGCAACTTTTCTGCCCACAGCGGGGAAGTTACCTCCCAGCTCTGGGCTCATCGTCATCAATCTGAGAAGGAGATGTGGTTGCTTTTTCATTGACCTTTGGGAAAACATTCAAAACAAACACTGTCATGACGCCTGGCAATAAGTCACATGTTAGAGCTAAGGAGATGGATTTCCCTTCAGGATGGCAGTTTGTCTTCGCCGCCCGTCGAGCCCCGAGTACGACATCCTCGCAGACGAGGAGAAAATTGGAGATAATAAAATGTTACATGCATGCCTATGTTCTGTGTGCGTTGGAGAGAACGTGATCGAAATCATCTGATTATTGGAGTCTTTAGCATTAAAGCAAATACAGCATCAGACGGATGATGATGCATTTCAAATATTAAGATTTAAACGGTAACTTGAGTAGGAATAACATGTAATAACTTAAAGTTGCCGTTTCCTATTTGACTTTGTCAGGCTCTTAAACTGTGGGGGATTTTTGCTTCACTTGAGGTTTTTGTGCATTAGCATATGTGCAGCTCCCTTAAGGCACCATCACAGCATTGCAATTCAGTTGGGGGCTGGATTTCGAGAAGACCATTCCAATTGCATGATTTTATATTTATTTTCTTTCGCAGCCAAGCTTATGTAGATTTGCTGGAGTCTTGTTCAAAGACATGACCTTGACCAAGCTTTAGCTGTTGTATATACACCCTCACATTCGCCTCTAGAATACTCTTGCATTCAGATGACTTTAACGAAAGGCAATGTCACCCCCCCCCACCTTATTGCTGCAGAACAGAATTACTGTGCCTGATGCTTCTGAAATGCTGCGTTTGGATTTTCCAAACATGACACCGGACATTAAGGCCGAGCAATTCGAACCTCTACATTTTTCCTGCAGTCTTGTGGTTTCTTCAGCTACGGTTTTTCAAACCCCCGTCATGTTCGGCATCTTAGGACGACCCGTTAACATTAACCAGTCACATGCTCAGTAAGACCTGTGGGGTGTATATGTGGGTCCTGGGTTGTGAGCCTTGTACTGTCGGCCGCTGGGGTATATAAATGAATCCTGTAGAACATTAATCTCCAAATTCTTTGGAAATGGTTTTGGGACCTTTCCCAGATTGATGTGAAGCAGCAGTTGCTTCTCTTTGGTTACTGCTTATGTCTTTCCCTCTTGGTATAGTGTTTGTTAACACCCATTTGAATGGTTAAGACCGTCAAAGCGCCAAAATGTTTGCTATTATAAAGGTCTACACTAGTGGTTTTAACCTTGTTGGATGTACTGAACCCAGCCAGTTTTATATGCACATTCACCAAACCCTTCTTTATTACTTCTGCCAAGGAGGTCATGTTTTTGCTGTCTGTTTGTTTGTTTGTCTGTGTACAAGATTACTCAAGAAGTTATGGATGGATTTTGATGAAATTTTCAGGAGTTGTCAGAAATGTGAGAAGGAAGAACTGATTTCATTTTGGGTGTGATCCGGAAGAAATCCTGGATTCGGAATCACTTTCATATTTTCAATAACATTGTGGTAAATGGGGCCAAAAAAATGTGTTTCTCAATATCTCTCAAAATATCTCTCAAAATTATTGCCCAAATTTCGACTCAGAAATGTAAAATTCGACTCAGGAATTGACAATGGGAACCTCTTTCAAATTTCAAAGGCTGATCCGGATCTGATCCAGAAGGTGGATTTTATCGCAATCTCTATGAAAACATTGAGGTTGTTTAATTTCAATATATTGACTTTGGAAACAAATATTGCAAGAAATCTTTATAGCATTATTATTTTTTTTGTGTACGTCACAAAATAAAGGAAGATATGGTTTTTTTAGCGGTCTCATATTGTCAGTGCTATATGTACAACAAATATTTTTATAGTGTAAATCGCTATATGGAGGAATTGTTGCACTTGGCGGAGGTCTGCGCTCTCCGAGTGCTTTTCTAATTTAATAATAGATATGATTTTTTTTTTTCAAATTCAATCCATAGATATGTTTTACTGGTGCACAAAATGAGCCATGCATTAATATCACTGTGATCAAAGAACAAAACCAATCCAATTCATGAACAGCATGAATTGCATATCTTACTTATAATTTATCGTATTTATCATTGATTTTCTGAACCCGCTTTATCCTCACTAGAGTGACGAGGGTCGCTGGAACCTATCCCAGCCCAGAGCCTAACACACACTCATCACCTAATTTCCATCAGGCTACAATAGTGAATATTTACTCCAAATCAGTGTGACTTCTGCTGTTGCCTTTGAGAGACCCGTTCAGAAATCCGTGGCTTCACCTTGGCAAGTGCCACTCTAATGTCATTTTCACAGCAAAGACTGTTCCTTTTCTTAGTTTTTATGTCCAGCATCCTTGAAAAGGGTTGCTCCTGAGACCTCCACCAAACCCCTGGGACTGACTCACCGAACTCCTAGGGTTCGATTGAACCCAGGTTAAGAACCACTGGTCTACACACTTCTGTGACGAGAATGTGCAGCGAGTGGCTGCAACTTCATCTCTTAATCCATTAGGAAAGAGTTAGGGGGTACTTTATATTACCCATGTGATTAGATATTGTATTGATTGTATTTTTAACAAATGGACCTGTGGTTTACAAACTGACACACTGGCACCTGATTAATGGTTTCCCTCATGCAATGCCAGCACAAATGAGCAGTTATTCAGAAGTGATCATGGAGCCAAAGAGAAAAGCAAACTTTAAATCAGACAAGATATTGAAAGAAATTCAAGGGGACTCCAGCCAGTCTACATGCTAATTTACAGCCAAAATAGTGAGTTAAAAGAGTCAAAGTTGCAGCTTTGGGGTGTGTCGCTGCTGCAGTGAACAAAGAGCAGCAGACAGAACTGAGGTCGACATTAAATTATTCTAAAAAGGAATGCATGACAGCGTCTCTGGTCATTAATTCTTTGTGTCTTTTAAGGACTTTTCTCTCCTGCACATCAAAAAGCTCATGCAATGTTCACCAGCAGTCTAAGATGTGTATCTCTGTGGAGGCAGGTTTGAATTTTCTTAGAGTTCTGGTCATTTCCTTCACAAAGTAAGATTGCTGTGCTTACGTTCTCTTTCATACAAAAAAGACAGTTACTTTTCACAATTAAATATCACAGTTTATATACTGTTGGCACTCAAAGGCCCAATCGTACACTTCCCCTTACCCGTTACCACTAGCCGCTACCCGCAAATTGCGGGTATAGGAACCTCCGCTAACCGCTAATGCAATCTTCTGCTCATTAAAGCCGCTAGCGGGTTTAGCAAGGTGGAAGATTGCGTTCTTTGCGGAGGAACGTCCTTCCTGGTACCTGCTATCCCTAATTAGCGGCCTTAAGAGATCTGGCGGAAAATGGGACCCGAAGTTCCTTCAAATTTATAGTGTGAAAGTATTGTGTCTTTTTGTGTCAAACAGTGACCGTATGAAAGACTGTACAGGGAAACTTTGTCAAAACGGTCACCTTATTATATTCAGTATGCTATAATTACTTGCACCTTAATGCATTGGCCTGTGATTAATTTTGACAGCATACAATGGCCAAATTGCATGAAAAGACTGGAGGAGTTTTCATTTTTTTTAAAGAAGACTGTTTGACTTCATGTATTATTCATACGACGTTCATTCATTCATTTTTACTGATTAAAAACATTTTAAGTTATAATACATTTGAGTATATTTAGAATTTATTACAGAGTCACTTTGGCAGAGATTATGCAGCGAGTACTAATTAATACCATGTGAGCTTTAACTGAAACAGACTCAGTCGGTTTGTGTGGAGCAGGGGATCAGTTAGCAACCTCAGCAGCTTTAGAGAGCAAGGCAAGGACGGTGTACAAGCTGAAATAAATATACGTAAGGAAGTATAGATGTTTCCCAAAACTCCTCCTCTCTGTTAGATCTGCTGTCATTTTAATTCTGGTTGTTCAGAAACGTTTCATTGGATGTCGGACGCTCAACGCAGAAAGCGTTGTAAAAGCTGCTTTACTACTTTTTTCAATTATTTCTTACTTTCCCTGCATTCTGTTGTTAGAGGTTATCGTCATTTGTGTTTCTGTCACAGATGAGGTGCAAAGTACCAATCACAGGTGGGATGGATTTACCCAGCTGTGTTCTTCGGTTGTGTCTCCGGACCAGACCATGTTTGTCCATGTTTGTCTAAAGCAGTGCTTCTCAATTATTTTCTGCTGCGCCCCCCATAGGAGGAAGAAGAAAACATTTCGCGCCCCCCCATGTCCGTGCAAAAAAGACCCTACACAATATAGCTAATACTCCTTGCACACTGTGATAATTGGAGCACCACTGCCCCCTACTGGAGTCTATGTGCAATTACACTTCATTCCAGTACGACAAAAAAACAAAAACAAAAAAACAGCTTGTTCCCAGGGTCACACACGGCCCCTTGGCATTGCACCGCACCCCCCCAAAGGGTCGTGCTCCACTATTTGAGAAGGACTGGTCTAAAGGATCGGGACAATCCTCGAACACATAAGTCACTGATTGACTGTCTGCGGGTCGATACCTGCTGCTTGACTCCTCTCATTCCCTGAATATAATCTGAAAAAAAAAAAAATATTATCCCTATGTGCATCACTCACTGGGGTATTTCTATGTCCGAACCTGCTTTAAGTCAATTAACCCGACTTGGAACATGTGTATGAAACCAAATGCCTTTAACGCCTCCAGCTGGTGCCTGCAGGACGTCCATTTATACCAGACCACTCAAGTTTCTTTGCCTGTCATCACTGGCTAACGTGCCCTTTAAAGGAGTGAATTTTTATTGCTAATTTCATACACGTTGCTGTTGTTTGTCAGGCTTATGCAAAAATACAGTGGCGAAGCGTGGCATGTGGACAAGTGAGGCAGCCGTATCCTCCACAGACCAACGGGTAAATGCCACTCCATCAGTGCCAAAGCAACAATTCCTGCCAACTTGTTTGGCGCGTCACTTCATGTCACTGAACCATTTCCTTGATATGTAAAAAGAGTTCTCTCGGGAAGAGGATAAAAAAATTAAAATGTGCTAACTTGCTAGCTGTGTTTACTCCCTTCAAACTTTTCAATAGCCTGCATGGGGATTAATTTATTCTCTTCTGAGAACTTCACACCACCCACACGGTCGCATCAGCTTCAGACGTGATCGAGCTGAATTCCACAAGAGACATGTTAAAGCACAGTTCTGCTCAAAAGCTGCTGCTAAAACAGATGAAACTGCACAGATTTGAGAGAAAAATAAAATCAATACACATTTGTAATAGGCTTGTGTTGATTATTATAACGCTCTGGGTCTCTGTAAAGCGCCTGGAGACAATTGACATTTTAACAGACGCTATACAAATAAAATTTAATTCAATTGAATTATAATAAATATAATAAATATCATAACAAATATTATAATTCAATGTTTCCCATTTATCCCAGTTTTGGTTAAACAACATGTGATGGATTTTATTTTGATTAATAGAAAATAGAATGAAAATTTCATCAAAGTGAGAAAAAAATTTCAAACTCTGTCTCTAGTCTTTTTTTTTTCTCTTTTATTTCCGCTAATGTGAAAAGTGAACATACCCTTCACAGTATTAAAAAAAAAAAAAATCTAGTCCATAGCAGGAGTCCAGGTGTTATTTCCTGTTAACCGTTAAGTGAGGACTTTGGCTGTGTGTTCAAGATTATGGGCCTAATGGGAAGTAGCGTGAAGTTGCCGGATGTTTTCCACCATGTAGGACTATTGAACATACAGGACCGTTTCAATACAGAGCGCAAAGCGCAGTTTCGTATTACATCTCTGGATGCAGCGGTGGACTTTGTTGTGCGACAGTGGTTTATCAAGTTTGGCATGATAGATGATGGTGTTGCCAGAGGGCTCGACGGTCACAAGAGTCCAACAAGGTTCCTGACATTGGAAATACTTCCCTAAAATCCCAGGATGTTTTCACATGATCATAAACTGTAAATGTGTATAAGTCCTATCACCCATGTCCTGCAATTTTTGTAATGAGAAATATATATTTTCGACACGACTGATGATTCCGTTAGAGCAGGAGTGTCAAACTCCAGTCCTCAAGGGCCGCTGTCCTGCATGTCTGAGACGTTTCCTGCTTCAGCACACCCGATTCAAATGAATGGATCATTAACGGACCTGTGTAGACCTGGATGACAAGCTGGTGGTGATCGATTCATTTGAATCAGGTGTGCTGAAGCAGGAGACTATCCAGGACATGGCTATGGCAAGCCATTTTAGCGTTTATTCCATATCCGTGATATCAGACCTCAGTTCTCTTTACTAGTTTGCACTTTACCAACACTAGTTGAACATTTTTAGCACTAGTTCAGTATTGTGTTGCACTAGTTGAACAAAAGGTTATACTAGTCACAATTTTCAAGCAACTTGTAACACTTGTCCAGCTAGTTTAAGCAGAGGCTGTACTAGTGAAGCCATGTCTTGCACTAGTAGTTTCAACGTTTATGCTAGTCACCTTTTACACATAACTTTTTGAGTCACCTTTTTGTGTTAAAAAGGTGACTAGCATAAACTTTGATACCATTAGTACAAGACATGACTTCTCTGGTACAGCCTCTGCTTAAACTAGCTGGACAAAAGTGTTACAAGTTGTAAAAATTGTGACTAGTATAACATTTTGTTCAACTAGTGCAGTCTAGTGCAATAAAGTTATTCTTTGTTATAAGTTTATCTATATTTCCTTCTTTTTTTCTTTTTCCTAAAGTTAAAAAGGATACGGTGTTATGCAGAGGTGTACTTAAAGCAATTTTATAGACAAACTAGAAAAGCACTCGGAGAGCGCAGACCATTAACAGATTGCGATAAAATCCGCGTTCTGGATCAGATCCGGATCAGCCTTTGAAATTTCATAGAGGTTCCCATTGTCAATCCCTGAGTCAAATTTCATGAGTTTTGGGCAATAATTAACAGAGATATTGAGAAACCAAATTTTCGGCCCCATTGACCGCAATGTTATCGAAAAATTTGAAAGTGATCCAGAATCCAGGATTTCTTCCAGATCACACCCAAAATGAAATCAGTTCTTTCATTTCACATTTCTGACAACTCCTGAAAATTTCATCAAAATCCATCCCTAACTTCTTGAGTTATCTTGAACACAGACAGAAAGACAACCGCTGGCAAAAACATAACCTCCTTGGCGGAGGTAAATATACTATTTATAGTTGTGGGGGGGGGGGGGGGGGGGGGTGTTCTTCTTCCCTTCCGCAGCAGAAAATCATTGAGAAGCACTGAACTAGTGCAACACAATACCAAACTAGTGCTAAAAATGTTCAACTGGTCTAGGCAAAGTGCAAACTAGTAAAGAGAACTGAGGTCTGATATCACGGATATGGAATAAATGCTAAAACGGCTTGCCATACTTGCTCGACAGCCCTCGAGGAATGGAGTTGGACACCTGTGGGTTAGAGAGTTCGGCACAAACCGATCCACAACCGCATGGAAAAGCCAAACCTTTGGTGGATGTTTGTTTTTTACCCTCTCCTGTTAATCCTATAAATGTAGAATCTCTGACAAAGGTGTTGCTTGTGCATCTTCTCAATATTTCTGTCGTTCTTTGGCTCTCAGCTTATCTTTTTTTTTCAGTGTGGTTTTTCTTTTTACTTGTATTTTAAACAATTGACTCAAATTCAGTAAATTAGAGATTCAGGTTTTTGCTGCATTTCAGAAAACTAACCAACTGGGCTTTGTAGTCTTGGTTGGAATAAAATATTAGAATAATTACGAGAGAACAACTCTCAGAGCAACATCGTGAAACTCAGATTCGTTCAGCCCCGTTTGCAAATTGACGTTCAGGCCGCTTTAGTGGGATTGTTGCTCATCAAACTCCAGCCTGTGCAGTCCTGCAGCAATATTGCATACCTCACATAAAAGTTTGCACCAAGCAATTACAGGAATCCTCAGGTGCACGTATAAATGAGGACACGCTTACGCTTGCGCACGGAGGACTTTAGCATGTTATGAGTGTCAGTGGGCATTTTAATGAGAAAACAAAGTGTGGAGATCAATTTGACAGATGACACCCTAACTTACTCATTACACTTTCCACGGGGGACACTTACCACAACTCAATTTCCAGCTCACTGACTCACAGAGTCGTTATCCTAAATATAATTTGCACAAAAGAGAAGCCCAAAGATTGTGTTTAGAGTTTCTCCAAAGAGAAGATGGCAAAGGGAAAGACTTGTCATCTTATTCTGTGTGACATTTCGTACTGTGCTTTCTCCCTCCTCCATTGGTTGCCCCCCCCCCCCTTTCTGTTTCTCTCTTCATATTAAATGCTGTGAGTCAGTTTCTTTCTCAGGACACTGTGGATTATTGTAACATGGCTCCGCTCTCCTCCTTTCAGGTGACCGAGACAAGGACGGGCCCTCTCGGATGCAGTAACTATGACAACCTCGACTCTGTCAGCTCTGTTTTGGTTCAGAGCCCCGAAAACAAGATTCATTTGCAAGGTTGGCCATCCATAATTGAACTCCCCCAATTTCTGATGGAATTGTCACAGTGTCTGTTCTCTGGCGAGCTTATAACTGCAGCATGAGAGTGTCAGAACGAATTTAGCTTCAATCACTCTTTTTGGATTTTTTTTTTTTCTTCAAACGCATGCTCGCAGGGTTCTGAAATAAATCCTCAGCAGTAACGATTCAGAACAAAAGTAGCAGAACTGCACAGCACGACCTAAACTTTAAGGGAATCTCGGCGTATCGCATGTGATGCTGAGCACATATCGAATGTGGCAGTTTTAAGTGATTTGCAAAACCCATCGTGCAGCACACTTCCTGTAACCCGTGAATAGCTCCCAGACGAGCCCCCCCCTTCATTCATCCTTGGTTTGTCCTGTTTTTCTGGCCTTGTTTCAGGCCTCCAGGCCGTGCTGCCAGAGTATCTGAGGGCCAGGTTCGTGCAGGCTGCTCTCAGCTACATCGGCTGCAATGAGGAGGGCCAGTTTGCGTGCCGAGACAACGACTGCTGGTGCCAGTGCGCCGTCGACTATCCGCGCTGTAACTGCCCCGAGGTGGAGCTGAGGGCGATGGAAGCCAGCCTACTGCAGATCCGGGACTCCTGGAACTCGGCCAACCAAGAATTTGAGGAGTCGGGTCCGTTTTTTGTGTGTTTTTAGTTTGTTTCTGAACCCTGATATTGAGCCTCTCAGTGACATCAAAAACGACAGCGTGTTGTCAGATGAGCTGATTTGGAAACAAAGCAAAGTCAAAAATGACAGGGAAAGAAAGGACAAATACATATCTCAAGATTACAAACATGACATGAAAAAAAAGAACAGGAGAGCCGTCTCAGCCATTTAAATAGCTTCCAGTTTGAGCAGTTTCCTGGTGTCATGCATGGCCGAGGGTTATGAATCCTAATGACAAAAAAAAAAAACCTATCAACCTGTCAGACATGACAGCATGTGGCATAACACCTCAAAATCAATCAGTTATGTAATGCAGTGATTCCCAAAGTGTGGGCCGCGGCCCCCTGGTGGGCCGTGGTGGTACTGCAGGTGGACTGTAAAAGGTCATCAAAATTAAACAAATATGTTTAAAATCTTCTATATTTTTTAAATATGTTTTTAATTAAAATATTCCTGACATGATTAAAAAAAAAAGAAAAACATTAAGAAGTGATAAAACAAACCAGTTAAGTGTTATTAAGTGTCACCTTATTTGTTGACCCTCTTACATTAATATCGAAACATAGGTTCTGGTCTTGTATGTTGATCACAGTCGTAATTAAAGGTTTGGGTGGGCCACAGAGATTATTCACATTTCAAATTGGGCCGTGGTATTCTGAAGTTTGGGAATGGCTGATGTATTGTCATTATTGTTCAATCTATTGAGAAATATGTTTTTTTTTTTAGCAAAGAATACAAGAAATGATGTATGCATTGATGCACAGTTCTGTAAATCTAATACTGTCAGAAAGCGCCTGTTGCTTATTGATTGCTGACCCCCCCACCACCCCTCCCCCCTCCTCCCATCAGTGTCTGAATGCAGACAGAGATTCAACTCACAAAATGTCTTCTACTTACTGATCTGACTTCCCGTGGTGTGGATTGTCAACCCCCTCCAGCCCTCCTCCCTGACATCCAAACAAGTAGCTTATGGTGCCATTTGAGCTTCTGTGTGTGTCGTGAGACATCATGGTTCAAATTTCAAAGTCCAGGATATAAAAAAAGAAAAAGAAAAGAGGAGAAAAACCAAACAAATGAAAAGGCAGCATTTAAACTGATGTGACTGGATCAACAGTGATTCAGTCAAATGAAGGCCCTCCAGCCGCCTGAGGAGGGTCTGTCATGCCCCGATAGCAAAACTGCAGTTGCCCTAATCTCGTAGCGGCGCGTGACGCAACCTCTTGTAGGACACTTAACGGCTCAGCTGTTGCCGCTTTCGTCGCTTGACCCCATTTAAATGCACGTGGCAAAACGGAGCACGTCAACAGATTCGCACACAGGCCTTCAACAGGCTCTTTTCAGCGGCGGTTGTATTAAATTATCCACTATCCGCTGCACTCTTAGGCCATTATCTCCAACGCTGCACCCTCTCAGTGCCGGACGTCACTCAGAGTTTTCGTCACATCCCCAGTTTCTGTGCATCATTACTGAAAACGAGCCGCATTCACAGGCTCACGGTGCGTCTCGCTATTTCGGGCGTTTCCAGCGTCGCCTTGAGCGGTTCTGGAGCACCTTGCTGGCTGTATTACTTCTGCACTAAGAGCAGCTTGATTAGCACACAGTTGGCAATAAAGTAAGCGGCAAGGTGCCCCGAAAGGTGCAGCTGCAGTGCTGTGTTTAATAAAGAAAAATTAGCTCCCCGTAACCCCCCGTTGCATCGGCCTGCACCATAGATCTTATGCAGAAGAAGTCACATCAGTAACTGGGGGATTAATAATCATAACTCTGATTGTTAAATGGGGTTTCTGCAGACAGCTGACGGCAGATATGATTTGCTTTGATCTCACGCTGAGTTTAATGCGCTTTATTAAAAAGATCTTACATCCTTTTGGGTGAATTTTTTAATAGATGCTGATTCATTTGGTCGTATTCATAAACAGTAATAGTGTGAAAAACTCAATTAGCAGCCGCCGGCTCAAGATGGAAACGCATTAAGTAATCCTGAAGGATTTTCTCCAATTATGTTTGAAAATTAAGCCAAATACTCGCCACTTAATAATTGCAACATTGAATTTAAAAAATGCGAAATCATGACTCTGGCTCATGACACCGACATCTGATCGATGCCCCCGTCACGCTCCCATATAATTTCAGTAATAATGCCCACCGTCCAAACCTGAAGGTGTCTATTTTTAAAATCATACAAAAGAGAGGAAGCGCTGTTATCTTCGCTGCCTCAGCGGCTGACAAGATAATGGCGGTGGAAAGATAGCAGGTTTTCAGGGAAAGGGGATCTTATTGTCCAGGTGATAAAATGATGCTCTCGCTCAGCCGTTACCTGAGATTTTCCCGCTAACCCGGGATACTTTTAACATTGTGTGAAATGTGTTTCACAAATGATACGTTTTGCTTTACATGGTCCTGGCCGTATCTCACATGCCACTTCTTCTTCTTCTTCTTCTTCTTTTGTTGTGTGTTAACCTTTCATTGCAGCTGTCACTTTCTCCTCTCTGCATTTCTTTAAAGAGCCTCTGTTGTCAGACGTGCCGAGCTACTTTTATTGCACATCACGGCGAACGGGGTTTCAATAACTCAAACAAAGAAAGATAATGAAAGCTAGATGTTGTGTGGGGGCAGCAGAGGCCTGATAAATCTCATCCCGCCACGACTCACAGCTCTATTGTTCAAAAAAATTTTAAACACGTCGGTGAACCCCCGCTGCTAACGTTGATGATGTACGCCTGCATACGGATTTTCTGTTTCAATACACTCTTATTTTAAACTCCCCTTCGTGATGTGAGATAAATGATAAAAGTTAAATCCACCAGATATAATTTAAATTGAAAAATGCGGAGGAGGATTCACTGTGTCAGATTGTTTCTCCTCTTTCAAAAAAAAAAAAACAAGCATCCCCCAACACTCTTTCATCTCCTCCGTTACAACCTGTTTAATCGGCTTATTAATTTCACAGGAACATGTTACACACCTTTTCATAATCGCTGGGGAAGCTATTGACACCTAATTTGTTTTCTAGTCAGCTGATTAATTATCAAGATAATGTCAACTAATTACAAACAGCCGTACGGTCATTTTTCTAATCAGTCTTGCACACGCTTCGATTTCTTTTCTTTTTTTTTTTTTTTCCATGCAAACAATCATGATTATGATGATGATCATATTGTTATTGAATGTCACCTGTTTACTATGCGTTGCGCATGCAGGAAAGGGCTGACGGACTTTATCCTCGGAGCTTGATGGCCGTATTCTAGCTATTAGCCATCCGTCCACCCATCTCTGTGTTTAGCACTGCTGTTAAATGAGAATTTGGATATTTTCTCACTCGTAAGAATTATTATTATTATTGTGCAATGGTGAAGCAGTCAATTCGGTTGTTAAACAAGGCACTGACAAACGACGGAGGTGCAAAATGAGTTTATTCTCTAAATCTGCAGATTCAGAGCGTCATTACAGAATGCTGGATCATTCAGAATGACAAAGAAAGAAAGGCGGACAGTTCATCTAAACAACAAGTGGAAAAACACAGTAACCTTAGGATCTGTCTAGACGTAACTTAGCTACTTAATGGAGCCAGTACCAAAAACAACCGGTGGCCTCAAATGGGGAAGGATTTGAGGCTAAGGGTGAATTCCAATTCCTCCCTTAACTCTCAATCTCAACCCTCAATCTCAAAAATGCGCACTCCCGCTAAGTGCAAGTGCTGTCGCGATTCTAAGAATGTCAAATTGAGGGACAAGTTTGAGGGCCTGTATCGCCCTCAAAATTGAGATTCTCCAGTCACCACCCTTGGAAGTAAGGGCTACCCAGAAGGCATTGGGTAATTTAGCCAAGACATGTTCGGAAAGGATGGCGACAAAAAAGCTAGTTACGAATGTAAATATCTTCGTAGTTCTTAAAGATATTAATGTTACAAAACCATTTAATTTCTTTGTTTGAGACTTTTTTCATGGATTAACATCGTTGTTGCGTAACATTTATTTTTTTACTTTACGATGTTTGCTGCCGGCCGGTCCCGACCAGCTTCGCGTTACTTGTATACCTTGTTGTGTAGCGACGGAGGACTGAATAATGTATCCTCTATTGTGTTATTTGCTAATATTATTTAGAGAATATACGGCGCTCTTTTCAATGTTATCCCTGTGTCATTTCAGGGAATACAGAGACAACACGGGATCTAATACATTTCAGTTTGAATGACGTAACTGCACTCGAGGGGTGTCCCATTTCTAAGTCACAAGATAGCCCTTACACTTACTTTCGAGGGTTAAGATTGAGGGCCAAAAATTGAGGGTGAAGGGAGAGGGTTGAGATTGAGGGTTAAGGGAGGAATTGGAATTCACCCATAGTCATGGCCTTAAGTCATGCCACAGCATGACACAGCAGTTTTAGCAAGTTTAGCCCTCAGAATGAACTGCCTTTTTCCATTAGCTCACGTGTCAAACAGTATCTCTTCCAGTTTGTCCGGCGGCCCCTTGAGATCCCGTGACCCTCCCCTTCAAAACTGATTCTCTCGTTTTGGTCAGGCTAAATTAGCCAAATTCGGTTTGAACGAAAAGCAGCAGATTTAGCGTGGCGGCAGCGCTGGGGAGCCTCTCATCTTGCATCTCTCTCATCCTCCAGACGAGTTTCAGAACTTCGTTCGACGGCTTCCCACGTTCTACGCCCTGAACGCGTCCGCCATCCAGTACTTCTGGAAGATGGAGCCGTCGGTCCACCAGCGCTACAAGCAGCTGGAGCTCGGCACCCAGCAGCTCCTGAGCAAAGCGCGGCGCATCGTCAACAAGCTCTTCACCCTCAGCAAGCGGTGCCACACTCAGCCCAGGATCGTTCTGCTGAGGGAGAGGTGAGAAGCAGTTTCCCCACTGACCCCCCCCATCCCCCCCCCCGACACAGATGTGCACGTGCGATAACAAAGCAACTACACGTCGCACATTGTTTTCTTATCACCTGAGCTGCACGCGCCGCGGGAATACACATGAAACAAGGAACCCGGGCGCTTTGATATTCAGCTGAAGTCCTCGTGAAGCGAGCTGCGGTGTCACATCTGATTACCGAGCTGCACTCTCAAGTGAAGTCTTCTTTTTTTTTTTTTTTCATTCAGGAAACCAAAGCTGTCCTCCTGTAAAATGAAAGTTTGCTGTGTTTGAGAGAATTATGCAAAGCGTGTGAGATTTGCTTCTTGGTTAACTAAATCATATACAGATGCTTTCCACGGATCTTCGGATCATTCGTCTATGAGGCGAGCTTATGAAAAAGAAATGTGATTATATGACTGCAGCTGATGCATGCAGTTTGGTTTGTCTTTCTTTCCACCACCTCCATTTTCCTTTAAATATGGGTGTATAATCTTTATCCACTAAAACGGAGTATTGTTCATGAATTCTTGTCAAAGCAGATGCCCGATGTACTTTTGCTTTTTTTAAAAAAAAAAACATTGAAGTTAGAAATTGTTCTATTGGTAAAGTTATATGAAGTTTGTATACACTTCTTTTTTTGGCTCCTGTTGGTCAAATATATATACAGTTAGAGCTGAGCGATTTTATCGATTCTGCGATATATATCGATTAGGGCTGGGCAAGTTAACCCGTTATTATTGTGTTAACTCATTAATTTATTAACACCAACATTTATTTTATCACGCGTTAACACATGTTGCTCACTTGCTTTTGTTTTGAAAAGTCTGTTACTGGCTGCTGCGGAACCAGAAAACAATTGGCAGGTAAACAGCATGTCTGCTCAAACAGACATGGAGAACGGTAAAAATCCGTGAACTTTACAGTTCGGGTACCAACTCAGGTAGCAATATTAGCAATTCTGTCTGAAAACAAAAATTCTGGACTGCATCAAAACCTTCGCGTCATTCCTCCATGTTCCATCAGATCTGCTCCATGTGTTCACTGTCCTGCTGTTCTCTAGCTGGTTACTTTAGTGCAGCTCCATCTAGTGGCACAGATGTGTAATGACAACAGAAAGTCCAGTCCTCAATTATAAAACAAATTCACTTCTGTGGCTTGTTTTTTCATTTCGTATTTTTGATCCAAGTCTAAAATTGACATATAAAAAAAGAGACTTTTTTTCCCCCCATTTTTGTGTTAGATTAAAAAACAAAAAACGTAATAAAATGTCACTTTTTAATTTTTTTAAAAATTTTTTGATTGACAATTGAAAATGGAAAAAATGAATGATACATGGATTGGTAAAGTTACTGAACTCGATATTTCTAAGCTTCTTTCAAAACCCCCATGTCCCACCTTTAAAAGCTTGCAAAGCAACAATTTGCACTGTCTAAATAAATGAAACTGTTTTTCTAAACAAATCTTTTATTGATTTTGTCCAGCATTTGCAAGCTGCCTGTCAGCCATATAATGTGTAATTGATGCTTTCAGTTTCAATTAATTCAAACAAAGTCACTGGAAACACTCACAAGATGTCACCAAAATCACTTTGTCCCTTTTAAAATCTTTTGGAAAATGATGTAAATGTATTGTAAGATGAATATTGATATATATCGTATCGTAAGCGGAATATCGTGTATCATATCATGAGATTAGTGTATCGCTACAGCCCAATATACAGTATCTGTATAAAAAATGAGAATATGAGAGAGAGAGCGGATTAGCGCCCAGATTAGCAGCGCTGACTGCGTTCACATCCAGTTGATGGGCGACCGTTTGGAGCATATGCCTACATGGATTTGCCGCTGAGCCCCTTCAGGAGGTGCGTGACAGGTGTCGGGTGGATTCATTCACACAGAAATTAATGGGAGCACAGACTTTCACCGATTCTTTCACTCCGTAATCTCCAAATGAAAAATGTGACCCATTTTTTCGCAAGTCTTCAGAACACTGTGACGCTAAACGGAAATTTACTGACCAGTGAAACCAGAGAAAATTAACTTTTATTTAAGGCCTGTCTATCACGCCGCAGGGGACCGAGGGATCTAAAAGTTATCCGCAAACATAAGTTGCAGATGCAACGTCATGAGCTCACTTTGCTGTCAGGAAGTTAGAAAATGCACATCCAGTTTTATATTCATCCCTGTGCAAAACACTTCAACCGGATCCACCTGGCAGACACCATCTTGCAGCTGAAGAGGATCTTTGCTGTCGTCTCAGTAGGACACAGGTGACACAGGTGGAATATATTAGATTAGATATTGTGTAGCATGGGGGGGGTCCGGTGATACGCAGGATTTTTTTTGTTTGGAGGGAATTTTGGGAGCACGCGAGCTGCAGCGCTGAAAGTTTAATGCTTCAGTGGATGTTTTGGACGCCGCTGTGATATAACCTGCTTCCCTCAGAACGATCCGAGGAAGAAACGTCTCCTGTTTCACTGCATTTCATGCTTTTTCTTCCACATCCTCATCTTTTAGTAATGCAGCACGATTTTGTCAATTTTTTAAATGTGACTTTTGACAATTAAAAATGCACATATTTATTATTGCATCGTAAAATAAGCTATTTCTTCTTCCATTTCACTGTCTCTTTTTATATTACATAATAACCTAGTTTATGGGAGACGGAAGATTTCTTCCCCTCCATTATTTTTTTAAAAACATATATATGTATATATATAAATAAAGCAGAATATTCATGCTTGTCTCTTGGCATTATTCATATACTGAACTGCATTATGAACTGCTCGATGAAGACAAAGCAAACAGAATACTCGAGATGAGATGTTTTAGCTGCTCTGTCTTAGGGGAGGGGCTAAGAACAGATATGATGAAGATGGAATAAAGATGTACTTTTTTTTTTGTGGTTTGTCACTCAATTGAATAAGGCTTTTAATGGTGGTGGGGGGGCTTAAAATAGGTCTTCTGTGGAGAAAAGGTTTTGTTCCCTGCTGTAAATTGAATCCGAGGCAGGAGGAAGTTCGTGCGTGTGAGTGTGTGACATTGATCTGTATGAAATGAGCTGACAGACAATGAACAGATTGCAGAGTGAAAACGCAGCTTCTCTTTGGCTTTCGCTACACGCTGTGTCTCCATGACACTTTACGTGTCCTGCTGACACGAGTCGCTGTATAATAGTGAGACAGCTTCTTCCCTCTCGCTGTGCACAGTCGTCACTCTGGGGGTGAGATATGCACAACTGACTCCAACTGATGAATTCCTGGAAAGCCGGGCTCAGTTAAGACCGCTAAGACGTTGCGCTGGCTGTCTGCAGATAAAACTGTCGCCTGATTTCTGAATTTGATGACGTGAGAAAATGTCTTTTTGTTCACTTTCCATTTCCTTTTCAGCATCACTGGCTGCAATGCACGAACACTGGAGGAGCTCTGCTGTTGGGAAGAAGGGAAAAAAAAAGAAAAAAGCTCTGTGATAGCGGGCAGTAAAATAGAAGGGAAAAGATAACATAATACTGATCAATAAAAACAGTCTGTCACTGTAGTTTATATTTAACCTCCTTGTATGTCTGGTCAGTCTCATCTTTATGCATGCTTTAATGATTGATTAAAGCCAAGTGAAGAGCATTAAATGTTTTCTTCCTGCTTTTGTTCTGGAAACTCATGAGCTTCCTCATTTATTCGCTGTCTTGCAACAGAAAGGCATCGCATGCGACGTGATCTGCGATATCTAGATCTTTTGTGGGTGTTGTGCGCGTGCTTTGCATATACTGCTAACTTTACACACAACAGCATCTTATTAGAGAAAATTTTTAAAGGTTTTTTAGGAGGTGGGGTTAGACTCTAGGGACCCGATCTTTGGCCAGATCTGCTAAAGCCGCTATTTAGGGATAGCGGGTAGCGGGAGGTGCGTTCCCCCACAAAGAACGCAATCTTCCACTCTTGCTAAACCCGCTATCCCACCTGCGCTACCCGCTACATGATACATAGGAGTGATTAGGGCGTTCCACCTGTTAAACCAATCAGTACGTCAGTAGCCATTGCCTTTAAGAGCAGGTTGCGCTACCTGCAAACCGCTATGGAGCATCATTTCATCCAGATCAGAGCAGCTCTCGTACGTAGCTCGTCTGGGACTCTGCTGTAGAGCTTCCTCCTCTTCCTTCCTCCTCCTCCTCTGCACTGATATATACATTCAAGTATATTTACACAGACAATTCCTATCGGCTACCTGAAAGTCCCAGATAGTCGGTGCGCTCCCAGTAAACACACTCTGATCGACTATGGTTTAACTGGTTAGCAAGCCGTTTAAGACGATCTCTGCCATTTTCTCAGGAGTTCAACTGAGGCCAAATCACGCTTTTTATACAAGAGTTAATTCCAGAGGCAGAGCTGTTTGTGGACGTCCACATGTGACCAGGTGGACGCACATTGATGCCATTTGGTACGTGCTCTTGTACATGCTGACATGCGGGTTTCGGGTGGTCAGACCACGCGCTACGCGCTACCCGAAACCCGCAATTGCAAGATACCAAGTTTGCGGAAAGGGCAAAAGACACGCCCATTGCCACACCTACAACGTGAGTAAGGGAGTTGGCATAACGGGTAGCGGCTTTAGCAAGCAGAAGATTGCATTAGCGGTTAGCGGAGGTTCCTAAACCCACAATTTGCGGGTAGCGGCTAGTGTTAACGGGTAAGTGAAGGTGTATGATCAGGGCCTAGATGTTACTCCACCCCTTTCCTCTGCTTTATCACCAGTCTTTTGTTGCCACCTGCTTTAAAGGTACAACATATTAGGATGATTTGAGGATGGATTTAAAAAAGATTTTTAAAAAATTGTCAGCTCGATAATTTTAGTTCCCTACAGATCTGAATGTTTTGCCGAAAGACATCTTTACGAGGTGTGGTTGTGTTATGTTTGAATTTTACAGTTTTCCATCACTTGAGAAACCAAACCTATATGTTCTTGTGCACAAAAAAATACTATTTCATTATATGTCCTCTTTAAAACAAATCACATAAGGCAGAAAAAAAGTAATCATATTCCAGTTGATGCTCTGCAGCTGTTTTCCAAGAGTTTTTATAACCATTAATGCCGGTAGACTTTTAGAAATATATTCGAGTTTAATGCACATTGCTTTAAACTGCTCTCCTTTGCTTCTGCGCCAGATGTGCTGTTATTATGTTTTGTCAAATCTTTAGTAAGAAGTATCAGGACTGAGCTTTTCCTTGTTATTGTTTCTCTGCAGAAATGTCGAATAATCCTCCAAAAATGACACTTTCAGGTGGACGCGTTCCCTGAAATGCTCAAATTCGTTTTGCATATTTACCCAAACATGTTTTTCTTCAGGAATTAGACAGAAACTTGAGTGACATTCCATGCCTCATGAAGACAATTATCAACTTTACTGCCGGAAATGCGTTGCGGTTTGTCGGCTACTTAAGAAATGCACCACCGTTTCCGCTAAATTAACTTTTCAACATCCCACAACTACGACGACGTGGCTCAGTTCTGTTAGAGGACGGAAATGGATTCCAGAATGTGACAGATGTGGGGCGAAGCATCCTGAGAGCCTGATTTACAAAATCATATGCGTGCCATGTGATCCATCTGCTCCCTTATTCACAGCCTCTGGAAATTGGGTTTTCAATTACAATGTGCTGCCTGGAATAAGTGACTCTTTGTATGTGGATCAGGCCAGTTATTGTCTTTCCTCCAGACAGGGCGATGCTACAGAAACAGACTTTGTTTTAAATCAGAAAAAGGTTGACGGTGAACGGTTTCTCAAAGGCCCAGTTAAAACATAAGCTTTAGTTTGTTCCTATGACTAATGGGATTTCATGAAGGAAAAGACATTTTTGAATTTCTGTCCTCAAATGAACTTACTGACATTCTTCTTCTTTTTAAAACTAATTATTTTCAGAACACAGAAAATGGCATTCGGATCTTCTGTAAGTTTTGCTGCAAGGGGATGTTTTTTTGACTGAATATGTTGACAGGATATAATTTCCGGGGGGGGGGTTGATCCAAATGTTTTTGGGTACAAATGGATTTCTTGAACGGCAGTCTCATTTTGCGGGCGGGAGGAGAAGATGGGGCTGTGGAGAACTCTTGATCCCCACCCACCATCCCTCACAATATAGGAGCAGATGAGGGAGAAGTCAGAACTCTCCCACATTTCCTGTCTTCAACATTGAGCCAAACATCTGAAAGTCATGACATAACTGCAGGCTTCTATGATGACCTATATTTATAAGAAGGGAGGGTTTAACTAGGCTCTCTAAATCTCATTTAATCAGATAGATTTTATGCATGGCACTTCTGGCTGCAGGATGTGTCATCAAAAACATCTTGATGGTTTACAAAAACAGAAGATTTTTCTTTTTAATAAGGGCAACGTGGTAGTTTTAGGTACACTGTGGCTGTGAGTATAGTTGCCTAAACAGCGTGTGGGACAGATGAGACCAAAGTAGGTTCGTTCAGTTTCAATACTCAGTCTCATTTTAGGCAACCCCCCCCCCCCAAAAAAAAAAGCATTTCTGCAGAATCACCCCAGACCTTCTGTCAAGCATGGCGGTGGAAGGGCCATGATTGGAGTTTGTCTTTCAGCCACACGACCTGAGCACCTGACAGTAACTAAGTGAACCACAGAGTCCTCAGTAAACCAGAGTATTTTAGAGGCAAATGTGAGGTCGTCTGTGCAATAGTAAACCCTTTTAAAATATAAGATATATATATATACATATATATATATATATATATATATATATATATATACATATATACACATATATATATACATATATATATACATATATATACACATATATATACATATATATATATATATATATTAGGGCTGGGCAAGTTAACGTGTTATTGCGTTAACTCATTAAATTATTAACATTTATTTTATCGCGCATTAACGCATGTTGCTCACATGCTTTTGTTTTGAAAAGTCTGTTACTGGCTGCTGCGGAACCGAAAGACAGTTGGCAGGTAAACATAAGGAAAAGCTAAAACAGACATGGAGAACAGTAAAAATCCGTGAACTTTACAGTTCGGGTAGCAACTCAGGTAGCAATATTAACAATTCTGTCTGAAAAAAAATTCTGGACTGCAACAAAACTTTCGTATCATTCCTCCATGTTCCATCAGATCTGCTCCATGTGTTCACTGTCCTGCTGTTCTCTAGCTGGTTACTGCAGTGCAGCTCCATCTAGTGGCACAGATGTGTAATGACAACAGAAAGTCCAGTCCTCGATTATAAAACAAATTCAGTCCTGTGGCCCATTTTTTTCATTTCTTATTTTTGATCCAAGTCTAAAATTGATATATTAAAAAAATAGGCATTTTTTCTTTTTTTTGTTTTGTTTTGTTTTTGTGTGTTAGATTAGAAAACGGAAAATGTAATAAAATGTCACTTTTTAATTTTTTAAAATTTTTGATTGACAATTGAAAATGGAAAGAATGATTGATACACGGGTTGATAAAGTTACAGAACTTTAACATGGACATTTTTATTTTAAAGTTCTCCCAGACGGAGGATTCAACAGGAACAAGGTTATTTGTAACAACTGACAAGTTTAACTCCCCGTTAAAAGTTTCTGCTGTTACCTCAGAAATTACCTGTTTTAATGTTCTGATTGTCCTGAGCCACAATCATTTTGTTGGATTTTGTTTGCAGACTTTTTTTTATTTTCTATAAAAACAGGATGACATTAATGCCCTGGCAGTGGCAATAAGCTTTATTTTATTTTACATTTTTTAAGATGAGATTTACACTAAATATGTGTTACTGACGAGTGGTTATGTTAAAAGTGTTTGAACAACAAATGTTATGACACTTTAGTTCATATGGCAGCAGAACATTTAAATAAAAGTGCATTTTACACTACTTTTGAATTCATTATTTGATTTTGCGTATACAGTGCGATTAATTGTGATTAATCAGGGAAATAATGCGATTAATCGCGATTAAAAATTTTAATCGTTGCCATATATACATACATATATATATATATATATATATATATATATAGATATATATATATATAGATATATATATATATATATATATATATATATATATATATATATATATATATATATTATATATATATATAGATATATATATATATATATATATATATATATATATATATATATATATATATATATATATATATATATAATATAGGGTTAGGGAAAAGGTCTCACCTTTTGGCTTCATTTTTTTCAAGTTAATATACAACCTGAGGTTGTATTTGCCTAATACTAACCTACTATCGAATCAGATTAGTTTTGTTTTTTCAAAGCACGGTCAAACAAGTTTTGCACACGACTGTGAAACGTCTCCTTTTAATTTTAATTATTTGTTATGATCTGCGCATATGTATATGGGGTGTATGTCCCTGCAGTGAATCTCACCCGTTGTGTCGTCTCCTTTGCAGGCCTCTGAGCTACTGGCTGAATTACATCCTCTCCATCATGTACTGCAGTGAAAACAACCACATCGGCTCCTACCTGGAGGAGACGCGCAGCTGCTCCTGCCCGTACGAGCACCCCCCCTGCCAGGGCCTGATCCCCTGCACGGTGGGGGAGGGCACCTCGTGCGCGTCGTGCTCGTATGAGAACCGTTCGCGCTGCGCCACCTGCAACCAGGGCTTCATGCTGAGCCAGGGCGCGTGCCGCAACGAGGTGCCGGACTCCACCGACCACTACATCGGCTTCGAGACCGACCTGCAGGACACGGAGCTGCGGTACCTCCTGCAGAAGCGCGACAACCGCATCAGCATCCACGGGATCTTCGTCAGCAACGACGTCAGGCTGAATAACTGGTTCGACCCGTCGTGGAGGAAAAGGATGCTGCTGACGCTGAAAAGTAATAAATACAAGTCGAACCACGTCCACATGCTCCTGGGGATGTCGCTGCAGATCTGCCTTACCAAGAACAGCACTCTGGACCCCATGCTGTCTGTCTATATCAATCCGTTCGGGGGGAGTCACTCAGAGAGTTGGATCATGCCCATTGACCAGAACAACTACCCAGACTGGGAGAGGACTAAATTAGATCTCACCCACGACTGTTATAACTGGACTTTGACTCTGGGCAACAAGTGGAAAACGTTTTTCGAGACGGTCCATTTTTACCTGCGGAGCCGGATCAGGGGCCCGTCCAGCAACGGGAACGGAACCGTATATTACGAGCCCCTGGAGTATCTGGAGCCGGGGCAAAATCTCGGCTACATGAAGATCAACAGCATCCAGGTGTACGGCTACAGCATGCACTTTGACCCCGACGCGATCCAGGACCTGATTCTGCAGCTGGACTACCCGTACACTCAGGGATCGCAGGACTCCGCTCTGCTGCAGCTGCTGGAGATCCGGGACCGGGTCAACAGGCTCTCCCCTCCGGGGGCTCAGCCCCTGGACCTTTTCTCCTGCCTGCTGCGGCACCGGCTCAAGCTCTCGACCACGGACGTTGCCAGGATCCAGGCGGCGCTGCAGACTTTCAGTGCCAAGCAGCCCAACTCCATGGAGTACGAAACGACCAAACTATGTAGCTAATAAGCGGGCGGGCGGCCATGTGCACAGATGGAGCTGCCTGAACGGCGGCCGGGTGATGGCTCGGAGCAGCCCTGAGGGTTGTGCAGTGGACAAACCGCGGACATTTTATATGTTGTTGCGAATCTCAGCAGTGCAGTTGAGATTCTCACGTCGGTTTCCTAGAAGTTTGTACGACATCTTAGAATTACGGAGGATTTCACCGTACTTGCCTCGTAGCTTTTCACTCCTGATGAACATAACTTTGACGGCTGATGATGTGAATTTGAAACCCTGCCATCGATGGTATGTCGCCGACGTGCTGACCTTTGTAGATTGCACAAATTTGAATCAATCACATACTTAAACAGAAGCCTTTGCTGAGGAAGGAATATTCCAAGCTACTGTATGTAATCATCTTATAAACCCGAGCATTTCCAGATCAGCTTAATTTTGTTTTGCCGTTCTTGCATTTTCTTCATCGTGTTTATTTTTAGGTGCAAAAATAACCAAAAGTTCTTTTCTTTTCTTTTTTTTCTGTTTAATTTCATGATCCAGTTTAACCAGAGACACAATGAGCTTCTCAGTCCTTTGGTTTTTTATTTATTTTTGCCTTTTAGCTTTCCTTATATTGATAAAGTCGCTCAATTTTTAAACCCTATTAAACATTTTTGTAAGAAAGGAATAAACAAAGTTGATAAATAGCTGCTGTATGATAGCGATGACGATTTGCTGAGAAAAAAAAAAAACAATGTACCATAATCATTATATATGTTACATGTGCTTTTATTTTTATAATGCTGTTGTTTGTGAGACAAAAGTTACAAAAACACTGTCTATAAAATGTACAGTACAGTTTGTTAATACACAAAATAAAATACATTTTTATGTGTGGTCTATATCCATCTAAGGTGAATCAAAAATGAACTAAGCCAAGCTTCTTATCTAAATGGAGTTTTTTTTACCCTTTATCCATATCAGTGTTTCTGAGCTACTTCTGTTCCAGACAGGTATGGAGAGCAATGACAAAGAAAGCGGTAAACACATGCACTTCATGGCGCAGTAGTTATACCCTTGAAAAAAGAACCGTCAGAGGCCATAACTCAGCCGAGGCTGAATCACAGCTCGGCTCCACAGTGAAATAAAAATGAATCATTTGGTAGTTGCACATAGCTTCGATCTGATATATAGTTGGGTTCAGAGTCTTTATGATTTTGCTTTACACCTCCACAATGCATTATAAAAAAAGGGAAAAAAAAAAAAAGTCAAGATATGATCAGAGTGATGGTTTTCCACTTTGACGTAGGAGGTTTTGCAAAAATATGGCATTTTTCATTTAGGAATTCCTGTGATTTTAATCACAGTGCCTCCATTTTAAAGGGCTCAAATGTGCCGGAAAACTACGTGCCAGGTGCAGTCCATTCCTCGTTTCCTCTGGACACATAAAGCAGATAAAAAGGTGGATATCACATGCTGAGTGGCCATTTGGCTGCTGTTTGACTGGAGCTACCAATGTAGATGTCAAGGCTAATAAAGCGAGGCCGAAAACACATCTGGAAATGAGAAAAGGTGTGGCCAAATCAACAGTTTACTCCATTCTTAAAGGGAAAAAACTGTACTGATTTACTATTAAAAGCCTGGAAAACCATGAATTCATTTCCTTGGTGGAAAAAGAGATTCCTCACCGGAAATCAAGATTGAGGTAAAAGTATCAGCGTTAACTCTACAATCAAGAGACGCTTTCATGAATGTGACTACAAGGAGTTTACAAAAAGGTACAAACCACTGGTGCCAGATCAGCATTTACCACAAAAAAAAAAAACATTTTAAAAGAAGACAGAACAAAGAATCAGATTCTTTTGACAGATGAAACCAAGAAACGCGACAAGGGAGATGTGCAACTCTCCATCCAAAGCGTCCTACATCATGTGTCCATCAGGATGGAGGCAGTGTTGTGGACTGGGAATGTAGGGACTAGCCAGATTCTACCAAACTGGTGGGATGGTGCTCCATAGAGTAGATGGATAATGACCCTAAACGTACTGTAAAACCAGCTCAAGATGTCTTGAAGTCAACAAAGTCCCCTGATCTACAGAACATGACTCTCAGTTACTGAAGGTAAAGCTGAAAGCAGAAAGACCCACAGACCAGCAGCAGATGGAGGTGGCCGCAGTTAAGCATCTCCGGGGAGGAAACTAGACCTCAGGCAGTCGCTGACTGCAAAAGACTTTAATGCAAGGATTAGTTAATAGTTGCAATCATGTCACTTTTTTTCCCTTAAAATACTTTTGAGCCCGTGAAAATGGCTGTAATTCCCTAAACGGTGAATGAGATATTTCTGTGAAAGCTGTCAAATTAAGGCTGAAAGTCGACACGTTTGATCACATCAGAATGAGTCAGAATCGCTTCATTGGTTTCATTGGTGCATTAGCACACACACACACATATATATATTAGAGCTGAGCGATTTTATCGATTCTGCTATATATATATATATCGATATTTTATAGAGTATTGATTTTTCAGCCACGGGTATCGATATTCTAAGCTTCTTTAAAAACCCCCGTGTCCCACCTTTAAAAGCTTGCAGGCAACAATTTGCACTGTTTAAATAAATTAAACTATTTTTCTCAACAAATCTTTTATTCATTCTGTCCAGCATTTGCAAGCTGCCTGTCAGCCATATAATGTGTAATTGATGCTTTCAGTTCAGTTAATTCAAACAAATGGAAAATGATGTAAAAGTATTGTAAGATGAATATCGATATTTTATTTATTTTTATTTTCTATTTATTTATTTTTTAGTGTAGAGGGACATTGTATATTAATGAACATTCAAAATGTAACTATACCCAATTATAGCCAGAAGGCTAATTTGCATTGCCAGTCCCCCGTAGATATACAGTATATCGTATCGTGAGCAGAATATCGTGTATCGTATCGTATCATGAGTTTAGTGTATCGCTACAGCCCTAATATATATATCTTCTTTCATATTATTTTCTTAAAAGTGTGGGCAATAACAGAGCTTAATAATTTACAAGTATCAACAGGATGGCAGAAAACAATAAAAGAACAAAAACAGGCTGCGCAGCAGAGAAGTTATTGATAAAGTGATCAAAGAGGTCGACTGTAAAAAAGCCTGAATCAATAATACGTGCAGCATGTCTCTTAATGTAACACACACCATGAATGTTTCATTTCAGATCCTTCGTGGTTCTGAGCTAATTCTTCTGCAAGTTTACAGTTGCAACATCACACGTGTCCAGCACTGATGGACAAATCACTGCATGTTGCAACCCGAAGCACAGCAGAAGAAGGAAAGTCGGTGCATCCTGGACTGTGTCTTAACAGAAAGAGGTGTTCCGCATTTTTCAGATCTCTTATAAAACTTTTGATTTTTGTTGATGAATGCCTGCTTGAGGGCACCGAGGAGAAGGCAGCATCAAAGCCCTTTATCTCAGGTGCTTCTCCCGCTGGCTTGTAGGTGCGTTGTAATTTGCAGGGGGTTTATGTCTTACTCCGAGCCGTAAAATAAAAGCAGCTCACTTCGTCTCCTCCGGGCTGCGACTGGCATGCGGCTCACATCGCCATTCTCTGAAAGCTCTCTGATGTTTAACCATTTCATCTGATAAAAGCAGTCAGCGTGGAAATGCAGGTTCAGAGTGAGGAATCGCCCAGAGTATTACCGATCACACGTTTAGACAGCTAGTGATGCTTTTCATGCCAGGACTGTCAGAACAGTGACAGGATCAAGTGGAAATTGCAGGTAGAATGTGTAAAAAAAAAAAAAAAAAAAAAAAAAAAAAAAAATCAAGAACAAATTTAACAGCAGTGTTTTACCTGACAGAAAACAGAGAAAAAATGTAAAAAAAAATTAAATTAAATTAACAACTTTGTCATCTTAACTCTGTAAACCTTGACATGTACATCGATGGACAGAAAACCTGATTTTTATGTATTTATTTTAACTGTCTCAAACCTTTTTATTTATCGATTTTCATTTTTGATCATGTGGGTGATGTCAAGGTTTCAGAAACTGGCGGGTAAAAATGCACGCGCAGTAAATTTCTGATAATAAAAGCCTGTAATCGATGTGCATGCTTTGATTGATCAGCAGATGAAAGTAACACACCTTTTTCTGTAACTTTGCAAGCACTGACATAAGTTATTTGAAGTTATATGTTAAGTTATTGCATGAAAACTGCACTTTTCTGCTTTTTGCATTGGATTTAAAAAAAAATCTGTTCATTGTGTTGCATTCATATTAACAAAGACAGTTATGGTGAGAATTGAACTGTAGTAGCAGGGGCCATCCCTCCTCTAAACATTCAACAAAGCACAACAAATGCCCCATCATGCACCAGACTGGTATCGTGCTGTTTTCATTTATCTCATTCAGTGTTGCCAGGTGTACGATAATTATCGTATTTGTACAATAAATTGGCCCTCTGTACGATCAATAATCCAAAAAAAGGCCAAATGTATGATAATTTGACCGTTTAAAAATTATTGCCTGCCGCAACTGTCTGCCGGAGAGTTTTTTATGAACACTGAAGGCATCTGTTCCCATGTGACATGTTTCCAGCCAGTCGTGCTTTGCTGAGCGTGAGATACGAGTGTTTGTCTCAGAACAACTAGCATGATAGACTGAATGGTCACCTGCGCGTGCTTAACGAGACGCTCACAGTCAGGACCAGATCAGGAAGTCGAGTGAGATTTAAACAGAGTTTAAGCAGAAGAGAAAAAGCAAGGGAAAAGTCTCCAAAACCGCCTCCAGGTGGGTTGGGCATCGTTTGGATTTTAACGATTCTGATTCAGATTCCGGTTATGATTCTCTGTTTCGATTCCTGTTCAAAATGATTCTCCATTCCGATTCTTTGATGTGTAGGTCAACAGATCGCGACTTATCTAACAATAGAATTTTTTCATAAAAAAAAAAACTGAGAAGGGGAGGAGCCTTTTCACCACATAGGCTGTTACTTTTCTGTGGCAATCGTGTGTTTGCTTCACTGTCATTTTACCCCTCAGCCAATGTGAATGGGGTGTCACGTTGTTTGTTCATCTTGGGAAAAGGAATAAAAATGTCCCTCCAAACATTCTGATCACCTTGAATCACTTTTGCAGGTCCCCAGCAGCAGCGTTATTATAGTATAATATTAACACTGATGATACACATCAGAAAAATAGCAAATTAACACTGTCCTTAATGGAGGTGCAGAAAGTTTGTCCGACCTAGCAACAGTAACTAGGAAGGGGGCGGTGCTTACCGAAAGGTCAATTAAATAGGGTACACTCGTTTATTTTTCTGATGCCATGCAGGCGAAGGTGTTTTGCCATGTTAGTCGTGCTCCCTCCTTTGGCAGTAACACGCTTCCCGCAGGTGTTGCACTGCGCCAGGTAGCCGTCATTTCCCGGACTGAAATGCAGCCAAACTCGAGAACGGCGTCTCTTGAGATCCATGTTGTGGCGAGTGAAGTCCCGTCAGTGATGGACGTGACGTCGACACTAGCCTGGAGTTGAGTACGCCGGGCGGAGTAACATCAAAAAATGGAGCAACACTCATTTCATTAAAGACTTTCTGAAGAGGAAAGTCATCCGTAATAATCAGCAATGAGAATCTAAATGTTTTGCCCAGTAGTGTGGAAAAAGGTTAGAAGGCCATTTGCAAACAATTTGGAGTCAATCATTGTACTGCGAGAAAGATAATTTAAAAGTGAAAGGCATTCAAAACTGTTTCTGGTCTCCCTGGGAGTGCGTGTCCCATGCGAGATTCTGCAGGCCTTGGTCGGCATGTTAAATGTTAGAGCTCATGACAGTAAAAGGAGAAAAGACATTTTAAAAAAGCCTTTGCAGGATGGTTTGTTTGGTAAGGGCTGACAGGAAAAAGGCTCCTCTCCAGAAAGAACATGGCAGTGTAGCTTATTTTTGTAGAGTTACATCTGGATGAACTGCAAGACTTCTGAAATAAAGAGCTTTGGACAGACAATCAGATTGCGGAGGCTTGGCTGTAATGGACAGCTTCTGAAATCTGAACACAAATAGCTCAGTTCATGAACCGCAGTAATGGAGGGGTGGTTTCTCTCTGGCCTGGCACCTTTCAGTCCTTGAGCGGACCATTACGTCCTCTGTTTGCTCCAGTCTTTTAATCAAACGAGAGGCCATCTGCAGAAGTCTATCAAAACGTGCACGCACATTAAATAAATTGATATTTTCAAAAAAAAAAACAGGACGGATGGGCAATGTCCGCGGCTGAGAAAAATAGTGAGAAGAAAAAAAGATTAAAGTGTCATTTCGGGTGCAAAATAAAGAAGAAATATTATACTGCGAAAAAGCGTTTTTAAAGACGAGCAAGAAAACACAAATAAATACTACAAGAAGTCAAGTCTGACAACGTTCGCATCTTTCTTTTCTCGTACCAGCGTGGGGCGTTGCTCGTTTGCAGGGTGACAGAGGCTCTAAAGGCCGTCTTTAGAAAATAGAGTGGGAGCCTGGATGAAACGACATCAAACAAATCATATCTTCAGGTTCAGTAAATTTTCCAATAACCTTTCACAATGATGTAACGATTTCTCCTCAGAGGGGCACCGTAGAGGAGGACGTGACCAGAAGAGTTGACAGCGACTGGCCACACCTGTTTTGGGTCGGGCTGCAGTCTTTTTTAGTTTCCAAAAGGTTTGTGAGGTCAGTTCTGCGTATAATCGATCCATATTTACTGAACATATGTGGGATTTGTGTCGACCACCCCCCAAAACTCACGGACACATCTCACCCTCTCAGAGACACAGCTAGTTGCAGAAGTATATAGACTATGAGGGTTTTTCTGATTTTACTTTTATTCATTTTAACAGAGGATTTCAGATAAAACAACTCAGATCTCACCTAAGACTATTAGCCATTATAAAAAACACCGCTGATGGCGCATCGGAAATCATGGTGGTGATGATGATTGTGGTGGCTGGGAGTCCTTGAGAGAAGAGGAATAGTATTGAAAGTGGAGCCTAAATTCTGATGAGCCTGTTGGTTTTTGTGGAGACGATCTGACAAATTCTGAGCCGATTGATTTCATCTCTTTTACAAATTATGAATTCTGGAGCTTCATCACCAATGAAACAAACAGATATGGCCACCGGTTCTTTGAAAGGGAAATATTGAAACCAAACTCCAGATTTCATGACTTTATGATGTGATTGTCCCTGAAATTAAAGCTTTCATTGTGCATGGGGCTTGAGGAAAAATCTGAAATTGAGGACTGCTGGGCAGGTTTGGGCAGGTGATGTCACAATAATCAAATTAGATTACAAATACTGAAGATATTTCTCATTTACAGTATGACTTTATTTCAAACCACTTTAAAGTTAAAGCCTTTTGAAACCTTGATATCAAAATTGAACCTTTTCCAATATGGCCGCCACCTTGTGACGTCATAATTTGCAAACTATATTAATAATTTCACTCCCATCACAGTCTTTGAGTCATACTGAAGAATTTTCTCATTGACAGTATACCTTTATCTCAAACTGCTTTCAAGTTAGAGCCTTTTTAAATCTTGATATCAAAATTGTATATTTTCGTGAAAAAACTCTGGCACCTATAGGGTTAAGTTTTATTTATTTTATGAGTCTAAACGAGCTTTTATTTTGAAAAATGACCGGATTCTCTCGGTTACATCTCGGTCACTTGAGCGCCAAAATTTAACCCAGCTAGCAAAATGAGTAATAAACAGACGTCTTTGGAAAATTTCCTTGGAAGGGGAAAATGCACAAAAAGGAGAAAGAAGAATAGCCTACGACTTCTAAGGAAAAGAAATATTTTAACAGACAATACCAACTAAAATATGGATTTATCACGACAGGTGAATCCCATGTAACCAAGCCCGCTCTGCGTTTTTTTTTGTTGTTATTTATTTAATGGATACAGAGGATGTTACCAGAGACTTTGATGTTATACTCATGTTGTGTTATTGCCGTAATGTAACGAGCAACAAGGAAGCCCCCCCCCCTTATAGAAGACTATAACGAAATTCAAGAAAACTTAATGCAGTCAGTGAATATGAGAAAATATAATTGATCATTGATTGTTCACAGCTATTTCAGTTTAGTCATTCACCACACAGAAGATGAACCAAACTCCTACTGAATATTAATTCCAGACTGTAATAACTGTAATAACTTTAACAACGCAGGTTTCACACTGGAAACAGAATTAGCAGCATGTCTGGACTGTCCAAATATGTAGAAATCAACCCAAAGCTGTGACTTTGGGTTGGGTTGGGTTTGACATCAATTTGACATCAATTTAAAGAATAAAAAACAAAAAAACAACTTCCTTTTATCCTTGAGAGAGCAGAATTGCAACTTTCAAGGAACATTATTTCTCCCCTCGAGAGATCCACTCCGATTAGAGACGCAAAAATATTTCATCAATCTGCGCGGGCTTTGTCTTCCTTTTAATTATGCTACTGTTTGCCCTCCGTTTAATCCTCACGAAAGACAAATCCGCGCGCTCCTGTGGAAACGTGCTTCATCCTCTACCGCGCAGGTCGCAATTACAAGCGCCTCTCAAAGTGACCCGAGGAGCTGCCGGATTTTTTTTTTTCCTGCAGCAAAAAAAGGAAACCGTTCTTTACAAGCGCCGTAACAGTCGCACCATAAAACATCCCGTTGAAGGAGATCAAAGAGAAGGAGCCCCGTCTGTTCAGAACACGGTGGGGGAAGGTGACAATATTATCATTATCCTGATGCCAGACTCGGAGAGAAAACGGTTCCCTCAGAAACTTGAAGTAGGCGGTGTGATCATGACATCTGCGGCTGGCGGAGGCCGCCTGTGACTTTAAAAAGAACTCCTCGCAAAAAGTGAAAATTATTCTGCTCATATCATAACTGTTGGAGACATGAAGGGGTTTTGAAGGTTGTCGACGTTCGCGGCACACCTGCAGTGCACTTTAGGTCCTGGGAACAAATGCCTTGTGTTGTAAGTCATTCTCGTGCACGCTGCCTTCTTGCCAGGGGCCGTAAAGTGAATCTAATTGAGCAGCAATAAAACTAAATTAATGGACTACAAGCATCGGAGCACATAAAGAACCAATTCCATCTGAAAGTAACATTAACACGGAGAATGTGTAATTGCGAGAGAGGTCTATAAAAATTTGTGATTTGGTCGGCTAAATTCAAGCGCGCTCCTCAGTCGGGCTTCACTCTGCTCGGGCTTTATGTGAAAACCCTCCCCCCAAAAAAAAACATCAAACTTGACGGTCATGTTCAGGAGCAGAACATGTCACTGCCGGGCCGGGGGCGGGGCACATGACCGGGCCCTTTAAATCCAATAAAGGTTGTGATTACATCGTTTTACAACATACACATGCCTGCAACAGCGGGGCTAACAAGCATTACTACATTTGACACATAGCTCAAAGCAACTTCGGGAAAGCTAAGCTAAGTAGTCCTGAACTGCTACCCACGGCAACCACCGCCACTGGATCCGGGCTGCAGTGTCACGGAGCCAGGACGGGAGCCCCTGACGTAGCGGCGGCGGCATGCTGCCCCCGTCCAGCTGTCTACACGCCGGATGGGTCAGCTGACCTGGCAGGGGCCGTCTGGTGACCTGGTGGGGCCCAGCACCGCCGGGGGAGACGACAACGGCCTGGTCCGGTCCGCATGATAAACCGGACTCTGGGACGGTCGGCTCTGTCGCTCGCCGGACTGAATGGAGCTCGGTCTTCCCAGAGGATACGGTCTGGTTTATCGGTGTTTCCTCCTCTGACCTGGAGATATCTCACTTGTCATCTTTTTGGAGATATACTGGTTCTAACGGCTGTTAACTGTTTTAATGGCTGTTAACTGGAGTTAGCACTCGGACCACGGGACCTGGCATGAAAAGGAGCGCTGGACGCCAGCAGCTCCCCTAGTACACCAGATTTTTCCTGGTGTACTGAAACTTGAATTTCCCCCTTGGGGGATTAATAAAGTATTTTGAATTTGAATTTATATTTGAAGCATTTGATAGTAAGAGTTCAACACCACGAAGAGCAACCATGTCATTTTGAAATCAATCAAACCTGTAGTATGATGGCATAATATATTGTCTAAAAATGAATTCGGCGGTATGTGGTTGTGACGTCACGCGGGAGACGCACCAGTTATGGTTGTAGTTGCTACCGACATTCATTCATTCTGCTCGGTACCAAGTGCCGATTTGATGCTGATGTGTTACCATTGCTGTTAATAAACACCAACTCCGGGCACGTTATTGTACGAGCCTTTTTGCAAGAGGAACCCGACAAAACCGACATGAAGTCTAACAAACCATGAGAACAACAAAAACATTAGGCTACCTGGCCTCTAATAATAACGTTAGGCTACCTGGCCCCTAATAATAACGTTAGGCGGTCGGGCTGCTCTGATAACAACCACATCAACAGTTTACAACTAACTCACATGTTATTTTCAGTGTCAGTGATTGTGAGTAATTGTACCTGTAAATCTGGCTCCCTGACCGTGGTACCAGTTCTGGTGGGCTTGACTCGTCGCTGCCAACAATGTCAGGTTCATCTCCAGGAGGATATGTATCCAGATTTTTTTTGTTTAGTCTTTTCCTGCGCTCTTTCTCACAAAATACATTTGGAGATCTTACCGGTAATCCACTTGTAAATTTACACATTGTAAAGTTAACTGTGAGAGTGAACATGAAGCCAGCCATGCAGCACAACATTTAATTCACTGTGTTGAAGAAACCTACATGACCAAAGTCAGTCTTACATTTTTTTGACCAAACATGATTCATTCTGGCTGGGGGAAACCTATATATAACCTCGTGTATGTAGCGCCTTATACTTTCTGCAGAAGTTATTTTATCCAGTAGTGCGCAAGGTGTGACTGATGCCTGAGGAGAGGTCTGTTTCTTTGTCTTTCATCTGGCCCTACTGGGCCCGGGCTGGGGGAGTACTGCCCCCCCAGGCCCCCCCTGAAGCTCCGCCACTGGTCATGTTCGTGCAGAAGTGAACAGAATACTGGAAATATCAAAACGTTCGCTTCAAGAAATGACTCGCTGCGTTTGTGTTTGCTCTGACTCGCTGGTTCGCTTTAAAGATGAAATGGTGCGAGAGCTTCCGCTTCCGCCGACCCGCGGATGGCTGTCGGTTAGAGCTTTACTTTCATGTCAAACAGCATCACTCTCTGAAATTTAGCTCCAAACTCAGAAATGCTTGAAATGACCTTTGCATCCAGAAAGCTGCATTGATGGGATTTGAATATGAAATGTTTTTGAAAATGTGGCACAATCTGTGTGAGCTCACGATGCACAGCCTGCATGATATTTTTCTAAAACTAACCATGTAATTTTCCTGCCTGAATCCAAGCAAAGCCTCAGTAAATACATATTCATCAACAAACGCCAACCTCTCTCTCCGGTCTGTTTTATTTAGTTTGGTATTTTAGTGTCCACCACCATTTCTCCTGCTTCTGAATATGTGCTTAATGGTTTTTGTGGCGCCTCAACAGAACCAAGGAATTTCTGTGTCTATGGCAAAAGCAGTGGAAAACAGTTTTACCCTCACTTTCATTTCATTACATGTGAAAACAATAAAAAAAAAAAAAAATCACTGATTGTAACTGAGTATTTACTGAGTAAAACTCAGACAAACAGCTAGAGCTGAGCGATTTTATCGATCTGCGATATATATCGATATTTTATCGATTTTTCAGTCACAGGTATCGATATTCTAAGCTTCTTTTAAAACCCCCCTTGTCCCACCTTTAAAAGCTTGCAAGCAACAATATGCAGTGTTTGAATAAATGAAACTATTTTTCTCAACAAATCTTTTATTATTTTGTCCAGCATTTGCAAGCTGCCTGTCAGCCATATAATGTGTAATTGATGCTTTCAGTTCAATTAATTCAAACAAAGTCATTGGATCACTCACAAGATGTCACCAAAATCACTTTGTCCCTTTAAAATCTTTCAGAAAATGATGTAAATGTATTGTAAGATGAATATCGATATATATTGTACCATGAGCCGAATATCGTGTATCGTATTGTATTGTATCGTGAGATTATTGTATCGCTGCAGCCCTACAAACAGCAATTAATAACTTTTTTTTCCCCAGAGTCATTATTTATTTGACAAACAGAAAGAAAGACAGACAGAAATGGCAGGTACGTCCCCTCTGCTCCTACAGGATTCGTCTCCCTCCCCGTTGTGCTGCAGATGATCTCTGAAGAGCTACAGGCGTAGGACTGTTGTGAAGCAACTACAGAAGAGTGGGGGTACCCAAGCGGGATTTTATTTTTTCCAAGTTATTCGAGCTCTGCAGTAATCATAGCTCTGGTGCGTAGGATGAGGAGAGTCCAGGATGTTCATAACAACATATTTGGCTCCTTTACAACTGTATCTTTATTTGCACATTTATACTTATTTAAGGTTCAGCTTAAAGTCCAATTTTTTTTTCATTTGAACTTCACTATAATTTTTGTTCCTGATAATTGTTTGCATATTTTGACCTACTATGGTTGTTAAAGTGTTTTTTTAAATTTGCACCAAACAAATAAGCTTTGTTCCTGTTATTTATTTTGTTCATTTAAAATAAATAATCTTTCTGTGCCAGTTGTTTGCCCTTTTAATGTGAAAGTTTCATTTTGATAAGATTTTGGCTTCTGATGTTTTAGTATGACAAGAAAATCACAAGATTTTGTGAAACTATTTAAATGTATGTTTTTTTTGGACAACTGTACAGCTTATTAAGAATACCGCGATAATATAGTAAACCGTGATATTTTGGTCACTATAATCGAGATATCAAATTTTCCATATCGTTACATCCCTGGTACACGCTGACCAGATTGCCAGTTCATCCCACTTCGTCATGGGTAAGTTCCCCCTTGTGCTCTCCAAAGAGCTCTGACCAGTCAGGGTAAGGACAAGGAACATCTGAGGGTGTCTCTGGTCTCTGTGGTCTCTGTGGATGGGATTTGCTTCCCACAGATCTACTGAAAAACAGAGGATCTATGCCGACTGCCACCAGGTCCCATCAGATTGGGGTCTGTGAAGTCTGAAGACCAAGAACAACCTTCATACTCACTGCTGGCGGCTCCTGTAGGGGAAAGATGTCACCGCGTTGAGGGTGTAATCGTATCGTTGTGCGTGCCGGGATGCAGTCTCATTTCAGTTCCCCTCACAGCAGTGCGTTTAGAAGGACGGATATATAAACCAACCAGATTCTTCCACATAAGCAGAGATGAAAAATAACTGCCTAAATGATACCGTATCATTGTTAAGTTGTATTTCATGTTGCACTGTAAGCCTGAAAATTGTGTTTGTGAAAATACACATGGTTAGCAGACATATTATTCTGAAAATTAATATATTTGCCGCCAAGATCCTTCCACAAATTGCTTTTGTTGTTTCAATTTAATTGCATAGAAAGAGAATATGAGATGTCTGAGGCTCCATAGGAGCTGTGTGTTAGCATATCAAGAGCACATCAGTTTGGAAAACCTTTGTTTTTTTTTCAAACCTCCAAATGTTGCAGCTCTATTTTTCTTCTTTAATCATTTCCAATGTGATGTGTGGCATCCAGAAACCCCATGCCAACTACAGAACAACTTTATATTAAATACCGCCTGAAATAAATTCAGATTTTCTGTCTCTGCAAGTTTCATATTACACAAGTCAAACAGACTTTTTACTCTGTCTTTGTATACAGGATGCAACCAGAAAAAAAAAAAAACAATACAGTTGCTTTGGATTAAAGAATGCTGAAAGTAGATGTCTATGATGGCATTTCAAGTCATTGTTTTTTTTGAAAGAGGTTTCGAACCTCTGATGTGAAAACTGAGCTATTTCTGCTCTGGGCTTTGAAGGATCTGTCAGTAGCGGTAAAAATGCAAAACACGGCTGTTGTAGCTCTTATTAGGACTCAAAGCCGAGTTTTCTGATCTCTGCTTAGTCTTTTAAGACCGGGAAGAGGAAATGCGACGCTTAAAAGGAAAACCAGAGTTGCAAAAATATGCTCACCTCATTTCTTTAGAAAATGAAACACATCTCTTTTGTGTTCCTGCTCTATTATCCACCATTCTTTGATCATCACAGTTTGCCCTCTTGCCCAACCTAGTTATGCATGTCAGGGTGGAAAAAAAAAAAAAAAAAAAAAAGCATTTTGGGTCCATTTTTGTTCCAACAGCCTATGATAGCAGGAGCACCGTGCTTTCCTCTGGGGCCGAGAAATGCTCATTTGAAAAATCGCCCAGATGTGCAAGGAGGTTGCCAACCTCAATTTTTTGATGCAGTGGCTCATTTTGCGTATTCTCCTCGGGAGTCACAGGCCAGAACCACCAGGGGCCTGGCTACGCTAGCTGCCAATTATAAAGCCCCCCTCTTGCACCTGCCCGCTGCAGCCTGGTCCGTGGATCTGCAGATCCACCCCAGGGCAGGAAGCATTCAGAGATGATGCCCTGCTGTGGCCCATCTCTGAGATGCCAAAGATGCCCGAAAGGAATTCTGTTCATCCATTTTATTGAAATAGAAGAACTGAATGAAAAAGATTCGTATTCGGAGAAAGTCACACGGGTTGAGCTTTGGAAACACGGCGGAATAAGTGGAGCCAAGTGGACAACAAAAGTCAAGAAAATATCAACTTTTGCATTGGGTTCAAATGTGATGAACATGTTGTGGTTATTCAACCAAAGAGAGCAGTCTGAGAGTACAGTACAGTGGTACCTGTACTTACAAATTAATTGGTTCTTGAAGTAGTATCGTAACCTGAAACTTTCGTAAGTAGAGATGCGTTTTCCATGTAAATGCCCCTAATCCGTTCCAAGCCCCATATAATAATTTTTTTTTTAATAAATTATAAATAATACATGAAATGACATAAAAACCGGTAAGAAATACATGTTAGAACTAAAAAAGCACTCGGAGAGCGCAGACCTCCACTAAGCGCAACAATTATCGAAAATTTGAAAGTGATCCAGAATTCCAGGATTTCTTCCGGATCACACCCAAAATGAAATCAGTTCTTTCTTTTCCCTATTTCTGACAACTCCTGATAATTTCATCAAAATCCATCCATAACTTTTTGAGTTATCTTGAACACAGGCAGACAGACAAACGCCGGCAAAAACATAACCTCCTTGGCGGAGGTAAAAATTGTTTGTTTACCTGGGTTGCTGGGTTACGCTCATACAGACAAGGTGGCCCTCCTAGCCAATGGGATGCCAGGAAGATGCTAAGCAGAGTGAAAATGCAGAGCAGCTCAGACGCATCACTTTCAAACCGAGATACAGAGCCGACGAGTATGTTCACATTCGGTAAACTCTGGGAGCTGCGAGTAGCAGCGCTACTGTATTTTCCCCTTTTGAATCCTGAAATTTCTTTCGTAACAAGAGGCAATATTTTCCTGTTGAGGCGTTTTGTAACCTGAAAATTTCATATGTAGAGACGTTCATAAGTAGAGGTACCACTGTATGCTGTTATTTTTCAAAAACCCCGCTAATTGCTCCAGGTAAAAAAATCACTCAACGGGGACACTCTATTCACTTATTCCCATTCACACTGCGTCGAGGCAGAGCAACACAGCCACAGAACCAACGATTAAACGTCTAAAGCCCAAAGACAGTCTTTCTTCAATGCCTCACTTTTGTTTGAAGCCTCTTTTCGGGATGTCTTTCATTGAGTAAATCACAATAATCCAACCCAGTGATCAAAACCGGCTAACTGATCACTGCTGCCTTGAATGTAAATTAGCGTTCGTCTTTTTTCGCTCCAGCCACATGAGACATTGGAGATTGCGCGTTAAGAAGATAAGAGAACGCGCTTTGGTGTGAAAAGCAGCTGGAAGATAAACTTACTGGGCCCGGACTGGGTGTAGAGATGGTCTGCCTAAGTAGTTCAAAGCATTTTACAATCAGTCCGACTGCATGGACAGAAACCTAAAAGCATACTCTGAGTAAATACCATGTCTAGTTCTCTTATTAGATGGTTTAATGTGATGGATAGGAGCCATGAGATGGCATTCAACTCTAACAGGCAAAGAAAAGGAACAAAAAGTATTTTTTAAAGAAGCATAAATCCTTTTCAGCTCATGGTTAAATGAAGATTGATGCTCCATTTCATATGAGGGGACAGAAAAAATGATAAAGTATTGCAAGGCTGCTTAGGAACCATCCATTCATCCACAGATCCAGGGTCAGCAGCCTAAGGAGAGCAGTCCGGACTCTGCCCATCAGCATTCCTATCAGAAGTATGCTGAGGAGTTTTCAGGCCAGACAAGAGAAATAGGGTGAATTCCAATTCCTCCCTTAACCCTCAATCTCAACCCTTGATCTCAAAAATGCGCGCTCCCGCTAAGTGCAAGTGTTGTCCCGATTCTAAGAACTTCAAATTGAGTAACAAGTTTGAGAGCTGTATCGCCCTAAATATTGAGATTCTCTGGCACCATCCTTGGGAGTAAGGGCTACCCAGAAGGCATTGGGTGATTTAGCCAAGACATCTTCGAAAAGGATGGCGACAAAAAAGCTAGCTACAAATGTAAGTATCTTCGTAGTTCTTAAAAATAAAAATGTTACGAAACCATCTTATTGTCTTTGTTTGAGACTTTTTTCATGGATTAACATCGTTGTTGTGTAACATTTATTTTTTTACTGTACGATGTTTGCTGCCAGACCGGCTGTCCCGGTCGACTTCACGTTTCTTGTATACCTTGTTGTGTTGCGACAGAGGACTGAATAATGTATCCTCTGTTGTGTTATTTGCTAATATTATTTAGAGAATATACAGCGCTCTTTTCAGTGTTATCCCTGTGTCATTTCAGGAAATACAGAGACAACACGGGCTCTGATACATTTCAGTCTGAAAATGTAACTTCACTCAAGGGGTGTCCCATTTCTAAGTCACAAGAAAACCCTTACACTTACTTTCGAGGGTTAAGATTGAGGGCCAAAAATTGAGGGTTAAGGGCGAGGGTTGAGATTGAGGGTAAGGGAGGAATTGGAATTGGCCCATAATCTCCCCAGCGTGTCCGGACTTCCTTCTGGCTTCATACACCCAGATCACCTATCCCAGGGAGGTGTCCACTAGGACATCCCAATATCCTAAACTACCTCAGCTGGCTCCCGTCTGTGTGGAGAAGGGACTCTTCTCCGAGTCCCTCCCGAATGAGCTTTTCCCTCTGTGTCCTGGGGGAGAGTCCAGCCACCCTGAAGACAAAACTCACCAACATTTTGTGTCCAAAGACGAGGACAGGAACCTACAGACGATTAGACAACCTTGCGTTTTGGCTCAAATCTCCAGTCACCATAACAGACCAGTACAAAATCTGCTTTACTGCAGATCCATCAATTGATCCTCTGCTCCATTTTTCTTCCTTGTCAACAAGGATGAGATACTGGAGGCAGCAGCTCAGCCACAACTTCATCAACGAGGGATATCGTAATCTGTTCTGCAGAGACTCATCGTAGTTTAATACTATATATGTTCCTTTGGTTATTTCATGAAACTTTCATGAGGAGTTTATCTGGTGTTGAGATATTCTCCTGGCTGCCTGTCCCTGTCTGTCTCAGCGTGTGCAGAGTGTGTTTGATCTTGGTTCTCTCAGTCTGGATACACATTTCCTTCCAGATGGCTCTACCTTCTCATCAGCCTGCAGCGTTCGTACACCTGGATTCCCTCCACTCTTCGCCAAATTGTACTGTCACTCAAGTGATTCCTCACATGCCAGGACACTGTGGAAACAATTGTCTGTCCCTTCACAGTCCTTGGACTCACCTGAAGTAACAGTTGAGACCCTCACCACCAGCCAGTGTCATTGCAACATGTTGCCAAAATAAACCGTATGACGTCCGGATCTCCTGCGTTCTTTATTTTAGCTCCAGGGTTATTGTGAAGCTTAAGAGCTTGTAAATAAGCAATTAGTACCCAATTTCCTCTCAGCAGTGCCCGTGTAACCAACTGATTTTGTGGCTCTTTTTATAAAACCTCATTGAGAATAAATGAATAGAAAAAGAATAATGCACCAATAAACACTTGATTTTAGAAGTGTTGTTAGTGCCACTTCACAATAAGGGCCACAAACATGCTTGACTTTGTATTCATCTTGTTCTTTTTCGTTTGGTTTCTTTTTTCTTTTTCCCCTGATTTTGAAATGGTTTCAGGAGGTGAAACAAATGTAACCAGTAGTCTGTTCTCAGCCAATAACACCGATCAAAAACTAATCAAGATCAAGTCCTGATAAATCACAAGCATTGGACTTTCCTTAGCTAGGATTTCTTTAGCAAATGTTTTGTATTTTTTATATCAACAAATCTCACAATTGTGTGTATATATATTTACCTTTACCTGTCTATTGATGGGATAGAGAAAAACGCAATTTCAATTCTTTTATAAGTCAAGCACGTGTGAAGAAATTGACAAATAAAACTTGAATTTGACTTCGACTTTGAAATACACATATATAAGTACTCATGGTGTGATCTTAAATTTTTTGTTATCTCCTCCAGCTGTCTCAAATCAGTCACCAACAATCTTATGTGTATTACTTGAAATTCAATAAGGATTGAGTACAATAATGAGAGGATCCGTACCACACCTGAGCTCATTTCAGTATTATGACATCAAAAGGGACCTCATAAATTAAAATGAATGAAAACTGCTCTAAAAATTAGAGTTACTGCTGAGTTGTAGTAACCTTAGATTTTTTTTTTACCTCCGCCAAGGAGGTTATGTTTTAGCCGGAATTTATCTGTTTGTTTGTTTGTTTGTTTGTTTGTTTGTTTGTCTGTGTTCAAGATAAAAAGACAAAAGTTATGGACGGATTTTGATGACATTTTCAGGAGTTGTCAGAAATGTGAAAAGGAAGAACTGATTTTATTTTGGGTGTGATCCGGAAGATTCTGTATCACTTTCAAATGTTCGATAACATTGCGGTAAACGGGGCCAAAAAATTTTGTTTCTCAATATCTCCGTTAATTATTGCCCAAAACTCATGAAATTTGACTCAGGGATTGACAGTGGGAACCTCTATCAAATTTCAAAGGCTGATCTGGATCTGATCCAGAAGGCGGATTTTATCGCAATCTCTATAAAAACTTTGAGGTTGTTTAATTTCAATATATTGACTTTGGAAACAAATATTACAGGAAATCTTTATAGCATTATTATTTATTTTTTGTGTGCATCACAAAATAAAGGAAGATATGGTACTTTTTTAGCGGTCCCATAATCTCAGTGCTATATGTACGACTAATTGTTATGGTGTTAATCACTATATGAGGGAATCTTTGCGATTGGTGGAGGTCTGCGCTCTCCGAGTGCTTTTCTAGTCCTCCCCCCTTATGAAAACCGGCTTTTTTCACTGCATGACCAGATATCTGATAGTCAACATAAAATGGGTTTTAGGTTGTGATACTTATGAAAGTTAATGTAAAATAGCACAAACAGGCCAATAAAAAAGAATTTGTCGGTAAAATATATTATTCCATTAGTCAGGTCGTAACTTGCTATGTCACTCTATCAGCTTTTAATTTCTTTACATTTACAACTATGAATTTAAAAAAAGAGGCCTGTTGTTGAGTATCACTCAATTGCAACATGAAAGAATGACATTAAATTTAACTGTTCTTGGTGAAACTTGGACTTCAAGGACCTCTGAAAAGTGAAAAGGTTACCAGCGAAGTTTAATTGAGGCCACTTTTGAGCACAAAATTTATTTCAGAAGGTGGACTTAAATCTCTGAGTTGCACAATGGGCCAGGGCCATTTAGCTCTCGTTTTTATCAAAAAGATGAGTTGCAGGACATGCTGCCTTGACAGTGCTGAAGTTGAAGAAGTCGCAATATATTGTGACGCTCTGAAATTGAGCACAATATTGAGTCAATACCTGCACAGTAATGCTTTGGCAAGATTTCATATTGATATAATGTCAGATGTTGACGGATAGATACGTAATAAGAACTGGTCTCTGCAGCTGATGACACTTACAAAGAGAGAGATAATTATTCCTGAAGTAAAGTCATTACGTTCATGCACGTAGATCCCTAATTCATTTTGCCTCCCACTTTGCACAAGATTCTCTAATGAAACAGAATTATGCTTTGGTGAGAAAAGGAAATTAAAAACATGAAAATCCAAAACAAAGGCAACAACTGATTTTATTTTGTTTAAATATACATTTTTAAAGGGAAACTGTGTGCTCACTTCAACAGTGAAAAGTGTATTTTAGGTATTTAGAGGTCAGGATGGACTTTTGTTGAACTTTTGGATTAGAAGACACTTGACTTTGAGTTTGCTTCACAGAGGGTTTGTGTCAATTTAGCATTGACTTTTTATAGATTTGGCGAACAAAGTGAATTAGATAGATAGATTTTTGTTAAGTGATTCAGGCCAGATGTATCTTCATACTCAATGAGCATCACATCCTCATTTTCAAGAAACGCAAATAACCATAATGACTCTTTTTAATTATGAATAATATGAGGTCAAAGCTGATAAGTGTTATGGCTTTATACTGCGAAATGACATAAGACAATGACGATATATTGCAAGATAGAGACGGAAAATAACAAAAAGGTTGAGAGAAACAGTTACGACTCTTACACTTCAGGGTACTATAAGTAGAAGTACTTGAAAAAAAACTCTTCCAAAGTAATAAAGATATCAATATAAGATGTATGTGAGGTTTCACATTTGGCTCATACCAGATACACAGTATTTATATCCTGACTTATATGCCTGGTATGTTCTTAGTAGATTTCTATCGTATTAATCCGTATTAAAACATATTAGCAGCAGCAGCTATAAAGCTATAAACAACTCTATCAACGTGCTATGTTACTCGACCCCCCCACCCCCACCCCCCGGTCCTGTAAAACTGCTCAGCATTGTGAACATTCTTTACAAACACTTATTGCATATAAGGGCTACTGAAATTGTGCATTTTGTTTGACTACACATGACTTTGTGCAGAGCTTGTCACCATCCCCTAAATAACATGAAGGCATGCTGTTTGTCATCCATGCCTCGGCCGTTTCTCCAGGGTATTTTGCCATTTATGACAGGATTTATTCTCCATCTCTCGCTCGCTCTCTCTCTTTCTCGATTTTGCACTCTCTGTGCCTTTAATATATGTCCTGACTTGCGGGTACTTCCTCATTATTCCTATCTTGATATCTGCCAGTGTTAATGAGTGGAGGGACTGGAGTAGCAGAGTTTGAGCATTTGGATTAATGTGGGTGCTGCATCGGGGAACTTTGGGAATAGCGTGTGCTCTCACAGTTCATTACTGTGGATATATGACATTTTAAGGCTGTGCGACGCCAGGCTAACGATGCTCCCCAGTAAACACTGGAGACTGCCAGCCACTGCACCTGAGAAATTTCCTCTAATAGCAGAGATGTCAGCGCGGTGACGGGTCCACTTCCTCTTCCTCTTCAACAATTGTACCAGGGGCATTTTTTTTTTTTTTTTTGTAAAGCACCTTACTCTGTTAATTGATGATGGACATGTCTTAAAAGTTCATACGGTGAACACATTAACAGGAACACCTGAGCAACATCACCCCGAGGTCAATTCTAAGAATAGTATTGTGCTTTATTGGTGTATGTACAGGTTTTTCTCAGAACTCGACTGCCCGCTGGAACGCCACGTGAAAATTCCAATATTTCATCCAATTTTTAAAGATGTCATCATTCAGCCCAACCTCAAAAAAAATGTAATAGGGAAGTCAAAAACAGAGTAGTTTTACAATCTATAGGTGGAAATTGTGACATTACTACACATCTGTAGTCTTGTGCAGTGGTGCATCCACATGAAATATGCATGTACGCAATAATCTCTTCAATATTAAAGGTTTAACAGCAAACCGTGCATATTTTTTTCTAACCTCACCCAGGTAGAGTAGCACAATAAAGTCTGTGAAACCTTTGTAATTAAGTCATTTGCATTATTAATCTATGAAATGTGTTCTTTTATATATCACAGCCGATTCAGAGTGCTGGAAGAAAAAAATAAAGATAAGTGTGGCGGCATCAGAAGGCGACGGGACTAAAAATCGTAAATCTTATAAATGTTAAAGACTGGTAAAAAACTGACAAGGCCACCTGGGAGTGAGCCCAGGACTCTCAAGGTTTGCAGGTTCTTTGAATCAGGGGTGAGCAGAGTTAAAAGAACCTCAAATGTCAGTTAAAAAAGGTTTTATTAATTAGTACGCTAAGAAGACTAAAACAATTATATCACTATACTAAAACTACGAAACAATGAAGGTCTCTATAAAAAGTGTTAAATGAATCCCGGGGCGAGTCCTCGGGGTCTTCCAGTCCTTTCTCTTCCGGTTGATCCCTGCAGCCACCCACAGCTCGCATCTTCGGGCCGGTTCCTCCCTCATCTGGCGGCACCGTCGGACTCCCCGGCTGCTCCTCAGAGGTCCTGTCGGGAGGAACGCGAAAACCCAGAGCCAGTATCGGGGACACACAAAAATCTCAAACACCATCCTGATCACTTGGCCCCGCAGCCAACCCCCCCCCCCCAGTACCCGCTGCACACAAGGCCGAAAATACCAAGTCGCCACCCAGGTCGGAGTATTCACGCCAAGCAGGTACAGGTTAAATCCTCCTAGCTCCGGGTGCCAGCAGCCACCACGTCCGTGGGTGGACAGCGGGACGACCGGGTCTTTTTCCCATTTCCTAGGTGGGACACCTTCCCCCGGTGGCAACTCCTGCTAGCATCCTCCTACCGGCCGCTAGCCGGTTAGCCTACCAGCTAGCCAGCCGGCTAGGGCTCCCTACGGGCCCAGCTGGCTGTCGCCGGCTTCCTCGCCCCTCTCTGGCTCCGGCAACCGCTCCCTTGGGTGTGGCTGGGCCCTTTATTTCTTCCCTACCTGCGCACAACTGCTGCTCATTAGTCAATCTGGGAGAGTTTACTTGGGTTGCCGCCTCTAGGGGGGAAAGCCACTGCATACACAAAAATAAAGTAACTCTAAAAACAAAAGGTCATAGAAAAACATGCAAGCAAAAATAAAAGAACATGCACCCCCAAAAACTGTCCCGTTCACATAAGCAAACCCTGAGTGTTGGAAGCTGGTCGATCCTCCTGGAACCTCTTCCATTCCTCAGCATCTCCATGGGATTGAGGTCTGGAAGACTCTAAAACATGAACTTTCCTTTTCCTACCTCAACCTGTGATGTATTTATTTCTATCCTGTCCTGCTGAATCAATTACTAACGTTCAGATGGGTATACAGGCTCCCTGAGAATATTCTGTAGGATATTTTGGAAAACATGGGAATTCTGTTTCCCCTCATTAGTAGAATGAGCTCCAGGTCACAAGGCAGCTAAGTAACCCCAGTTATGATGCTCCTGAAACCATAATGCGTTGTTGGGTTCATGCTTCGCCCCCCTTTTTTTGCATCATACTACATAGTGTAGAGTATCTTCAAAGCATTTTCCCAGTAGTACCTTGGATTGCCAACGTGACCTTTGGCAACGTTCAGACACAGCAATGTTATTTTTGGTAAGCGGAGGCTTGGTCTGTGATGTTCTGCCATGGACATCCTACTTGTTCAACGACTTGCTTTCAGTAAACTCATGATGAGTGATCTTTAACAGTTTGCAGTCATATCTTCTTTAGCCATTATTCATGGGCTCATCTTTACATCGCAGAGGATTCTGTGTTGTACCTTTAGTCTACTCTTTGATCGCCTCTAGTAAGAGCAGCTGCTGTACTAAACTGTCATTTTTAGACTACTTTGCATCCTCTTCCAGCCTCCGTAGATCAAATACTTTTGATCATGTGTCGTCAGAGAAACGTCTTTTTGCAAGCACCTTCTTCTTATGAACGGCTGATTTAACATGTGTTAGTGCCTTATTGAAGTAGTGTAAACCGTACCTCTGAAGGAATTTCATTAGAGTCTATGGGTTCACTTTCTTCTCCACCAATACTATGAATGTTTAATTGACTTCTCCAATGATGACAAGAAAAATTGATAATTAGGTGTCATCAGCTTAAACATATACACGTGTGCATGCGACCCCGATTCCAAACAAGTTGGGACAGTTTGTAAAATTTAAATAAAAACAAAGCCATAAACCAATAACTTATTCCCAGTAGAACATAAAGAACATATCAGATGTTGAAACTGAGACATTTTATTCATTTCATGGAAAACATTTTGGTTTTGACGGCAGCAACGTATAGTTGGAACAGTATGATGATCATTGTGGAGGATCCTGAGTTTGTGGAGCTTTAGTAGATACAGGATGATGCAGGATTCTGGCTGCTCAACAGTCCTGGACCTTCATTGTCAGGACTTTTAAACTTTAAGATGCACCAAATGTTTTCCACTGGTGAAGGGTCTGGACAGCAGGCAGGCCAGTTTAGCACCCGGACTGCTTAGTAAATACAAAACGTTTCCTTATCAGTGTTTTTCTGTGATTATTTTAGGCTTTGATTATTTCTTTGACATAAAACCACGAACAAATATATATTAAAAAAACTTGTGCATATGTACATATTTCTATATGTATAGTTTGTAGATCAGCGCTGAACTTTGCCTGCAGAGCAGCGTACCCGTTGGCACCATTCATGATGTGGGACCACATGCTAATTTGCTCGGGACAGTAAATCTGCTTTCATGCTCCAAATATAATATACACAGTTCTTTTCATTTTTTGTCTCTTTTCCCATATATGCTTGAAATACTCTTTCAGAATTGATGCTATTGGACTCTTCCAGAATTAAAATTGAAAGCCCCCATTGGTCTGAACCTTCTGACTTGATACACAAATCTAATGAATTTGCTTTAATTTTTCATTCTTATTTGTTCTTATCTCCATCAACACTTTCTATATGAACATACAGTGAAGACAGATTTCAACATCTGCTGCTGTAGTTAATGGCATCTTGATGATCAAGTAAGGATTTTTTTGCTTTGCTGCACGAAAATTTCTGTTTCCAAAGTTTTTTTTTCATTGTGGTCATAAAACACTCTTTAGCACTTAAAAAAAAACGACAAACATTCATTATATGGAAATTTACAATGTATTTACACTCCATTGAAAACACATAATACAATGCAATATAGATATAATTATGGCAGTTCTGCATTTTTCTTTCTTTTTATTAGGTCAAAATAGCTAACACCTCAGAAAAAGAGACCCAGAAATTTGATAATGAACATTATGCAAAGTAAATTTAGTGAGTTTTGCCTTTTGGGTTTGCGGAACTATGGGCCCGATCTTCCGCTAGATCTGCGAAAGCTGCTATTAAGGGATAGGATGGCAAAGAATGCAATCTTCCACTCTTGCTAAACCCGCTATCCCACCTGCGCTACCCGCTACATTATACATAGGAGTGGTTAGGGCGTTCCACCTGTTAAACCAATCAGTGTGTCAGTAGCCATTGCCTTTAAGAGCAGGTTGCGCTACCCGCAAACATTGCTATGGAGCATCTTTTCATCCAGATCAGAGCAGCTCTCATGTGCAGCTTGTCTGGGACTCTGCTGTAGAGCTTCCTCCTCTTCCTTCCTCCTCCTCCTCTGCACTGATATATACATATAATTATATTTACACAGACAATTCCTATAGGCTACCTGAAAGTCCCAGATAGTTGGTGCGCTCCCAGTAAACACGCTCTGGTCGTCTATGGTTTAACTGGCGAGCAAGCCGTTTAAGACGAATCTCTGCCATTTTCTCAGAGGTTCAACTGAAGCCAAATCACGCTTTTTATACAAGAGTTAATTCAGAGAGGTAGAGCTGTTTGTGCACGTTCATATGTGACCAGGTGGACGCACATTGATGCCTTTTGGACGCACTCTTGAATGCGCCAACATGCGGGTTGCGGGTAGCGGGCGGTCTGACCACCCGCTACCCGCAACCCTAAACCCACGATTGCAAGATACCAAGTTTACGGAAAGGGCAAAAGACACGCCCATTGCCACACCAAGTGAGTAAAGGAGTCGGCATAATGGTTAGCGGCTTTAGAGAGTGGAAGATTGCATTAGCGGTTAGCGGAGGTTCCTATACCCGCAATTTGTGGTTAGCGGCAAGCGTTAATGGGTAAGGGGACGTGTACGAATGGGGCCTATGACTTTAGTGCTATTTATCTGGTCAAACAGGTTCTGTTTTTCACCTGCACTTACTATGCGTAAAGAGCAGCAAGTTTATCAAGTTACATAATCAGACAGTTTCAGAAGTTGACTACAAGGCAAATGTTTTGGGTTTTTTTTTTAAAAAAAAAAAAAAGGTTTTAAACAGAAAAAAGGGAGCACGTATATTAGTCAAAGAGGCTGTATTGCAGGTGATAGTCTGGATACAACCAAGCTATAAGACAAAGAAATAAAGCTTTTCAATATGGTGATTTTAAGACAGTAAAATGCTATCATGCTATCAAAAAAAATGTAATTTCATGTAAACTTCCAAGTGAGATGATTGACTGTGATGGAGACTGGGCAGCATTTGTGCCAAACAGATGTAACACACTGACACTTAATGCTCCGTAAGACAAAGAAAGCAGAGGCAGCTCAGACAGGTAAAACCCCCTGAAGATAACATGAGGAAGCTAGAAAAAGTGAAGACAGGACACCTGACGTCACTCAAAATATGGTTACGACTGAATAGAATTTATGAGAAGCTCAAGGATGCATTTTGTTGGAAGACAATGGAGCTCTGGAGGAACCTTAAAGACTTATTTCCTAAAAGATGGTGATGATGATGCTGGTTGTTGTTATGATGACTATGACATAAAAGACACTCTTTATCATTGACTCTGTTCCATTTATATAGTGGCTTTCATAATAAAGTAAAATGAAATTGTTATTTCATAGAAAAAAAATCTTCAGACTGTATGTATGGTAACAATACAGCGATGCTTGTGCAAACATGAGATATTGATCTGTATGGTCAAACAGTGCCATTCATTCATTCTTTTTCCATCGATCAGTTCCTACTGAGGGTCATGGCGGTGCTGCCGGATCTATCACAGCTGTCTTCATACAAGAGCCCGTGTAAAAAATTATGTTAGTTATGTTACTCCAGTGTGTATTTGTCAAAATATTTAAATCTAAATATTTGGGTGAAACATTCAGTCACACAAGTATTCAACTGTGGTGTGAAAAAAGACTTTGTGTGGGCATGTAGATGCACCCGATATACAGTACATGTAAATTTCAACAAATCTAAGAGAAATATTGTGTCTTTTGATCCAAATATTAAAAATATAAGTACCTTAAAGGTCTCCCTCCAAAACAAAATTGTTTAATACTTATTTTTTATACCATAGGTCAGTTTAAGTTGCACTTGCATGCTCAGCTTCAAAATGCTCTTCTACCCCTGTAATCTGCATCAGCCTGTGATAGAAAACAGTCGGAAACACGAGCAGATTGTAAAAGCCGTACCAGCTTACGTCACATTGAACATTAGCTATGCAGTGCCTCGTAACCCCGCCCCCGGAAAAACATTGTTGGCTGCTGGCTTTCTGCAGGCAGGGAGCAGAGCTTATTTTGGTAGGTCGCTAACGAGCTAACAAAGAGAAGCTAACAATTCAAAAACATGGCAGTGAAAGTTTGTGGCCGTGCTGTTTGCAACAGTAACAGAACTACATTGCATGTCTTGCCTCAGAAAGAGGAAGAAGAAATGGTTGGAATTTATTTTCTGAACACCACCAGCGAACTATAACGCAACTTTACTTGTGCATTCTGTTCATTTCAACCAAAGGACTATTCGAAGTCCTTTGGTTGATATTACCAATTACGGTACCAACATCGACCACCAGCTCACAGGCTGTAAGTACAAACAGATTTTTTTCCTACAACGGTTGTTGTTTCAGAAGTTATTCTACTCGTTAATAGGCTATAGCAGTGGTTCTTAACCTGGATTGAGTCAGTCTCAGGGGTTCGGCAGAGGTCAAGACACGCACCTGACTCATATGATTCATGATGACACGCCCCGCTTGGCCATCACTGGCTACAGGTGATCACGTTACATTGCTTGGCCAATCAGGGAATTTGGTGTTCAGAAGTCGACTTATGACTGGCATGATGGTACATCGTGCATCCATACTAACTATGTCGCGCAAAAAAAGAAAGTGGTCGGATAAAGCGGGTTCAGAAAATGAATGATAAATAGAATAAATAATTAGTCAGGTATGTAATTCATGCAGTTCGTGCATTGGAATGGTTTTGTTTTTTGAACACACTGATGTTAATGTACGGTTCATTTTGTGCACCAGTACAACATATACCTATGACTTGAACTTGAAGAAAAAATCATATTTTATTTTCTAATAAAGAAGGGTTCGGTGAGTGTGCATATGAAACTGGTGAGGTTCAGTCCCTCCAACAAGGTTAAGAACCACTGGGCTATAGCATGATGACACTGGGACAAGCTGTAAGTATGGTAACGTTGTCCATAACGACTCGGTAACTTCTACCAAGCTAACAGAAGCTAACTTCTGTTAGCTTGCTAAATCTATAATCTTCCAACCTAAAATTGGATAACTTGGTGTTTACAGAGTTCTATGGCCAGGATTTAAAAAAAATATGGCTGTATCTCTGAAGACATTTTTTGCGTGTTTTGCCATTTGTTGCTTGTTATCTCTAAGTTGACGGAAACCAACTGAAGGAGAACTGAAGGGAGCATCACAGTGCTGTTAGCCAATCAGAGGCGAGACGTTTGCATATCATTAATATCAATTAAAAATTCCTCTCGTACTATCCCCGCTCTTGTTATCAGCTAACTAAAACAGCTTTAAACAAGACAACTGTGGCATATTTTTCATTGAAACCAACTCTCAGGGCATTATTTCAGACAAGAGACCAACGCAGAATTTATGGAAATACCATGAAATGAGACCTTTAAAATGCATCACACACAACTGAGTTGTAAAGTGAATCCAGAAACTTCATTTTTCGATGCCTAAAACCTGCTCACCCTTACTTTGAGCCGACTTGAGCGACTACCCACAAGTCAAGGGGGGACATGCACTCACAAAAATGAATGTGGATTCCACAGCAGAGGTTCAAGTGCAACACACTGCAGCCTTTCATATCTCCGGAGTTGCAGTGTTCCCCTGATGTCTTTGTCTGGCCTCACTTGTAGTTCAGATTACCCTTTTTAAGATGTTTGTTTACCTTTCTTTTTCAATTTTTGCAGTACTTCTTTGGTTTTGGGGTAAAGTTTGAAGTGATGAATCTCAGCCCCTATTCTCCTCAGTGTGTGGCAAATCAACCTAACCAGGAAACAGTCTTCCCTAAACCCAACAGTGAAGAAACTCAAATGAAAAGAATGAACACATGGGAAGAAAAAATTAGAAAAATAGTTGTCGTAACATCATTTTGAACTTCAGTCTCCCCTTCCTGTTTTGATTCTCAACTTCCCTTCCTGTCAACTTATGAGGATGCTCATGATGACATTTGGAACATTTACTGCCGGTGTCTGATGTTGTTGGAGCCAGTGCATCACAACTCTGATGCAAAAGACTGCCTCATGTGCATCCCAGATATGCCAGGGGCTTTGACAAAGCTCCAACATTTGAGACGCCGGTAATGAGACCGAGCATGACTGTCAGACAAGACTGAATCTATATCTGACACAGTAATCCTTCCAGTGCTAAATGATGCCACGACAAAGATTTGCACTGTTCTCTATTATGCTTTTCAGTTAAGTTTGGCCGCTAAGAAGAAAAATGTCTGGCTTATTTTCCGAAGTTTGGCGGCGTAGAAGCAAGACAGACAGCTCCGCTGCCATCCATTTCTTATCGCAGAGACAGTGCAGCCAATCTGGTGCAGAGAACTGCTGCACTGAGTCTCCAAGTGCTCAGCGATAACTGGACAAATTTGACAGAAATGGAGCTTTTGTTGATATTCTTTGCAATTGAACAAAATGTGAGGCGCATCTTTTTTTGTGTGTATGGCAATTCTGAACTTTCACAGTTTGAATGAAGTCTTTACAGCTGCCAGGCTCACCAGCTCACCATCCTGGAGTCTATTAAAAAAGACTTTCTTTTTGCTGTAGAGGTGAAGACCAGTCTGTGGACACCTCTGCTGCGTTTGTGATGTTACCGGATATCACCCAGTATACAGCCTGTCCAGTCAGTGCCACCGCCTTCAAACGTCTGCCTACAGCTTCCAGTTCGAACCGCACCGCTTCAGCATGCGGATGTCTTTCAGTGTCAGTCATTCGTGCGCTAATACAGCTTTTTCGTGAGTTGATCTCTGCAGAGCTTGATTGATCCGTCTCTCGGGGATCACCAATGAAAAGATAAAGGCGGACAGGGGACAACGTTTTACAAGAGTACGAAATCCTCCAAGGGCAGGGCAGTGTTGTAGAAGGTGGTTAATGCTTACTGCCACGGCAAGAAAAGCTTTCTCTTTTAAAATCTTAGCTAGAGCTTTCCTGAGCGGAGTCTGAAGGTACCCCTCACACCTAATTGGGTGTTTCTCCAGGTAGTCCAGCATCCCAACACAGTCCAAAACCACGAATGACTGATGATTCTAAACTGACAGTAGGCCTCTGTAAAGATAACACATACCCAAATTTATACGTAACAATATCTTATTTATAAGTATATACACTTAGTGTGTACTAGTGAGACAGTCAATCGACAATTAAACGATACACTGACTACGACAGAGGTACAAAGTGGATTTATTCTCCAAGTCGTATACAATTCAGAGAGGTCATTACTCACATCACAAAATGCAGGATGATCAGAAATGACAAATTGCCAGTAGGAAACGGCTGTCTTTAAACTTCACATGAAAAACATGAGGACCTTGAGATAAGTTCTTTAGAAGTCTACAAATCAAAACTTAGTAACTTGATGGAGCCAGAATGATAATCAGAAGCGATGGGCCTCAACAGGCCAGGATCTAGAAGGAAAAGTCACAGACTTATGAATCAGTATTATACAATAAGGCACCAAAATATAGTTTTAATATAACATATATTTAAATACAATAGCCCATTTTTCTAAAATTACTTATTTCAGGGTACTGAAAGTTTTTTTTTTTTTCTGGTAATTGATCTTTCGAAAACCTTTGCATCCTCTGAACAACTCTGACATTTTATGCCCTATTTAAATTAACTGGGGACTCTTGGCATTATATTATATTATGACATATCTTGGGATTAATGTCAGTAAATTCTGATAAAATAAAGACACAGGCACTGGACTTTTATATGGTAAATTATTACAGATCCTCAGGTCATATTAGGTCCATGTAAATAAGTCCAAAACGGAGACAAAAGCAGAGGTGAAACCAAACTGGGAGCCCTTTGTTCTCTGGAAGATGAGAGCAATGTGGCCTCTGATTGTGTTCATTACTTTGTGGGCAGTTTTTCTTTTGTTTGGCCAAACATCATGATTTATTTCTGTCATCTTAAATAAAAAATAAATGAAGAAAGGTTTCCTCTCTCTATACAGGATTTGCAGGAACTCAAATGTGTCCATTCAAACTTTCCTTTGACCAGACTGTCAGCCACAACACAAGAACATCATTACACTGGTATCTTCACTTAGATAATAACTGTGTCCTGCTAATGTTAATGTTTGAAATATGTAATTAATATTGAAGGAAAATACAAGGTACAGTAAGTGGTAATACATAAACTGAAAAGGTACAGAGGAAAGGTTGGGGTAGAAGAAGGGTGAGTAGTCCAACCTTTTCCACTCAGGTCAAATACATTAGGGCAGTGGTGCGCAAACTGTGGTATGCGTACCATCAGTGGTACGCGAGCGCTTTCTGGTGGTACGCGGGGAAGGATCATGACGTTCCACATTTTTTCCACATTTTCACTCAAAAAAAAAAAAAAATCGGAAACATACAATGCATTATAAATACGTTTCATATGAAATGTGTAGCTTGAGATATATATATTTTTTTATGAGACAATTTTAATTGTTGCATATTCAGTTACACTGCAGATGTAACAACTTTTGAGTGTGTTTATTTTGCTCTGTATGAGAGTATGAGGATGTAAGAATTGTTGGACAGAGTTGTGAATGTCTGATTCAGTAAGTAACAATTCAGGTAATAAATAACCACAATAAGGAATAAACATCTCTCCTGTGTATTTAAAGCTAAACGAGAAGGACATATATGGCTATATTTTAAAATTGGTCATCATGGTGATACTCAGAGAGCCGAACAGTTTCTCAGGTGGTACGCAGTATTGAAAGTTTGAGAACCACTGCATTAGGGTGATTAATAATTTACCTTATTGACATATCCAAATTACCCTTGCATCATTGTTGCATTTGTTCCTGCGCTGCATCTTCTCAGTTTGCTTTTTATTCTTGTTTGTTGATTGTCATCTTTAACTACTGCAACGAGGCATCTCAGTCACCTCGCAGATAGCTGGAGAGAAAACAGCTGAAGACGCTGTAATTAAAAGAAAGAAAAATCCGTTTATGAGGCCCTTGAGTGTATTAAAGTGAGTATGGCTGTGCTCTGTTCTTTAATAATTTAGCTTCCAGTCGCGAGTAAAGGTTTGTGTTACACACTATCTTCATTTAAAATCTGAGTTTCCACCTTGTATATTTACCTCTGATCGTTTTGTCCATGAGGTCATCCATAAGAAGCAAACGACTGCATAACAAGTACTTTCACATCTTTCACCGTTATATTAGGTGTCTATCAGGTGTACAGTTTTTGTCTTCACCTTTATTGATTTGGCCAGACAACAAAAAATGGGCAATTACACATTCTTTGAAATGCCCTGATCACCTCAGAGGCCCAACAAGAACATATATATATATATATATGTATATACATATAGATACATATATATATATAGATATATATATATATATATATATATATATATATATATATATATATATATATATATATATATATATGTATATATGCATATACACACACACACACACACACATACACATATGTATATATATGTGTGTGTATATATTTGAGGCAATGTCATTGTGCAAATGGAGGTCATATTTCAACTTTATCGAGTCCTACACCATCAGTGCGGCAGCAACATGAAGTCAGCATAAAAAACCGCCCGAGGTAGCAAACCCAACTTCTCTTTTGGGGATAAAATATGCCATCCAGACACAGGAAGTATTCATCAAGCCTCAAATTGATAATGTCAACAGTCGGCCTCAGCGTAGCCAGCAGCACAACCACTACAAATTAGTATTTAACGCAGAACATCTAAAAAAAAAAAAAAAAAAAAAAAAAAAAAAGGCCTTTGCTTGAGCATAAGACAAATTATCTTTTGATTTGAAATGGACCATTTCCTTAAATACCTGTATTCTTAATGAGTCCAACCCCCTTTTTTTTTTTTTTTTTTTGCTCTTTCTCTCTGCTTGTCTTGACATTGCTGTCCAGGGAGTTAGCGGCGAGCTGCCCGACCGCTGGGCTGCCTGAGTGATTAACTAAGGCTCGGGGCTGACAGGCCAGCTACAACTGATAGAAGCAGGAGGGGGATAACGCGGGGCTCCGTTTGGCCGGGCGGCGAGGACGGGAGGAAATAGCGGACGGGTTGGAAAGGGAGCGGGGAGACAGAGATGATAGAGTGGATAACAAATGAAAAGAGTGAATGCACGGGGAAAGGAGGAGAAACGATGACTGGAGCTGGTAGAAGTTTAACAGAGCAAATACAAGAAAACAAAGCTAAAGGATGGTGAAACTAAAAGATAAATGAGTGAGCATAAAAGGGCTAGGATACATCATGGAAATGAAGAGAATAATTCAAGAGCAAGGTTAAGGATGATAGGACATCATTGAGAGGAGAAATGTGAAAAGCAAAGGCTGTTCAGGGAGGGAGAAGCGAAGCACAAGACCCCAGGGGGACGTCCCTGGTGGGATAACAGGTAAGTCTATGTAGTGATAGAGGCTCAAGCAAAACTAATGATGTCGTCCAATTGAGAATAGGCCATCTGAGACTAGTTTATACCTAATGGATGGTGCAGAAGGCTGTGCAGGTGTTTCAGATAGCCTTTAGAGAAGTTCTCCCTTTAGCCTTCCTATGTATAGAATTCCTGGTGGTACCGGGTTCCTCTAAATCATACAGTGATGGCTCGTCCTTTGTTTTCCAAGCGTGCCCTGTGACTACTGTGAATCAAGTGACAGTTATGGCCAAAAGGGGGCAGTTTTAGAGGTTATGCTCGTACGATTGTTGAGCTCTGTGTAAAAACATGGTCATTAGCATAATGCTAAGGTTCACGACAACAGACACAATAAATAAATAAAAAGTAGACCCGAGGCCTACTTCAGAAAAGAGGTTAAACAGTTATAACTGTATATCAAATAATGAATTCAAAAGAAGTGTTAAACGCACTTTTATTAAAATGTTCTGCTGCCATATGAACTAAAGTGCCATAACATTTGTTGTTCAAACACTTTTAACATCAGCACTTGTCAGTAACACATATTTAGTGTCAATCTCATCTTAGAAAATGTAAAATAAAATAAAGCTTATGGGCGCTGCCAGGGGATTAATGTCATCCTGTTTTTATAAAAAATAAAAAAAGTCTACAAACAAAATCCAACAAAAATGATTGTGCTCAGCACAATCAGAACATTAAAACAGAGTAATTTGATAGGGTGGGGGTAACAGCAGAAACCTTTAACGGGGAGTTAAACTTGTCAGTTGTTACAAATAACCTTGTTTCTGTCGAATCCTCCGTCTGGGGAGAACTTAAAATGAAAACCAATCCAGTTCAGTTACTTTACCAATCTGTGTATCATTCGTTCTTTCCATTTTCAATTGTCAATCAAAAATAAACAAAAATTAAAAAGTGACATTTTATTAAGTTTTTCGTTTTTTAATCTAACATAAAAAACCCCCAAAAAATAGCTGTTTTTTTTTTTTTATATTTTAATTTTAGACTTGGATCAAAAATTGGAAATTAAAAAACGGGCCACAGAACTGAATTTGTTTTATAATCGAGGACTGGACTTTCTGTTGTCATTACACATCTGTGCCACTAGATGGAGCTGCACTGCAGTAACCAGCTAGAGAACAGCAGGACAGTGAACACATGGAGCAGATCTGATGGAACATGGAGGAATGACGCCAAAGTTTTTTTGCAGTCCAGAATTTTTTTTAGACAGAATTTTTAATATTGCTACCTGAGTTGCTACCTGAACTGTAAAGTACACAGATTTTTACCGTTCTCCATGTCTGTTTGAGATTTTGCGCATGGTTTTCCATCAATTATCTTCCGGTTCCACAGCAGCCAGTAACAGACTTTTCAAAACAAAAGCATGTGAGCAACATGTGTTAACGCGAGATAAAATAAATGTCGGCATTAACGCAAAAATAACGCGTTAACTTGCCGTGCCCTAGTTAAAATACTAACTTAGAGTTGACAAACCCTGAGAGGAAAAACCTGATTTGAGAAGTCTTGAGAGTCTCAGTTTCAGATCGAGGTTTAGAGTTGGTTCAGTCGTCTCTGCATGTTATGCTATGGAGACTGTAATGGGCCACCATCACAGTGATTCACCATAGCAAAGCCAACTAAAAGGAAGTGATCCTCCTGATTTCCTTGATTAGAATAAAGGCTACCTGAGAAACAAATGGTGCTCTTTTTAATCAGCTGGTCGCAGTAACGTGTTGCTTTTGTGGCGTCTTGCACACATGACCACTTCCAGTGAAGAGAGCCCAAACCAACTATACAAATCATTGAACTGACATAATTTTCTACCTTTAAAAAAACTGTGCTGTACAACTAAGATGTTATGACTATGATGCTACTATGAAGCCACACATCTATCCCTTCATGGCTGAAGTGACCTGAGTAAAGTGGCCGAGAGATTTCTCTGTGCATCGAAGATGGACGGCACTGACTCAGCATGAAAGATTCCAGTCTGCCTTACCTTCATTTCAACAAGGACAAAGATCAGCACTGGTGGCTGGAATATCTGGAGGAAGCCATTGGTTTGAAGACCAGAAGGAACACAGGTCAGCAAAGCCCCGGATGAGTGTGAGTGCTGCGCCCTGAGTTATAGTGGTTGCACCTATAGTGGATTTGTTTATGTCTTTTGGCAGAAAATTAACACTCCAACAAAATATCTGTGAAATCAGAAGAACGTTCCATTACCCAACAGAGGTGGGAGCAGGATGCTTTAAAAACAAAAAAAGTTATTTCGAATAAGTCTTCTATTTCCATTTCTTCCTACTCAGGGTCACAGGGGTCCGCTGGAGCCTGTCCAAGCTCTCTTCAGGCAAGAGGCAGGGGTGAACTGTGGACAGGTCACCAGTCCAACTCAAGGCCACGTATAGAGGAACAACCAGACGGGCTCGCACTCACTCTTATGGGAAATTTAGAACCACCTTAGCTGAACATGCATGTCTCTGGAGTGTGGGAGGAATCTGGAGTCCCTGAAGGCCTTGGTTGAGATTCAAACCAGGAACCTTTTCGCTGTGAGGTTGAACGAACAGATGCAGGACACTCTTCCTGTGTGAAGAAAGACGATAATGATAATAATAATAGAAATCATTGGGATCTGCCAAAAAAATCTATTCGTGGCCCTGAATCAGCTCTATTCTAACCAGTAGGGATGCACAATAACTGTTTTTTAAAACCGATACTGATAACACACATATAAGATCATTACATCAATACTATGAACAAAATCAAAAGCAGTTTTGACTCTTTAAATTAAGAGATATTTATTTTTCCAATGAAAAACTATTGGAAGCCTCTCAAACAAACCTATCCGATATCTCACACCAACTTAAATAAGGTGCATTACTTACTGATATAAAAAAAAAAAAAAAGGCTCCTTGAACTGAACAAACTGAAAAAATGCATTCCTCAATGACAATAAAAAAAAATGCACAGGTCATAATGTACTGACACAAGTTAGACTTGTCTGTGTAAATAAACTGAAAAAGTGCACTCCATAGTAACAGAAAACTTACATTTAAAAGGATTTTGGCTTGTGGTTCCATTCAAATTAATGCCTTTAATTAAAGTAAATGAGGTTCAGTAGTTTTTCTTTTCAATCTCATGGAAGCTTTAGACAAGAGAGATGGAGAGGGGAGGGGAGCGGAGGGTTCCTCCTGGCTCACTCACGTTAGCTCATGTTAGCGTGATTTCAAAACTCCATGGAAGCAATGGTTATGTTTCAGGTGGTTGTTTGGTTTTGACGTATTAAAGCTTGTGCTATTTTCCCTCCTTCGTCTGGAGCATTTGTTACAAATAACCAGTGAACTATCTTTTTCTGAAACTTAAACGAAGTTCCATATAATTGCTGCCATGTTTGTTTGTTTTTATCAGCGCACTGTGCCGCAATGCTGCATTCAAGGTGTAACGTAATTCCTCCGTTACCTCGTTTGGTCGTCGTTCTTTCGGCCTTATCTATTTTTCAATTTTTTATGTGTAACATGTGGGAAAACACTGCGAATATCAATTAAAGTCAGCAACTACCAAAATTATGACCGAGTTAACAAGTTGTTTTCTGGCATGAGGGGGTATTCTTGATTTTCCTTACTGAGAAATCATTTTTCTGATTATGGCGACGTCACTTGAACATAACATTCACTGCCGGTCATTCAAGGCTTAGAGGGAGCAAGGTGCTATTCTTCATGATATTGAACTTATCGGGATGATGTCATAATTTCCTGTTATCGGCCCGATAGTTATCGGGTCGATAAATATCATGCACCCCTACTAACCAGTGTAGCATCTTCATCAATAAAAGGACATGTCATCGTTCAGTGCCTTATGAAGGCACCCAGGGTTTGTTGAAGACAAGTCACTTTCTGAAACAGGCTTGAATTAACCTGTCAGGTTCAAGATACTTTGCTTTCTGAAGCAGAAAACAGTGTCCCTCATTTCAGTTTCAACATACTCAATCTGCAGAAACCCTCTCTCTGAAATGGGCTCCAGCTCTTCTCATCAGATGGCTGTCAAGCATCAGCGTCGACTCTGTGGACGTTTCGAAACAATGACTCCCGCGGGAATTCTTCATCGACTGTTCGCTATCACCAGGCAGCAATTAAAAGCCGTTTATCACATTCGCTGAGAGAAATTAGACTTTAAAACTCCTTTGTAATGTGCTCAGACGTTTAAGCTAAACATATGAATGCAATTTTCACATGAATGCAATTTTCACTCAGGATGTAAATGTGTCTATGGGTAGACTACTGTGGTATGCATGAGCCTGCACTACTTAGGTTTTTTTTAAAGCTGAGTTTCTAAGTCTCTCGCTTGATAGAAATAAACTGGAAAAAAAAAGCAATTGGCCAGCATATTTTCACAATCAATATGCATTAGCTGGTTCTTCTGGACTAAAAAGCCTGGAGAAATCCAACATTTTTGGTTGCATTAGCTGTTGAAAAAAATTCGGAGAGGACAGATAAGATTCAGCTGCACATTAATTTTCTTTTCCATGTGAAATCATTGTGGCAGCATTTTCCCCCTAGAAAATGCTTGGCTCTGTATTTTGTCACCCTATTAGTGTCTTCCTGCCCCGCCGCCGCTGTAGGTACTTTCCATATGTGACAGTATGACAAGCAGTGGAAAGCCACTGGGCACCTTTAGGTGACAAAGTGTCATCGAGGAGAGATGGGAACTGCGCTAAAATATAATAAATTCAGCTTCCAGCGAAACCCATACGCCCATATCTTCATTATGCCTCAGTACCCCTGGTTCTTGTAATTTGTATTATTAATGTGTGGGTGGATATTAAAAAATGGAAGACCCTTGACAATTTGCCAGGAAGAAGGCGAAGACTGTTTAAATCCATATTTCAGGGAGATTTAATAAAAAGAAAAGTCACATTGTTGAAATATAACGCGGGCTCCGCGGCTCATCTGTCTCATCTCTTTAGAAGCTGGAAACCTAAGCAGAACATCCACATTCACTCGCACAAATGCAAAAATGCTTACGCTTTCCACTCCAATATGCATAGAAAAATATTATTCGCTACCTGCGCTGTTATTTGCTGCCTTTTCTCCCCTAAAGTTAGAAACAGCATGAAATAACTTCAGAGGACACGAGTTAAAAGCTCTGCAGAGTGATCAGAATACTGCAACTTGACATTTTCCATCTCCTCTGGCAGCATCCTTTGATATCTTACCAATTATTTTAAATCACGGCTAGTTAACAGTACTTTCAGAAAAAAAAAAAACAGACAAGTATTAATTAGAAGTAGCTGGTGAGTTACATTGAATTGTACCACATGTGTGGAAGACTATAGATATGTTTCCACATATCCAAGCTGAACCAGCGTTAAAGATACGTATTTTATTGGCGATATGGCATCCACGGCTGCACCGGAGAAGACTGACATATATGCCTTTGCACCACGCAGCCAATTATTTCTCTCTGCAAGCGAGCGCTGCAGTGCTGACTCTAAAATCCTGACACATTCGGCTCCAGCATTTGAAGACTGTTTCCTCCCCTCACCTTCACACTTAAGACATAAAAAGAACGGCTCCTTCAAGTGCAAACCGTAAGAATCAGTTCATTTTAATCAGCCTCGTCTTGAATCCTCAAGGGTTATTTTTAGGGCTGGGCAACGATTAAAATTTTTAATCGCGATTAATCGCATTATTTTCCAGATTAATCACGATTAATCGCATTGTATACGTGAAATCAAATAATTAATTCAAAAGTAGAGTAAAGGTCACTTTTATTTAAATGTTCTGCTGCCATATGAACTAAAGTGCCATAACATTTGTTGTTCAAACACTTTTAATATCAGCACTTGTCAGTAACACATATTTAGTGTAAATCTCATCTTAAAAAATGTAAAATAAAATAGAGCTTATTGCCACTGCCAGGGCATTAATGTCATCCTGTTTTTATTAAAAAAAAAAAAAAAAAAAAAGTCTAAAAACAAAATCCAACAAAATGATTGTGTCTCAGCACAATCAGAACATTAAAACAGGTAATTTCTGAGGTAACAGCAGAAACTTTTAACGGGGAGTTCAACTTGTCAGTTGTTACAAATAACCTGGTTTTGGTCAAATCCTCCGTCCTGGAGAACTTTAAAATGAAAATGTTCACGTTAAAGTTTGGTAACTTTATCAATCCATGTATCATTCTTTCTTTCCATTTTCAATTGTCAATCAAGAATTTTAAAAAAATTAAAAAGTGATATATTAATTTTTTAATCTAACACAAAAAAAAAATGCCTGTTTTTTTAATATTTCAATTTTAGACTTGGATCAAAAATACAAAATTAAAAAACGGGCCACAGAACTGAATTTGTTTTATAATTGAGGACTGGACTTTCTGTTATTACACATCTGTGCCACTAGATGGAGCCGCACTGCAGTAACCAGCTAGAGAACAGCAGGACAGTGAACACATGGAGCAGATCTGATGGAACATGGAGGAATGACGCCAAAGTTTTATTGCAGTCCAGAATTTTTGTTTTTAAAAAGAATTGTTAATATTGCTACCTGAGTTGCTACCCAAACTGTAAAGTTTATGGATTTTACCGTTCTCCATGTCTGTTTTAGCTTTTCTGCATATTTAGGGCCCGATCTTGCACCTCCCATTACCCAATACCCAAAACCCATTACCTGCAAATCACAGATTTAGGAGCCGAAATGCAATCTTCCACCTCCCAATACCCAAAACCCATTTTGCCGTCTCCCTTAAGCACATTGTGGGCGCGGCAATGGGCGTGTCACTAGCGCTTTCCACGAATTCGGTATCTTGCGGTACCTGTACTTCGCAGATTTTGGGTATTGGGTAATGGGTGGTGTGACCACCCATTACCCAATACCCAAAATCTGCGAGACACCAGTACCGCAAGATACCGAGTTTGTGGAAAGCGCAACTGGCATGTCGGCGCGTAAAAGAGCGCGTCCAAATCCTGTCATTGCGCGTCCACCCAGTCACATGTGGACTGCACAACCGGCTCTACCTCTCGATTATGCATCACTGTATTACTTTCATACATTATTCTCTTAAGGGCAGATGATGTCTGTACAGCTGTGACATGATCTCATTCAGATGTTTGCTGTGGAAGAAACGAGGAGATCACAGAACTCTGTTGTGAAAAAAGCACCGCTCCCAGCAACTATGCGTCTTGGCGCAGCTGTGCGTCTTTGCGCAGGGGATATGTTCAAGATAACTCAAAAAGTTATGGATGGATTTTGATGACATTTTCAGGAGTTGTCAGAAATGTGAAAAGGAAGAACTGATTTTATTTTGGGTGTGATCCGGAAGAAATCCTGGATTCTGGATCACTTTCAAATTTTCGATAACATTGCGCTGTTTAGTTGTTTCTTGACCCCTAAAGCAACCACAACTGCTGTGCTTGGCGGAGGTCTGCGCTCTCCGATTGCTTTTCTAGTTAATAAATGCTTTCCTGGAAGCTCACCGGCTCTATTTTCTGAGCAGTTTGTTGGAACTTCTTGGAGTACAAAAGAAATGATTAAATCATTTGCTCCACATTAGTTAAAGCTAGTTATGTATATATCAGTGCAGAGGAGGAGGAGGAAAAAAGAGGAGGAAGCTCTACAGCACAGTCCCAGACCAGCTGTCCATGAGAGCTGCTCTGATCTGGGTGAAAAGACGTTCCATGGCAGTTTGCAGGTACTGCAACCTGCTCTTAAAGGCAATGGCTACTGATGCACTGATTGGTTGAACAGATGGCACGCCCTGACCACTCCCATGCATAATGTGTGCATGACATCGTGGATTTCGCAGGTGAGATCGTGGGTTTTGGGAGGTGGAAGATTGCGTTCTTCGTGGGGGAACGCCCCTCCCAATACCTTTTATCCCTTAATAGCAGGTTTGGAGGTTTGGCGCAAGATCGGGCCCTTACTGTTTTCTGGTTCCGCAGCAGCCAGTAACAGACTTTTCAAAACAAAAGCATGAGAGTAACATGCGTTAACGCGTGATAAAATAAATGTCGGCATTAATAAATCAATGTGTTGATGCGATAACTTGCCCAGCCCTAGTTATTTTGTTTTTTTTTTTCCTCCCACAAATAGCTCAACAGCTGCGCTTATTGTAAATCCCCTTCCACCTAATGGTCATGTTGCAGAAAGCTGCACAGGCCCAGTTTTTTTTTTTTTTTTGTTGCTTTCCTTCCTCTCCTCTGTCACGTAAAAGTGAGCATTCATACCCACACAGACCAACAATTAGTCATTTTCCATGTTTCATTGTAAAAGATGCTTGGCTTTTCCCATCAGGCATCTGTCGCCGCAGAAATTCTCTCCTCCGCGTACGTTCAAAACCTGCTAAATCTGCTTAATTAAGGATCAAAAGATGACAGTTTCTTAAAAAAAAAAAAAAAAAAAAAACTGTGATCACTCGCTGGCTCTGCCTTTTATACATTTTTCGTATATTTTGCCTGAGGGGGGACAGAGGAAGATCTGAGAGCTCCCAGTGCCCAAATCCTCTTTTTAAAGTCTTCTTGTTAGTTGTTAATAAACATAAGAAGCTGCTTCCAGTACTTTACTGACATATCTAAACAACACATGAATATCTGAGCCAGATCTTGCATCATACTTGTAATGGAAGATTGTAAAATGTGAGAATAAACTCTTCCCTTAAAGCAAAAACGCTACAGCTCTGAAAATTGTGTTAACTCAAAACATCTTTTTTTTTTTTTTTTTTTTAAACAATTACATGACTATGAACAACATTTTATTGACATTAAAATGATTTATAGCGCAACAGGCATGGCTCCTCCTTTACTACTTGGAGAAACAGAACGTGAGGCTGAGCGAGCAACGCAGATTGGTGTGGTAGGCCACATTAGGGAGAGAAAAAAAAAAAACTTTCAAGCTGTCACAGCGCTGTCATCGCCCACCTATCTCAACGCACAGCAGGACTCCCTGGCTGGCTCCTATTGTCTGACTAACTGCTGAATTTATAAGTCTGTTTTGGATGTGTGTGTGTGACGGAGATGCTTCCTGCTGGGGTGACAAATAGCTTTTGTTTCGCATGTGCTCAGACAAGATGGCACTGAATATTTATGATACGGTCGAATTTTTAGCAAGCCTTGTAAAGTTTATGGAACACTTTGCACGATTCATCAACATTTAGATTCGGAAAACACACTCACATGTGTTGTGTTGTAATTCGTTTCGGGAGGGTTGAGCATGTAAATGTCTGTTGACTGAAGCTGGACACAAGATCGGGACAAAACTGGTCAGTTTATCTTGTGGAGTCCAGACTATTTTCCCTCCTGAAAATCTGAAGCAAAGTCACAATGGAGGAGAAAATAGAGGAGCCTCTATTTGACTTGAGTCTCGACAGCTTTCACTGTTATTCATTTTTCAGCCATCTTGATGTAGATTTGCTGCTGTGCTTTGGGTAATTTCCCTGCTCTGATAAACTTTAAGCCCTAGAGCAGGTGTCCCTAACCCCGGGGCCCCGGCCTGATACCCATGGTTTATTTGGTACCAGGCCACAGAGAAAAATAAATCACTTCCATTATTACCGTTTGATTTATTATCTAAGTCTAAATGTTTCATTTAAAAAAAGACCAGATTCTCTCCATTACATCCGTCTAAGACTTGGGGCCAATTCCAATTCCTCCCTTAACTCTCATTCTCAACCCTCGGCCTTAACCCTCAATCTCGGCCCTCGAAGGTTAGGGTTAGGTTAGGGTTGCTACAAATGTATGTATTTTCGTAGTTAATAAAAATAGAAATGTTATGAAACTATCTTACTGTCTTCGTTATATATATTTATATTATCTTATTCTTCTTCTGCGTCTTCTTCGTCGTCGTCGTTTTCTTGACAGACTGTACGTAGCTTTGGCGTAAGGCCGCCCCCCACAGTCTGAAATATAAAATATATATAAAAAATGAAGACAATGAGATGGTTTTGTAACATTTTTACATTTGCAGCTAGCTTTTTTCAGCACCATCCTTTTCGTAGATGTCTTGGCGAAAATACGCAATGCCTTCTGGGTAGCCCCTACTCCCAAGGTGCTGGAGAATCTCAATATTGAGGGCAATACAGCCCTCAAACTTGTCCATTATCTTGACTTTCTAAGAATCGGGACAGCACTTGCACTTCACAGGAGTGCTCATTTTTGAGATTGAGGGTTAAGGGAGGAACTGGACATACAACAAGACTTAAAGACCTGCGTCTCGGTCATGTGACATGTTTAAAGCTGACAAAATGAGTAAAAGACAAACATCTTCGGAGAGTGTCTTTGCACGGAGACGATGTCACTGATGTTCTGTTGTTACGAGGACGCTTCTAATAAAGTTGCACGTGAATAGACAGTAGATTTACATTTATTATAATATATAGAAAATACCACAGTTTTTATGCCGGTTGCATCATTTTATTTTGTTATATTTTTCTGCGACACATTTTTCAGACCAGTCTGTGAAAATATAGCGTAACATTAAACCGGTCCGTGGTGCAACAAAAGTTGGGAACCGCTGGTCCAGAGTTCTCTGGAATACAGAGGAGCTCATGGTTGACCCCAGGTCCATGTGGCTGCTAAACAAGCCATAATCATCACTCCACCACCACCACTGTTGACAGTGAGAATGCCGAATACGGCCAAATAACTCCACTTCAGTCCCATCTATCCATAGGATAATTATTCCAGAGGTCCAGTGGTCTGCTCACGTGCAATTCTGTGAACCTCAGTCAAGCTTCCATGTTCCCAACCCTTCCAGACAAGCCACACCGTGGTGTCATGTACTAGAACATTAACATACTCAGCTTGATCTTGGAGTAAATTTGCAAGAATGGCTCAAATATAAGAACAATATCCATCTGTCATCCGAGGGCACTAACCCGTACTAATGCTCACCAGCAGCTGCTGGCCTTGCCTTGTCTGCTGGCTCTACTTTTACCTAATCTGAATCATGCTGTAATCTCTACTGTTGAGGAAGAAAGAAAAGCTGTTCTTTAAAGGTATTAGTGATTCCAGTGAGGCTGACACACCACTGCGTGCTCTCATCTGGCAACAGGGTTTGTGTGAAACCTGGCAAAAAAAAAGGCATCATAACAAAAAAATCAACAGACCTTCAAATTGACATGTTACACAAGATAAAACAACAAATTGCTTTGTTTGTCAGCTTCACTGCTGTTGTCTCGTCTTGCATGTCTTGGCAGGTACCGTGCAGTATGGGATTGTACACATCACTGCAGAGACTTCAGTGGGTTTGGGTGTTAAAATTCTGAAAGACAACATAATGTAATTTTAATGTCTGCCAACACCGGCTGCTTTTTATGTATTGGATGTTTTGAATTCCAAAAACGATGAAGGCATTATTCTTTTGACTTTGCTGCATGTTCAGTGTTTTTCTTTTATTTAATTTCATGCTGCTTATTCTGTTGTTCTGTTTTTTTTTTTTAAACCCCTTTGCATCTTCTTTTTTCTTTTTTTTTTTTTCGATCCTGCATATAAAATGTGCTACACGAATAGAGCCGGCTTTTCATTCCTGGGTGTGTTGCTGCGTCAACAAAGTTTGACATTTTAATTGACCCCCAGGACTCATAATTTAATACAATCTCTCCATCATGTGACCTCGCGGTCCTCCAGTATTAGTGACTTGAACCAGAAAACAGCACACAATCAAAAGGAGGACTTCTCTTATCTAACCTTAAGGGGTCAAAATCTGCTTATATTAAAAATTCAAGTGTTCCACTGTGGGTGATCAGCAGCACACCTCTTCCAGCTGACAAACACCAAGGACAGAAGACACAGGAGGGTTAATAGAGTTCAGGTGACACTCATTTGATGGTTATCAAACCTCTGAACTTTAAACTGATACCCGTGGCCTCGTGGATGGTGACCCTCCCAGGCTGTCATGGGAACAAACTCCCTCAAGAGCTGATGTCCTTCAGGTTTTTGACCAGTACATGATCAGAAAAGGTGCTACATTAGAAGTTACTGTAGCCCACTTTTTCCTGCTACCGTGGTATCATCTCGCCTTCCCGTTATTATAAATCCATATCATTGTAAAGATCTTCTGTAATGAGTAAGACTCATTGTGAAGTGAGAAAAATGAACTGAAGAGAAGCAGATTTTATGAGACTTATGACTTGGAAGCATGGCCTCCAAAAATGTTACATTTTTCATTGACGTCCCAGACTATAGCCAACGGGATTAAACAGAAACAAGAGGCTGACGAAGGAGGGACTAAAGGAGTAATACATGCTCCTGACATGTTCTTTTTTTTTTTTTTGAATAATTCTCCAATATTTCACCTTTTGTTAAAGGGAAAAAAAAAAGGTGATAAATGATGTTGAAGCTTCAGTTTAGTAAGAATCTTTGGACCATGTATTGAGTGCTGAATCTATTCAGATTTATCTAAACGAGAGGATGAAAATAGAAGAGGTGCATAGGTGGAAAGTGAGTGTGAATTGGGGGTGTTAGATTAGGGGGATGAAGGTTAGGCTGGTGGAGGTGTTAGGGAAGGAAGACTATAGAGACATTTGTGGTGTTGTCTGAATGTACAGACAGATTTGTCGGTTCCCCTCACAGCTCGTTAAAACAATGCCCCCTTTCTCCCGAAAAAGAAATCTTACATTAAAATCTGTTGTTTCGTGTACGCCTTCGGTATGTGACCAGTGGTTTCCTGCAGCCGTGTCTAAAAATGCATGTCGGGTAGCTGGTTGAGCATCAATTTCCTTTGTGATATTTTCAGTTTGGGTTACTTTGCTACTTTATTGTAGGCTTGTTTCTTCGCATCATTTCAGCATTTCTTTAGCATCATCTATGGTTCTGATGCCTTCTTCAGCCCATTTAAAGCAGAACAAAATAACTATCATGGTAAAATATCAGTTTTGGTGCCTTACAGCAGAATGTTTGAATATTTTCAGAAACTATTACTGAGCTCTCAGACCCATCTGGACCTGCTGTCAGCAGAAAGCGACAAAGCAGCGTCTGAAGCCCAGGACAGTACTCCTCTCGCGAGAGCCGCGTATAACTTTGTGATATTATGTCACATATGAACAGTAAATTGAGGCGAGGTCTCATGAAATTATATATCGCATATTTTCAATTTCAAGGGGAGAAGAGCGGTGGAGACCGCTCAGCAGATCATGTTGGCGTCCCCCTGCAGCGTAGGCCTATAGCATAACTATGACGAAGCTGTGATTAAGACGACCCTGCTCTAGTCTTAGCTCCTATAACTATAGCTATAACTATTAGCCCCTACACACTGTTATTTAGACTAACTGTAGGCTTTATATATTGTGTAAAGGTCTCATTTGTTATATCTTAAGTTTTCTTCCGGTTCTATTTACTGGCTTGTAAACACATTCACGTGTAGAATGAGGACTGTCATTAAAACTACTTCGCTCAGACACCAGATGGGGGCGCAGTAGAGAAGATGCAACCTTAGCTTGATCAGAGAGATCGTGTGGATGGTGGACAAAGAGCTAATGGAAAGATCCAAAGACAACGAAGCTGAACTCCAGTTGTCTGGTTGGACCATCCATCGCATTTCTGAGCAACAACTGGTTTCACAGAAGACGATCCAGAAGGACTTCCAAACGAAAAATACACAAAAGGAAGAACTGGATGTGGTGAAATGATGGGCCCAAAGTTTCTGTGAAGATGTTATTTGGACTGATGAGACATAACTGGTGCTTTTCAGCAAGTCATATCGGGTCTACGCGTGTTCACAGATGGAGAAACTGAGCTGCTTAGAGTCAGCGAGTTCAGCCTCTCTTAGAGGTTGCGTTTCCTCCAACACAATACCCGAAAACACAAAGCTAAAAGGCACTTACAAATGACTGATGGAAAAACTCTGGGCTGTTCTCTAAAGCTCCGCCAAGAGCTCTGATTTCGATTGTGCAGAGATTTACGATGTGAAAAAATACAGCGTGGGGAAGGTGACGCCTTAAACCTTAGACATCGAGAGCAGTTTGTTGGCAGATACAGAAGTCTCTTGGTGGCAGTGACTGCTGCTTGAGGCTGTGCGACAAAATATTAAGTTAAAGATACAATATTTTCTTTTCCATGATGAGACTTTTGATCCGTTTAATTCAGTAAAGCATTCAGTCGAATCATAAATCAACACAGGCTGATTTGCCTTTATAACTTCTGTACCAACAATCTCACACATCAATAGTGAAATTTTAAATATCATTGAGTATATAGTGGATTCAAAATGCCCCATGATGGATTGTGAAAAGTTACCACTGAATCTACAAAAAACTGACGACAAAAAACGAACCAGTAGAGAAACCCATAGACATGAAGACAACAGACCAGCACAGACAGGGGAGATGACAAGACTTAAATACACAGGTCAACAAACAAGATGCAGGTGCAGACAATCAGGATAACAAGAGGAAAGGAAGCAAAACTGAAAACAACGGAGACAAGACAGACCTTCAAAGTAAAACAGGAAACAGGTAACACAAAAGACACGGATTGACGCCAACTTAACACGGAACATAAAAGAAACCAAAATGGCTGTCATGGCCGCCCCAGACCATGACACAGCAAGCCCAGAGGGAGAATACCTAGAGGGAGGAGAACAGATCTTCGTTCTCCATGTTGCCATGATGACGATGACCACGCGGATCATGGATCGCTATGAAGAAAACTAAGCTGACGATCCAGTAGACAGACTCTTTTTATAAAAGGAACATAAACTACAGCGTGGGTAGTACGTATTGTGTGTAGAATAACATATAAGGGAAAATACAATAACTGTAGGCACAAGACAAATATATGAACTGTGTTGCAAAAAAATAACATGATTAATTTGAAAATAGCAGATAATCGGCTCGGCATTTTTATTTTTTTTTTGTTTGGAGAAAAATGTTGAAAGGCACTTTTAATTAGGTATTTAACAAAAATGTGATCCCATTTGTGCTAGTAAGAAAATGACTCAAGAAGTGCCTGAAAACATTATTTTTTTATTATAATGAGTCCAGTATATATTTGTCTACATAACACTCATTGAGTAGTCTAAAGGGAAGGATACCGCCTTCACCTGGAGAAAGGCAGCTGTTGATTTAACAGAGGCTGGAAATGACCTATGCAAGTGGAATAATAAAAAATTACGACCTTACATAATACAAATCATCATCGACTCACAACAAACCACTAGTGTTTAAACCGCACGGCTTCTCTCCTCACTGTCATTTGTGTCTGCTTTGGTCATTCCATGTCGTAATTGCTTTTCCTTGTGACAGATATGGTCCTCCACAGCACTCTCAGGTCGCTTCATGCCCCGTACGGGTCGCAGAGTAAAAGCCAGGCAGTTAGAGGTGTGACACCATGAGCTGAAGCCGAGTTAATGACCGGAGAGACACGTTAAAAACACGATTACACAACGTATGTCAGAGAGAAGAGCAAAACAGTTGAGACTCGCACCCCGAGCTGAGGTGAAACTTGTAGACGCGCTGACGCTTCCACTTGACTGCATTAGCACGCAGATAATTACGGGCCATTAATGAAAATAAATGCTGTTCTCAGTCGCCCTGAAACGTCAGCCTCAAACAAGATGAACAAATTGGTCAAGTTTTATCATGGAGTTTTCTCTTTCATTTTAATCAGTTTAATGTTTAGTTCCCATGAAAGTTTGGAATTGTTTTTCTCTTGCACATTTCTCTTGGTTTTTCTTCACAGCCGTTAGGTGTTTGACACATAACAGGGTTGACCCCCAAATAGTTATAGCCATAGTTGTAGGAGCTAAGGTTAGAGTAGGTTCCTCTTAATCACAGCTTCGTCATAGTTATGCTGCTATAGGCCTACGCTGCAGGGGGACGCCAACATGATCTGCTGAGTGGTGTCTCCACCGCTCTTCTTTCTTTGCCTCCCTTTCCTTCTCCCTTTTTCCTCCTCCAGCTCATTCCATTATTAATTAGGAGCACTTTGTTACTGTAACTGTGCTCCATTTTCTTTCTTGTAGTTTGTTGTGCTGTTTTGCTCCTTTTTTCTGTTTTCTTACTGTATATTTGCAGGCCAGAGTTTCCTGAGTTTCATGCTGACTTGCAGTTCCCTCCTCTGTCCATCCCAGCGTTTACCTCCACCTGTGGGTGTAGATGTGTTCGGGGTGTCGGCTGGCGTGGTGACGGGTGATCTAGTCCTCTGACCATCTCACCTCAGTGTTGCTACCTGCATCTGTTTATATAGTCATTTCATTTAGTCATTTGTGTGCTCTCCTCTCTCTGTCCTCCATCCTCTCTCTGTCCTGTCTCTCCTCTCTTTTTCTTTCTTTACCCGGCTGGTCTTCATCAGGAAGGTCCCCCCATATGATCCAGGTCCTGATCAAGGTTTCTTCCTCTTAAAGTGGAGTTTTTTCTTGCCACTGTTTGGCTTTAAGTTTTAGTTTTTTTTCTCCCGCTGTGGTAGTTTTTAACCTTCCATTATTCTTGTTTAGGATTTAATTTTATAATTTTATAAAAGTCTCTGTAAAGCGCCTAGAGACAATTGACATTGTAACAGACACTATACAAATAAAATTGAATTGAATTGTCTGTCATGATCCAACTCAGTTTTTCCTGTATACTTCTTGTTTTATTGTCTTCATCATCTCTGTGCCTGTGTCATGCCGTTAAGTATTTGTGTGCCATTTAACCTTCTGGTATGTTTCTATAGTTTTATTGAGTCAATTAAGAAAAGAAAAAAAAACTGTAGGTCTTTGATGGCATATTTGGCCATTGGCCAGTTTCTTCCATAATCAGTAAAAGTGACCCCTAACCAATAATAATCTGCATTTACACTGGTTACCAGTCGAGGAAACAATGTGAACGATAAATAGGCTTGGCTACTAACAAGGCTACTAACTAAAGACACAAGAAAAGGTCATTGATCTAAATCATCGCGTTACGACATGATCAGGAAAGGACTTTAAAGTTGAGAGGAAAGAGGAGAGCCTGTCCACCAGTGTTTATATCCTTCGCCAGTATTTCCAGTGATGTAAACCAGTGAGAGTTGGTATGTCTCCCACCAGTGTCAAAAACAAACCCACATTCATCTTCTTCCACTGAAGGTACAACTGCATGTTTCTGATTCATATCTGATTTAATTCCACAAATGAATGAGGAAGCCAATATATATCATAATACCGTGTTTATTTTTAACTGCTTGGAAATAGAGTTTACAGTTTGTTTCACTCATATGTCTTCAAGCATATGAAAAAAACACCACCTGAGCATAATAAAAATATTTAAATAAACAAATTCTCATGCAGTCATACATTTTAGTTTCTCAAAACCTTTAGCACAGCAGACACAGGACACAAACCATGGCCTCAGATTTTCAACTCTACTGCTTTACAACAAAGCATGAACTGCAACCCCCTCCTCATGTCCTCTATAGAGTTAGGGAATGTTATTCCTGAAATGGGAAGAACTCTGTGAAAGAATAACATAGATTGCAATCAGATGGGATCGATAATATCAAGTCATATCGAGAGGGATGCTTGAGAGTAACAGCCTCTGAGCCTAAACGTAATTTAGAAAAATTCTGGATTTATTTTGATCTCATCTAAAATGTTGCATCTTGCACATCTGTGGCCCTTTTGCACTGACAGGACGTGTCCGTGGACAGGAAACAATGAAAGCGAGTTCCTGCTGCAGAGCCGTGTCTCCGGGGCCACATTGACTCTCACATACACAACATCCTGGTACAATAAAAGTAATCACAACTGATAAAATTGAACACTTCGACTCATTCATATTTATTTCATCAAAGCATGTGTAAGGAGAAGTTGATTTTTTTGTGTTGTCTTTGTTATTTTATAAGTTTGTGTACAGTATGTACTTTTCCCCCTCTATTACATTTAGGAAATGCGCTATGAATAAAACATGCTCTAAGTTTCTTCAGGCATTCATGGGGAGCCACAGTCCAATGCCAGGCGCTGGCACCTCTGGAATACAAACAACCTGCTCGAGTGCACTTCTCCTTTGAATGTATTTTAATGATGTTCTGCTCAGATCCAGGCCCGGCCACGTTATTTATAGAAAGTCATGATATCCATCATGCAGAGGCATCCAAACTTTTATCAGGTAGAAAAGGAAGATGTACTTCGACCTTTTTATCATTGCCAACATAACGAGGTTTATTCTGTGTTGCTCAGGGTGATAAAACCCACAAAGAGTAGCCATCCGTCTCCGCAGATGTCCTCATATCTCTGGACAGCTTTAGTGTCCCCATTGTCACCACTCTCATAAGCAGCAGGCAGCCTTTGAACACCACCGGCTTACCACCAAACAGCACCGACACGAAGTTACAACTACACTCACTGGACACTTCATTAGACGCATCCGTTCGGCTGGGTGAAAATGCGTAATCGGCCAGTCACATAGGAGCAGCTCAGCCCTTAGGCATGAAGGCACGTTCAAGACGACTGCTGGAGTTCAAACCGAGCATTATTTTATTTTGTTGGTTGGACTTTTTTTTATTTTTCATTAAAAAAACAGGATGACATTAATGCCCTGGCAGTGGAAATAAGCTTTATTTTATTTTACATTTTTTAAGATGAGATTTACACTGAATATGTGTTACTGACAAGTGCTGATGTTAAAAGTTTTTGCACAACAAATGTTATGGCACTTTAGTTCATATGGCAGCTGAACATTGAAATAAAAGTGCAGTTTACACTACTTTTGAATTCACCATTTGATTTTGCGTATACAGTGTGATTAATCTTGATATATCAGGGAAATCATGCGATTAATCACGATTAATCGCACGATCACAATATATATATCCATATATATAGATATTTATAGATATATATATTAGGGCTGTCAAAGTTAGCGCGTTAATAGCGCTTTAATAAAGCATTTATGGAAATTCTCTTTAATGCCACTATTTTTTCACACACGTTTCTGTAAATATGGCCCTCAGCCAATAAGTGTATTTACAGTTAACATGTGGGACAGACATAGTGACAGAAAAGGATCTTATGAACGGCAAGTTTAGCTTTAAGGTGCTGCCAAATGGGTCTGTTGAGAAGAAAAAGGTTATTTGTATTTACTGTCGCTGTGAATTGAGTTACCACTGCAGGGCACGGTAAAGTTAGATTCACATCCAACATTTACTGTTTTTTTTTTCTTTTTAAACTTTAATAGCGTCATTAAAACTGCACCGATTTCATCCAGGTTGGTATCATTTTGTAGATATAAGTATGCCAGACATTTCACAAGTGTCATCAACCCTCCAAGCTCAGTGAGTGTGGCTAAAACTCTAAGGAACAGCGCTGAATGTCCTTCTGAGTACCTCGCTGCTGCCGTGGAGTTTAGGGACCGTCAGTAAATTACTGCGGTCAAGCAGCAGCTACGACAAAATACACTAAGAAGATTGATAAATTCAGCTGCAAAAAAAGTACGGCAGCTTTGGTGGACTTCCGGTTTCCAAACTAAAGGCTTTAAATAAAAAAAAAATAAAGCAGATCCCCGAGACCCTGTTTAGGACAAAATGAGTATAGATAATGGATGGATGGATGGATAAATAGAACAAAAAAATAAATAAATAAATGCGATTGATGTGCGATTAATCGCAAGTTAACTATGAAAATCTTTCGATTAATCGTGATTAAAAAAAAGTAATCGACTGACTGCCCTAATATATATATATATATATATATATATATATATATATATATATATATATATATATATATATATATATATATATATATAAATCAAATTTTCATCTGCAGTCATCTCAGAGTTTTACAGAAAATATCCAAAAAGAGAAAATTTATAGTCAGCAACAGTTCTCTGAGCAGAAATACCACATTGATGTCAAAGGTTTAAAAAAGAAAAAAAATCAGATGATAGGAGCAGACTTTGGCATAAACAATATGAAAATATGGATCCCTTTTATTAATGATTCAGGTGGTGTAATAATGGTATATTGGTATATTGATGGAATATTTTCTTGGCATACTTTAGGCCAGCGGTTCCCAAACTTTTTTAGCCGCGCACCCCCTTCTATGTCTCAGCCGGGTTGACGCACCCCCGATCCCCCATCCCTTAAAAAAAAGCAACAAGCTTTATTATAGCCATATTAAAGTCGCCATGTTTATTCATGCTAAAATGACCAGAACACACATATAACATAATAATCACAATCACAACAATGCGCTCTCGGATTTAAATTAAACTGAAACACTGTAACACAGTTCCAATATAATGAAACAAAGTTATGCGCAGGCTTCCACTTTTAAGAGCAAAGAGGATGGATGACATGCTCAGACTCAGTGGCAGAAAGCAGATAAGTTGAGGAAAATGTTAGAATATTTTGAACATTGAACAAAAATTGCAGCAAGTTTAAATGACCGTGGAACTAACACCACCCGCCATCATAACACAGGTTATGGAAATAAAATTTCAACGCCAGTAATTTTAATTCTATTCCAATAAAGTTCCAATAAAGATATTTTCCCTGATTTCAGCCAATTGAGCATATTTGCAAGAATGAATAAAGTAGAGGCCACAAGCTGGGTGCAAATGCAGTGGTAGAAGAATATAACTTCTTCTTCTACGCTTCACTTTAAGATGACGTGCATTTTGAATAGCCTGCATTTATTTATTCATTAAAATTACAGTTTTTGATTTAAAATTTTACAAAGGAAATGTTTATTTACACATCTTTATTGTGTGAAAACAAAAAAAATTATCAGACCGCCATTACATTTTTCATCTCGCGCACCCCCTAGAGGCAGCTTGCGCACCCCTGGGGGTGCGCGCACCCCACTTTGGGAATCCCTGCTTTAGGCCAGTGATTTCTCAAGGCAAAATGGGGTCCAAGCCAGTCAAGAACAAGGTCTACCTGATCCAAAGGCTGGCGAGAGTACAGCTTGTAGTAGCAAAAGCTTTATCTGTTCAAAATCCACATATTTACCTGAGCTACTTTGCAATAAACAGCATTTTATAAAAGTTAATGGTAGAGCTCTTGAAGGGGGGGGGGGGGGGTGCTTCTCAAGTATCGCTCACTAGGTTCTGAGTTTTTGATGAATAAAATTTCTCTCTTTTTTTTGTTATTCCATTAATATTCACAGAACCAGGTTGCAACGGAAACGCAGTTTGACTCTTGGGGCTGGATGAATTTTCTCTGACATGTACAGTGAGTCACGCGATACAGAAGTGAGCCAAGACAGCAGCAAACATTAGGAATGGATGGCTAACATCTTCTGTCATAAATAATTTCCGTAGGAACTGATAAAACCATGTCAGTGTTCATATTTCACTGGTCTCAAGTGCCCAAAAGAATCAGCTGATGTAAATCTAATGAATCACTAGTAAACTGTACATACAGTACGGTTGGACCCGAAGCTCTTCACCACTTTACTTACGACTCAGCTTCAAGACAAAATGAATTTTTCCTTTGAATAATTTTACATTTCACCAGGTAATCTGTGGTTTCTGGAAAAGTCCAGAACGGCCCTGTTCAATAATGAAAATTTTCAGTCTATCAACTAACAGCAGGGGGCGCTAAGACGATCATTTATCAGATAAAACCAACAAAGCAGACTAACGTTAGTGTCTGTCAACAGGAAGATGGCAGCAGAAAACACAAGGAGAAAGGTGGATGGGAAAAATTGAAAACTAAAGAGAGCCAAGTAAGTTTGAGGGGGAGTGTTTTCCATTTAGTTTGTCTAGTTTGTCTTTGGTTGGCTTCTCTTTCATGGTGCGTGGTGGTGCAATGTCTGATTTGTACCCTAACTAATCACAGCAGCACTGCATGAGGCAATTTATTTTTAAAAATCAGTATAATGTCAGTGTCCCACAGTAGCATTTGCTTGATAGTCTAGTGGTTAAGTGGGTGAACTCTCATCCCCCAATTTCCAGTGTTGTAATATGTTGTTTTGTCCCTTTTTTTCCATTGCTTTCTCTCGATCCAATAAAGGCCATTAGTAGAAAATCTTTTGAAAAGATGCTAATATAACATATAAAACATAACCTGCTAACTACTGCTGACCAGATGGTGAATAATCTACTCTGTTGGGTTCATAAATGTGTAAATCTGATTCTGATGGAGTCAGTGCCTCACCAGACATAAATCTCACCACATGTCACTGGTTATGAGCCATTATTTATGTTTACAGATCAGAAAATTTTCATTTCAAACAGAAAATGGATGTTTTAAATCTTTGGTGGGCCCAGGGCCATTTTTTACTGCCAGTCCGTCCCTGCATTTGGCCCTTCAGGGGTCTAATTATTGCACACCGTCTAGAGTTTTGGTTTTGACGTGCACCTTTTCCTGTTATTTACAAAAATCTGCATCTGCATGAATCCCCGAGTGTTTATTTTCTTTTATCTTTAAGCTGTAGAAATAGATTTCCTGCGCCTAACTGGTGCAGCAGAGACCACATGCAAAACTGCTCTTTTCCTCGGCTTCCCAGTAAGCGTTTCATGTGTTTACCACTAAGTACACCATACGGGAGTTAGAAGGGAGATGGGGAGCTCATTTGCAACCTATTTTCTGAAGCCAAAGTTCTTTTAGTTTTTGATTCTGGTGTTTAATAAATGCATTTTTAAAGCATTCTGCTATTTAAATGCTGTAGCTTAGAATGGATGTGCAAAGTGCGACGACGACCAGACATCAGAGGAAACCAGCAAAGCCCGGGTTTCCCAAGGAAACTCTCAGACAGCCACAAATTTTTTTATTGAGGGAAAAAGGCTTCGCACCTTTGTGCTAAAACAGTTGTTTATCAGTTATTTGAATAACTGGCAAAAAAAAAAATACAACAACAGCAGAAACTCTTTCACTAAAAATATCTGAAAAAATAACTTAAACAGGCTACATTTCACTTGTCACTGTAACTGCCTTTTACTGCACAGAAGGTGTTAATTGTCCGAACATTTGTGATTGTATATCGTTTTATTTTATTCTACAATATTTGTTGCCTTTTTGTGCAGCTGCAACACCAGAATTTCCCTACTGGGGATAAATAAAGTATCGCCCTCTCTTATCTCATCCTTTACCTGTTTTAGTGTCACTCTTAAACTGTGTCCTCTTCCAAATTTTGTGGAAAAACAAATTATTCTTGATGGGATTCTGTTTTTTTTTATTTCCCATCTAAGCATGGAGAATGTTACTGCACTTTGCACAAACATATTGCACTTAATTACATTTTTTCACATCTATATGTGCTAGTTTCTTGTAATTAAAACTAGATGCAAAGTGCATTAAGACCTTCTAAGGTGTACTTATTTATTTTTACTAATGGATAGATCATGGCTTTTATCCATGAAGCAAAAAAAAAAATCAACTACTTCAACAATGCTTGAGAAAAATGTTTGAAAACTATTATAACTTCAGAGAAATTGAGATTTAAATTGATCATCTTGTGTGAACAAAATTTTTCACCTCATTCTGAGGATCCTGGAGACCAGATGAATGTTTGCTGAAAGCAGGGACGATGCCACTGTTATCACTGGGAGATCCCTCATTTAGATGTGTTAAGTGGTTCTTGAAACAAAATGGCAACCATTATAAAAAATATATCTTCTTCATTTTTAACCAGCTTATCCATTGTATTCAAGGCGCTATTTCTTTGTTGCAATTTGCAAAGCTGAAAGCAACATACACATGTACAGTTTGCTGTGTCGATGAAGTTCTTCATTCTTGTGAATATTTACCTCCGCCAAGGAGGTTATGTTTTTGCCGGCGTTTATCTGTCTGTCTGTCTGTGATCAAAATAACTCAAAAAGTTATGGAAGGATTTTGATGAAATTTTCAAGAGTTGTCAGAAATGGGAAAAGGAAGAACTGATTTCCAGGGCTTAAAGTATTCCGGCACCATGCCGGATCTCCGGCGTTTGACTCTGATTCAGGATTTAAAAAAACACACACACATACACAAACAGAAACACTCATCTCTGAGTGGCTTTGAACACAAGTGAGGCGAGCTGGTGGTTTTTTCTCCCGTAATCAGAAGAATGGAGGAAAAATTTAAGTGTCTCTGGGCCTGGACAGAGGAAAAGGACGGGGACGGAGAAGCGTTAGGGAGCTGGTACCAGAAGCTAACGGAGCCTGCTACCTGATTTTGTGTGTTGTGCTCCAAGAAGCTAGTCTATGCAACTAGCGGCAAAAAAGCTCTTCGCCCTCACGAAGGAGACGCCGGGTATAAAGCAGCTGTCCGTGGGCTCCGACACACAACAAGCCGTTAACCGGAGCAACAGCAACAGCGGATGTAGCGGCACCGATGACCGGTCGTATTGGCAACTTGATAATACGCGTGTGCTCATTCACTGCGTTCACTACATTAACGATCCCTCAACCGCTCGTAGATCCGTGTAAAAAGTAGTGGTTGATAAAAACGATTTCACAAAACTGTCCGTTTCCACTCAGCGGGCCAGTTATATGAACATGCATGACATAGCTCCAGAGTTCTAGAAACATCTGTCTGATCAGCTCCAAGGATGGATGTTTTCTCTGAATGTTGATGAAGCAATGACCCAAAACATGGAAAAATACTGAATGTTATGGTTCGTTTTTTTAATGATGCATCCAGAGTAATAACATCTAATAATCTAATAACTGCCTCTGCAACTACATATGTTAAAGAGGAAACAAGTCAAGACCCAATGGAATGTATTTCCTATAACTTAATTTGCCATTGTTTTGAACAAAAATGATGGAAAAGTTGCAATTTACATGTTTTTTTTTTGTATAAATTACCCTTTACTGAATTAAATAAATGCTAAATGAATCAGATTAATTGGCTTGACTCAGTTTCACATATTTTCAATTATAAGTTAATAACCTTTACTTTCTAAAATTCACATTTAAATTGTAGGTCATCTTGTATATTACCAAGCACAGTTGCAAAAAAGTTACCAATAATGTGTTTGCGTTGGATCCACTGCACCCCCGGAAAAAAGTTCAGGCTCAGGATTTTGTTTTTACTTTAAGCCCTGGATTTCATTTTGGGTGAAAAAATTCTGGATTCTGGATCACTTTCAAATTCTCAATAACATTGCGGTAAATGGGTCCGAACATTTTGTTTCTCAATATCTCCGTTAATTATTGCCCAAAACTCATGAAATTTGACTCAGGGATTGACAGTGGGTACCTCTGTCAAATTTCAAAGGCTGATCCGGATCTGATCCAGAAGGTGGATTTTATCGCAATCTATAAATTGCTATATGGGGGAATTGTTGCGCTTGGCGGAGGTCTGCGCTCTCCTGAGTGCTTTTCTAGTTTATGATGAAATGCCCGATCCGCCCTGTTGGGCCACTGTGTGTTACAATTACAAAGAAAGGCCTAACATCCAGCAAAGCCTGATCACATGATTTTTGAGACAAAGAAACCTCACATAATGGAGTTTATTAATTTACCAGCATGTGTAGAAATTAATTTCACTGGCTTCTCACTGGGCATGGACCCCCAAAACCCAGCAGAGGTCCCTGTAGATAGGCACCACCTTTGGCCAGACTATAAATACCAGCAACCTTCCTCTTCCCACTCGCTCTGACCTCCTCCAGAAAAGGTGCAACATCTCTGCTTCTGGTAACCTGTGAGAACAACGGCTATCATGCCGCCCATCTGAACTTTAAAGCACGGCCCTAAAGTGACCGAGCTCTCTGCCTTCTGTGAACTGTGGCGGTACAGCTACTCTGATGTCTCCGCTGTCCCAGTTCCTCCTCAGTAACCAGCCAAGGGTCTGCATTTCCCGGGACCCCGTCCAAGGAAGCCAAATCTCGGTTGCCAAGGACATGTACGTGTCTTGTCAACAGAGTGACCTGTCGACATACAGAAGCACCGACACGCAGGAAAGGCACCCCAACATGTGAACGGCTTCAGATCGACCCAGGAAGGAAGACAGCACAGCTGCTGTCGCTGCATCGACGGGGTGTCTTTCCATCAACCAGACAGAGAGAAAAGAGAGAGAGAGAGAGAGAGAGGCCATCAGTGGAGCGTATGTTTCAACCCTGCCCCGTCCAGCTGAGCCTGGATCATCAGCTCAGATTTTCACAGATGTCACAATGCTACCGATCGCGTCCGGAGCGATCCACGTAACAGGCGTTTGTGTCTGGACAGAGCTCTTGTGTGTTGTAGAACCAGACCATCCGTCCCTCCATAACTGTGAAATGCATTCATGTGCTTTTTTTTCTTTTTTCTTGGGAAAGCAACTGCATCTCCGTTTCCCGGTTCAGTGATCAGAACAGCATCGTGAAGTTGGCTTCACGTCGTTGCTTCTGTGGGGAAACGACCGAGCAGCTGTTGGTGGTTACTAAAAACCAATCCAGCTTTGATGATTTGCTCTCTGTTCTTTGTTTTCTCTTCTATTACTAACCATATACCGCGCGTTATCTTGGCCACAAGGCATCTATGTGTGTGACACAATCGCACGTGTGATCTCACCCGCCATTTTTGTAGTCCATCACCACCACGTGGGTTGGAATAGCCACAGCTACACACACACAAATACACACACCTACATTTTATCTGACACATTTGTACATACGTTGACATTTTCATCCTATTTCATTCTTGTTTTTATAGTTGAGTTTAGTTGAAATCAGAGTCTTGATCCAAGTGTTTGTTCATCTTTAATACTCGTGCTAATAAATTCTGATTATATTCCAGTGAGAGAAGTTGTTTGTGGTTATTTTTTTTCACCCGTTTGTAACATTTGCTGGTTGAAAAGGTCTGCGCTCTGACTCATTCCTCCTCTGTTGCTCTGTATCTGATTGTGCTGTTTAGTCTTTGTTTCCTGATTATCAGGTGGTGCCCTGTTTGAATTTATTCATTTTGTTAATGCATTTCTTGTGTTATTGATAATAACCCCTCAATAACTAAACAAGCACTTTAAATCCCCAACAGCCTCGATGGACGATATACCCTTGTTAGAGTATTAAAGTGCTGAATATTTGTCTCTGGAATTGGATGAGACTCATGAATTGTAGAAGAAGAATCAATACTGCATCTAGATTTTTGAAGTGGTGGGAAACGCACCTCTGAAAAGCATTTTGACATCTTGTATATTCAGACTAGGGCGTTATAAAGGTTCTGAAGGTGATTCGTCTGTCCCTTGTTACATTAACAAACTAAACATTTTCAAATGATGTGCATCAAAGTTTACCACCTAGATCAGTGGTGCACAAACTCTGGTACGTGTACCACCAGTGGTACACAATTGCTCTCTGGTGGTACGCGGGGAACGTCATGACTTTCCACATTGTTTCCACATTTTCACTTTAAAAAAAAAATCCAAAACATACAATGCATTATAAATACAATGTTTCAAAACGAAATGTGTACTTCTGAGTGTGTTTATTTTGCTCTGTATGAGAGTATGAGTATGTGAGAATTGTTGGAAAGAGTTGTAAATGTCTGATTCAGTAAGGTAACAATTCAGGTAATAAATAACCACAATAAGGAATAAACATCTCTGTGTGTTTAAAGCTAATTAAGAAGGCATACATGGTTATATTTTAAAATTGGTCATCATGGTGGTACTCAGAGAGCTGAACAGTTTCTCAGGTGGTACGCAGTATTAAAAGTTTGAGAACCACTGTCCGAGATCAAACCAACAACAAAGAAATTAAACGTACACAGAACCCAGTTCAACAAGCCATAAGCTTTATTCTCTCATATCTTAATACAGAAGCAAATAACGGCCCTAAGAAGAGACACACGTCTCAGTTGACTGAGCAAAATAAATTCAAGTCTGTCCTCATCTAAATGACCAAAAAGTCATTAATCGTCGCATCTTTCCCCAGGAGATCACATATGACAAGAAAATGAAATTTCTGACAGCACGTCGGCGCTCATCTGCTGTGTTATTGTGAATTTCATAATGAAAAATATAATGAAAATAAATAAATAAAAATACATAGAATTCATTCAATTACGTCTTTTTTTAAAGTTGATGAAGGATCATATTTCATCAAAGTCATCCGTGTAACGGCTGATGAAATTACTCTGGAAGCAAAAACATTGTAGCTTATGAAAAAAAAGTTATTCAAAACCTGCTCATAAAGAATGCAAATTTAAAACAATATCTCACAATTTGATAAGCGGAGCCAGATAATGTTTCCATCTACATTGAGATGAAACTGATATCTTTATTGTTGAAGCATTCTTTTTTTTTTTTTTTTTTTAACCATTTGTAGGGCTCTAAACTGGATTTTTCTCTCCAGGATCAGTGAATTTACTTCAGATATTGTGCAGAAGCATATTAATAACATAGGTCTTTTTGAATAATTAGCAACCGGAGTGGAAGCGGTGAAAGATCAAGCAGAATAAAAGGGCAGCGGTGTGTGAATCTGTGTAATGTCCATCTTCTGACCACCTAACAGTAAATTAATAACGATGCCCTCACAGGTCAGCTGTCTTCCATTTCCCCGAGAATATTAGTAAAACACGCTGAGCCAAGTTTACGAAACGCAACTTGCAGCCTTAAATCTGTTTAACCACCTGTAGCTCTGGAACAGTGAGAATTTTTTATTTTACTAGCCACTTAGGAAGAGGCTTATGTTGGTGAAGCCTTGCTCATTTGCTTTAGAGGTAATAATACGACACCGTCGCTATGCTAATCTTGTACTTTACAGCCATTCTCAGTCCAAAGTGGCCATTCATGTTTCTAATGATTATACTTGTTAACTGGCGTTACCCTCTATGATCTCCAAACTCAGAAGATAATAAATGTGTCCTCATTCAGTTGGGTTCAAGTTGGGCAGAGCAGCACTCAGTTGCTCCGTTTGTTTCTTGGTTCAGAGGTACTTGCGTGACCTGGAGGTGCATTTACATCACAATCCTCTTGCTAAACTGAATGACGCTCATCTAAGAAGAAGCCAGTTGGAATCGTGTCACAGTCTGTAAGTAAATATACTGGTTAGGTGTTACCACGGGAAAAAAAAGCCAAAGAGATAACTAGTGAAGACCTTATCCGTTCTAATCCAGTTTCCACATTGCTGAAATCAAATGTCAAAGTGTGACATTTGCTAGATTTGTTCATAGAGAGATAGTCAGCCCCAAAATTACTTAATGGAACACAGCAGAGGGACATTTGCAAGATTTGACTCCAACCAGTACTTTTTAGGGCAAAATAACCCTCTATGAACAGTACCAGAGGCATGAATCAGTTTTTGGCAAGCAAAATAAGCCTATTTTTACATTGTAATGTCCCTTTACTCATTTTTCAAGCTGTAAAAAGTACTGGTTGGAATCAAATCTAGCAAATATCACTCTGCTGTGTTACATTAAGTCATTTTGGGGACAAAATATCCCTCTCTGAACAGTACCAGAGCCACGAATCAGTTTTTGGCAAGCAAAATAAGCTGATTTTTACATTGTAATGTCCCTTTACTCATTTTTCATGCAGCAGAGAAAGTCGGAGGGAGCATCTCGTAGCAGCCTTTTTCATAAACTATTTTTGTTGACAATGCTGAACTTCACCTTTACGGACGATCTGTCTCTGACATTGGCCATTATAAAATACGTTTTATATTCGTTTATTTTTTTGGTCCTTAGTCGCTTGTTTGGGGCTTGTTTTCAAGGTCCAGGTAGCTTATTTGTCTGGCAACAATTCCCTCCTCAATAGGCTCCGTTCTCCTCAGTGGTAGTTGAGACTGTCTACTCTAAATTCGGTTGATACGGCGTAGAGCGAGTAGAGGCAGTCAGACAAGCTACGTGACATTGAAAAGAGGTGCTTGAACGAACTGTCTGTGCATTTGGCGAGTTCAGTTTCCATAGTTCCCAGTTATCGACAGAAATGATCCAGGGGAAGGGGGAGATGTCAGTTAAAGTTAGCTGTTTTGGTTTAAGATTGTGCAAGCCTTCAAATTTTCTCACTGAACATTTCTCTTTCACATTTTCCACCTGCAGGCATGTGACAAGATTTAATATGATCTTGCTCAACCTACATCTGTAAAGTCAGCTAACAACTTATTAAAATGCACCAGAATTCAGCAAATAACATGTATGATAATAAAAAACACCAGACGATGTGGAGAGAGGAAAGCAACTGAGGATGATCGATACATTAAAAAATTAACAACCTGGATAGTTTAATGGACTGGCACAAGTTATATGTATTTATTTGTTTAGCTTCGGGTATCGCTGCCTGATATACGCAGCATGAAGACGCTGCGTATATCAGGATCCCCGATCCCTCCTTCCATTTCAATATGATTGCTTGCACAGAGCTCCTTGAGATGTTTAAAGCTTAGGAAATATTTTTGTATTAAATCCACCTTTAAACTTCTCCACAACAGTATCTGGGACCTGCCTGGTGTGTTCCTTGGTCTTTATGATGCTCTCTGAGCTTTAAACAGAACCCTGAGACTATCTCAGAGCAGGTGCATTTTATACGAGACTTGATTACACACAGGTGGAATCAATTTAACATCATCAGCCATTCGGTCATCAGTCACCAGAAAATATATGAATTTATAAAAAAGAAATGTGATAGGACCTTCAAAGAGCTGTGCACAAACGTCCTCAAACCAAAGTAAAGTTGTAAATTAGAGTGGCAAAAATTCCTCCACAATGATGTGATAACATCAGACATTTAAGTCATTTCTGCTCAAGATTATTCTAAAAGCAGGTGAAGTAAGAAGTGCTCTATTTTTTTCTTTATCCATTTTCAAAACCTTTTTTTGTGTGGTTTATTTTGTCACAACAGGATTCTGATATCATTACTTCCATTAAACTCGCATGTGAATGCAGCTTTTACTGTTGTTGGTAGTGAAACCGGAACGTTTAATCCCGTTTGGCTGACACCGCGATGATTCTGCGTGTTTACGTGTCGCTGGTGTCCAGGTTGCTTTGGTCAGCTCCTACTAATTTTCAAAATGTCTGCTGTAAGTATGAGAAAGGGAAGAAGAAGAGGAACGACATGTCAAAGTGATTTGTGTCTCTTTCGGAGCCTCTGGGGGGTAAAACAGCACCGTTGTTCAGCCTGTAAAACACCTACCAAGTAGAAAGAGCCGTCTCCAGAGGAAACTCATGCAAAAACTGTCAGGATGTGAGTTAGAAGAAAGACAATCCCGCTCTGTTTTTTTCATACCGTATAAAAAGACAAGAGCTGCACACAGAACAAAAGAAAATGCTGACAAAGGTGAAGTGCTGAAAAGTGTTTGTTCTGTGGATTTATGAGTGAGTGGAGCCATCCATTATGTGTACTTTTCTGTGTTCGAGTGTCGGAACGGCCTAATCTTTAGGCTCAGCGGATGTATTTATGATGAAAACTGAAGCATTAAAATAATACGCTTTATGGTCCCTCTTGTGTTTGAGCACTCTTGATGCAAATTAGCGCTAATGATACACAGCGGGCCGATTCCAGATGAAAATGATCCGCGCTGAGCGTTTTTCCAAAATATCATTTACTCCCAGTGGATGTGCTGTATTTCAAATAGATGTGAATTTCATCATCAAAACTGAAAAAAAAAAAAAAAAATTTGCTCCAGTTGAAATTTTTTTGTAAACATTTCAAAGAGTTTCAGCTTTTTCTGTCGTACACCCTTTTCACCAAAGACATTTTGACATTGTGGGAAAAGATATGTGGTTCCCGTCATCCAGGCTGCGTTTCATTTGAAAGGCACAGTTCCAGGGACCAGTTATTTACAGTCAAACTAACGTTTTAAATAAGGCATATTTAATGGGACGAATCTCACGAAATTTCCACAGTTTAAATGTGATGCTTTTACCTTTATCGTTTCTCGACTGTGGGGCGTTTATATTTTTGTTTACAAGGCTGTTTTTGGGACAGTGAAACTCTTCGTTCTTGTAATCTATTTTCTACCGTCTGTCTCCAGACGGCACTGAGCTGAAAAATAGCGTTTTAAACGTGCCGCTCCTTTTGACTGGATTGAGCTTCAAGTCTGCTTGAAATGGAAATTTTCAGATCTTTACGCTAACTCAGACAGATTTTACTGAACTTGAAGGAAGAATTCTTTAATGATGTTCAATATTTAATCAATTCTTTACCTCTGAATTTAAGGGGTAAAGTTTGACGTATTTGTCACATCTGTATGGCTCAATACAAATTCCCCAAACTAAGGCTAAAAATGATATTCACTTTCATATTTTTTTTGCTGTTTTTATGTTCCCTTCTTGTTTGGGTAGGTGTCTGATTTAAGAAAAACCTCAAGTTTGTCAAACCTAAAGTTGAAATCGATAACCTTGATAGCGATGATGTTTTCTCTAAAGTTTTCTTTCCTTCCTTGCTGAAGGCGGTAAATGGGATGGATAATGGAGACAGAAGTGCTACTGGTTGTTTTTGTGTCACCTCTAACTTTTATGGTTTTATAGCCAATTAAATGTTTGTACATACAGTTGTTAATAAATCAGTGAATATCAGTCTATTGACAGGACCGTTTTGATAACAGGTTATACTCCTGATGGTTGGGATGTGCTTGTTTGTTGTTTCGACTTGTTAGCAGTAACTGATGTCTAATGTCTAATGCTACTCTGCATTTGTTTTTGACTTTTTTTGTGACTTTACTGAGAAAAAACAAAATTTATAAAAACACCAAGAATGCAAATTTCCTCAAATGTATTTGAGTTCAGCCAATTTCATGATATCATTTAATATATATTAATGAAGGTTTGGGATAAATTATGGTAAAATATGTTTGTTTCTTGGAAGAAATAAAGTCCCTTTGACGTTTCATTTTATTTTTCATTTTATTGATTAATTCCAGACATGTCAAAACAATCTTTTAAAGCAGCCATTCCCAAACTTCAGAATACCAAGGCCCAATTTGAAATGTGAAAAATCTCCACGGCCCACTGAAACCTTTAATCACAACTGTGATCAACATACAGGACAAGGAACCATGTTCCGATATTAATGTGAGGGTTCAACAAATAAGGTGACACTTGTCATATTAAGTCAAGATGACAGTAGAATTAATGTTTTTTTAATCATGTCATAAAGATTTTACAGTAATTAAAGACATATTCATAAAAGATCGAGGATTTAAACACATTTGTTTAATTTTAATGACCTCTCACGGCCCACCTGCAGTCCCACGACGGCCCACCAGGGGGCCGCCGCCCACACTTTGGGAATCGCTGTTTTAAAGCATAACAAATTTAACACTATCATGAATCTATGTATCTGAAAATAAATTAAAAAATGCATAAATCACTATGCACCGACACATGTCCTAACCATTGTGTTGTCTGAACAATATGATATTTACATGATATTTACCTTTTTATATAAAGTTTAACTACGACTCTTTAACAGCTATAAGGCCTTTGCGGAAAACCCCCTGAGTTCATTTGAGTTTGTTTGTCTCTTTCAAGGACACTTTCCCAGACTTAAAAATTTGGAAGATCCGTAATCAAGAAAAGGGAGTACATCCTGCGTTGATATCAAAAATTCCAGCTGTCTATTGTCTAAAAGAAAAACATGCAATTGATCCAAAAGATGCCAGATGTAGCGCAAGTCTGTATTAAGCTTCTTTTTTGCAAATAAACTTTATATGCATTTAAAAGACAGCTTCAGAGCCGCATTTTTTAACCACTTCTGACACGAGGAAAACACACAGTGAAGATCGAGAGAAGACTCAAAATCACTTCTACGGCAGAAACCACACTGTAATTTTGAAACATATAGAACCTCTTGTAAATAAATCTAAATATTAAATAGACATATTCCCCCAATATGGGGTGCCGAATGTAAAAACTTGATTACAGTTTTCAAACTAATATATCTTCAATATTTAGCTCATTTTCTTCACATTTAGCTCACATTAGATTTAGATTTAACATTTAGATTTAGATTTAACATTTAGATTTAGATTTGACATTTAGATTTAACATTTAGATTTAGATTTAACATTTAAATTTAACATTTAGATTTAGATTTAACATTTAGATTTAGATTTAACATTTAGATTTAACATTTAGATTTAACATTTAACATTTAGATTTAGATTTAAGATTTAGATTTAACATTTAGATTTAGCATTTAACATTTAGATTTAGATTTGACATTTAGATTTAGATTTAACATTTAGATTTAAGATTTAACATTAAGATTTAACATTTCATTTTTCGTTCACATATAACCACATTTTTAAATAATTTATGTCTCAAATGTGTGTAAAATTAGCTAAATGTGAAGAAAATGAGCTAAATATTGAAAATATATCAGTTTGAAAACTGTAATCAAGTTTTTACATTCGGCACCCCATACCCCAAAAAAAGAAGAAATAAAAAAATCAACAAAATTTATACCCAATGTATACACACCTATCTATATACATACACATACATACTAATATGCAAAACACATATCTGGTTTAACATGTCTGAATACGGGTAGGAAGAAGTAAAATAGAAGAAGTATGATTTCATATCCAGATAGACATAGACATCGTGAAAATGCACGAGGCGACAGTGGAGAGGAAGAATTGATCCAGCAGACCCAAAAACAGATATACATGTGCTATTTGATCAGAGAGGCACACGGGTGACTAAAATCGCTTGATAAAAAGCACAAAATCAATGAAAACAATTGTCAATGCAACACAGCGTTTCCCCCAGAATAACAGTGGTCTACAGTTTATTTCTGCTAAGTCAAGGGTATTTAACAGCTTTCCGTTTCCGGAGCCAGAATATCTCAGACTGTAGTAACATCATCAGTCTGTCACCAGCAAGCATGGACTTTTTTACAACTTCAATATCCTGCGTCATTAAAGCTGAAGGATTACTGTAATGAATCTCCTGGCAGTCCTTAGTCAAGGCTGTGCGCTTCATTGTTGGTTCAAATTGGATGTTTGGAGCAGAAAGTCCTTAAACTTTTCCTTTTGTCTTTCCATGAAGTACCCAGAGGCATGTAGCAGACAGTACAACCCAACTGTACATTTGATGAAACCATTGATCTTTTATTCCCTGTTTTTTAAATCAACCACATGAACAATATTATCACAGTTTTTACGTGTTGGACTTGAAAGTCCAGTTGTTTGAGATGGAAACTACAAACAGTTTGTATCTGTAAATTTAAAATGCAGCTTCACTAAATTCATAAACTTAAGAAAATACTCAAATAAACCTAATGTTTGTACTGGGGATGCACATGGTTAACCGTTTAACCGTTAACCGATACCAGTAACTATAATCGATTAATACTAACAGTCAATTTTGTTTTTATGCTACATAATTCAATCAACTCACGGGGGCGTGTCAACAGGTGCAACAGGCCTCTGATTGGTCAATTCTACATCCGCATAGAAAAGAGCGCGTCATCGAAAAAATGAGGAAGTACCCACATCTGTACGATTCTGGTTCTCCACACTACAAAGACAGCACATATTCTAGTAATTCATGGAGGGAGATTGAGATGAATGTGGGTCTGGATACGACTGAGATGGTGAGGAAGTGGAAAAACGCAAGAGATAAGTTTAGTAAGGTTAGCTAATTTGTGATTGTCCATCTTGCGTTGTAGCGTGGAATAACATAGCGGAGACTGCGCTAGTATAAATCAAAAGTAACGGCGGCATCTCTGCGACAAGATGACGGCGACACATTGCCGCGAGAGTATTCACGGGGAAGTGTCCGCATGCGTCCACGACAACACGCGCAACATCGCGGCAGCCAACCCTCCCGGACTTATCGGTTAACGGTTATTAATCGTTTAAGGGCGTCGGTTAACGGTCATAGAAAAAATCCAAAATGTGCATCCCTAGTTTGTACTGAGTTTAAGAAGAAAAAAAAGCTTATCTGTACGGTGCATCCCGTACACAAAGGCAACTCAAAAAAAGATGCAAATGATCCATCAACAGAATCAAACACTAGTTTTTATTTTCAGTTGGGAAACTTACTGGCAGCTGTCATAAGCGCCTCTGTTTTTACATGTCTGGTTACTGAGCTCAGCACTAGCAGCGAGCACATGCCAGATCATCTCGGGATGATATATTGTCGGCTTCAGAGAACGGGCTTCGTAGCCGGGCTTCGTAGCAGCACCGGCTGTATGATGGAATTGTTTGTAGAGGCATTTCATTTACCAAGTCAGCAGCAGTAATTACTGACTGTTCCTGAGTCACTGGGAAAAAGGTCAGATCATCACCGGACTCGAGGCCGAAACGGTCCCAGTAGCACCTTGTAATTTAGATTTCATTTTGAAGGATTAGGTGCTTCTTCATGGCTTTGAATGCATTTTCGCTACAGAGGAGTTTTCAAGTATTATCCCGTCTCGTCGTGTCGTAAAAGGGATTTATGGAGACTGTTATTTCAGATAATATTTTTTTAACCACTATTTAAAGGAATCATTATTGCATAATACTTAAGTTTGCAACCATTGCATCTGTACCTCTTAGGGATTCATGTAAATACCAGGAATTTTAAAGGACACCCCTGTTCCTTCTATCCTCAGGCACCAGTGTTGACACAAACCTCTGACGAGATCCACTTGGATTAGAAACGACGCCGTCCCCGTGAAACCCACAGCACTCTGAAGATGTTTTTCTATGCTAATTCAGATTTAATAAATAAATTAGACCGTGAAAGCAAAAAGTGCTGCATCCGCCGCATCCGTTTCAGTTGTTTTGCAGAAGAAAGAATAGACAGACGTCGTCGCCGTTTTTCACATCAGGGATCTTTTAGCCGGCGAGATAGACGACGGATTGACATCCAGGTTTTTCAGGCACACGACAGCGAGTTCACCAGAAGGAGCCCAAAACATCAAATGATGACTGCTGGCTGTGAAGCTGTGACGACTTTATAATTAGCACCGTTCCGGTCTCTCTAAAAATGGTTTACATCAGGTGAAAATAACTCCAGGTAACAGAAGTGTTCAAGCATCTCCACAGATGGCTGACTACAAAAAAATATATAATTTCAAGTTTTATAGTTTTAACAACAAATACGATTAGGAGACCCATCCATATGAAGAAAATCATCAATCTTGAACTTGAGCAGTTAGGAAACTGTGATTTACTCTTGTTGACGCTTGCGGCGGCAGAAAGAACTCACTTGACATTGTGATTAAGGGTTTTCTGTGTATGAAAATTTAACTCGGGGTTGCTCTGCCAAGGAAATCTCACCGGCAGTGGTCTTAAGTGCTTGTTTATCAAATATGATCGCCACAGAATATATATTTCTCTTTGGCAAACACAAACGAGGCAAGACTTTCCTCTCTGCTCCCAACAAATCATGTGTTTCATTAACACCAACATGCTTTGACCTGTTGTTTTGACTGCTTCTGTTGACTGATTAAAAAACTAGAAAAAATGCTGGAACACCGTTGCCAAATGCACCATTTCTAGTCCATTAAATAGTTTTAAAATGTTTTCCTAATTCAAGGGCATGATCTTTACGTAAAATGATTGCATGAAACTACTGGAGAACATGTTTACAGTCAATATCTTTGTAAGTGTACTGTTTTTCTTCTTCATTTTGCTTGTAAAATAACAAATGCATCCCAAATTTCCTCTAAGTTATTTAGTCGTAACTTGATTATAAATATATTTTGGCACTTGCATATACAAGCTGCTAGAAATATTCAACTTTCAGGCGAGCGTATCCAAGCAAATTTATAGATCATCACATTAACTCAAAAGGCACAATGCCTCATAGAGTCTGCGGTTTATGGCAGTTTCCCATCGCGCTTCTTTAGGTAATTTAGTCCAAAGTGTAAAACTTTTATGGCACCGGAGTGAAAGAGATGCATCCATGATAACAAATCTACTGTAGCATATTCTGCTGTCAGGATAAAACGTTGGCATTTTACACAGCGTTGCCAACTGCTTTCAGTGGAAATTAACTGAAACTTGCTGAGGAAGTTCCTAAATGTCATTTGATGACATTATGGAAAAATAATCAACTGCTATCTGGTTGTGGATTTTCTTATTTTCTACATATTGGCAGACAACGCCGCGAGCAGAAAACTGATGAAGGCAATGCTCCTCGCTGAAGCTTGAAGATAGCCCTCAGTGACTTGATACTTTTAAAATTCTGACTTTATGATCACAAAAACCTCCTGAAAAAATCAATGTGAAATAAAAATTGTATATAAACCGATCCAGCCTATGGATCTCTGCAGTCATCTGAAAGCTCTGCATGTGCACAAGTCTGACAAACGTATTTGTTTTCTATAGGAAACATGCCAAGAATGTTGCTAGATGTGAGATATATATATATGTACATATTTACAAAACTTCTACATTGCGTTAGTCATTACATGCACGACTTCAGCATTTCTCAATCAATATAAGTTATGTCAATTTTAGAAATGTGTATTGGCACTTTATCGTGAACATATATGGCTGTAGAAGAATGTAATTTAGGTTAAACCTTTTACAGATTCTTTTTCTAACTGTGATGCCTAGACCAAACACTGTGGTTTGAGTGCCTGAACCGTATCTCTTCAATTTTAATATTTCTTATTAAACCTTAAAAAACCCTTAAAATCTGTTTTCAAGAGTCCTCTGGCCAAGACAGGCAGGAACAGTTCTTACAAAACACACACACAGTAACCATATCCACATAGATTTATTCACAGTCACAACAAAACATCAGCAAAATCATTAAATACTGCCAACAGTAAAACTTTCAGACCTTTAAAGTTTTAAAGAATCACTAATTAATCGTAGCTTCTGCAGTCAGATGTGGGTGCATCTTGAATATTCTAAATATGCTTCACTTCCTGTAATGAGAGCAGAGTGTTAGGATTTGAGAAATAGCTTAAAGATTTAGTGAACATGTAGCTGGTCTGTCTCCAGGATGGTCATCCTGGCTCTCAGATTTCTGTAACCTCAGATTTTGTATTTAGATCCTTGCTTTTTTGGGTGAACTTTGTTGTTCCAGCTTGACCCCTCTGACCCTCCTGATTCCTGAGATGTAGGAGGCATCTCAGACAAACACATTTGAATGACATCTCGGTTCCTGGACTGAGACAATCAACAGCATGTGTCTGGACCTGTCACTTAAAGCGGAGTAACATCTGGATCTCAAGAAGAGAAAATTATGTATTGCCTGTTGATGAATGAATGCCCAAAATCAGGTTTGCATAAGCCTAGAATGAGATGGGAGTTGGATCTTGGTGTCACAATTGATGAACAGCTTTGGGCAGATTTATGTCAGAAAAGCTTATCAGCTACTATCAATGCCCGGTATAGAAAGATATAATATTCTACATCAATTATACCTTACCCCAGAAAAATTACGTTCATTCAAATCTGGCCTGTCAGAGATGAGCTTCAGATGTGACACTGAGGTTGGTTCCTTTCTACATTGTACCTGGTACTGTGACAAAGTGAGGCCTTTCTGGAATGATATCTGTTCCACTTTGACCAGGACCATTGGAGTTAGTGTTCCACTGGACCCAGAACTGTGTTTATTGGGGAACTTTACATGTATTCGCGGTTCTCTAAACAATGCACAACTCAAGTTTATGGGGGTTGCTCTGTGTGTGGCCAAGAAGTGCATTGCAGTGTCATGGAAATCTGTTTCCCCTCCTTTTATTGACAGGTGGTCTTTTGAGATGAATAGTTGCATCCCCCTGGAAAAAATCACATATTGTCTCAGAAATCGTTACAACGCGTTTTTGAAAATTTGGCAGCCATATTTAGACCACATCGGTACATCTCTTACTCCAATTACTTATTAGAGTTGTTTGTATTACATTGCACACTGACCCCCCCTTTTTTTGTTTGTTTTCTTTTTCGGGGGGTGGGAGGGTGAGGGTTCTCTATGTTAAGGTAAGGAAGTTCACCCTTTGTGCCTTACCTTATATTATGTTCATATACTGTTTATATTGATTTGTTTGTAAATTTTGCAAAACTGGAAAAAAATAGTCCAAAAAGAGAAGAGAAAATTATGCAAGAACCTGCCTTATTGAGTTATAAAAGAAAGACAGTCCAACATTCTGTGTGCATTGTCCCCAGCACCTCTGTGGTGTTAAGAACAGTGTACCACTCGGCCGATTAAATATTCTGCATGGCATATTAAACCTTGTATTAATCTTTGTGTATTAAACTTTCTCTTGGTCTTTGCTCTCAGTCTCTTCTTGACACCAGATAAAAGTACACGAAACTTTACACATTAACATCTGCAAAGCTCAATAAATCATTGTCAAGAAATGAGCAGCCTGGGAGTGTCTGCATATATCACTGTCTCTGTTTCTTTGGCTCTCATGATCACGTTGCTCAGACAATAGTCTACCTTTCAATGGTTTACATCCCTTGAGATTACTTTATTTTTTCTAAACAGCCTTGATTTTGCTCCTTGCTGTTTCAGGTTACAGCTACCTGACAACAAAGAGGCTCCGGAGTCAACAAATGCTTCAAATGGGTAAGACCGTGTTCTGAACTGTCACTGGTTTCACCGCAAAACTTTGTAATGCGTGGTTGTAGATTAATCGAATAAAACAGGAAACATTTTACAAAATTTAATATCGTCATCCACATCCCATAATACCAATAAAGGTTTTAGAGAATCTTAAAAAAAAAAAAGTTGTATGCAAGGAATAAAACTAAACACTGGAACCAGAATTGAATGAACAGACAAAAACTCTGTGGTGGAAATCTTTGCATCTCTGCATTTTATATCTTGCGCAACCATGACGACATCTTTGATGGAGAATAACATATAGAGGCTTAATATGAACATGTGTTTGGAGATTTTTCTGTTTTTCTGGTACCAGATGACACTTAGCTTATGAGCCACTTTAGACCTAAAATGTATTTTTAAACAAACAGTCAACCGAACGTTATCTGTGCATACGTGTCTTCCTCCTGATCACCTCCATCCGAGTCCATGTGACCCAGCATCCATGCTATCTGTGTCTATCAGTTACAGATAAAACTGCTGTTCCTGTCTTGCTTTCAGCACGTGCACCTTTTGGCATCTTGCTTGTAAACAAACTGAGCTGATTGCTTTTTAAACTTTTTTTTCTCATCCAATAAAAAAAAAAAAAAAGAAATGTCATGAGTACAATCTCTGGAGTTCTCTGCATCTGGACCCCAGTACTGAACTGACCTGCCTGGATTTCTTGTTGTTGCCTTCTGACAGCATCTTCTTTTTGTTGAAAGAGAAGATGTGATGCAACACAGAGATGTATGTGGACCTGTCCTAATTTTTAGGAAACACGATATTGTTTCTGTATGTTTTTGTTTACATTTTCCTCAGTTGACAACAGGTGGGAAGGCTGGTTTCTGAAGTTCAGGCCAGTCTATTTCTGGACCAGGGTTTGAGATATTTAGGCTTCTCTGTGTTTGACATTAATATTATTAAAATAATATTAATGTCATATAATGTAATATAATATTAATAAAAGAGCAACTTCGAAACATTGCAAGCTTGAACTTGGAGCTAAAATGAAATTATTTTCAATTATTGAATAAGAACATTGGTGTATTTCATAGAATTTGCTCCTTCCTTCAACCTGTGACACCTCTGATGTACTCAGAGTACCCACAGGAGAAGAGATGAAGGCAGTAAATTGTGCTTTTTTTTTGGGGGGGGGGGGGGGGGGGTGACAGCAAAGGCAAAGTATATGTTACCTGTTTCTACAACAGCTGCAGAAATTTCCTGCCGAGCCTGTCTTGAAATGCTGTGGTCTTCTTTTTCCTCTTTGCATCAAAGGTCCTCCTCATTGGTTGCTTAAATGTGCTTTTTCCATGTCATTCAGACAGTCATGCTACCTGATAGCTGTCTGACAGGCACCACTAGGGATCAAACAGATTTTGTCATAAAAGGGCAAGTGTTCTTCTGAAATATGGAAATATGGAAATATGAATTCTGTGTAACTCTGGCATCTAACATTTTTACTTCACATGTTTAAATGAAGTGAAACGTCCTTAAATGTAGCGTAAAAGCCATGTTTTTTTTTTTAAAGATTATTCAATTCAGTTCATTTTTTTCTTTACTTCTTCTTCTTCTTCTTTATTTGTATAGCACCAATTCAAAACAAAAGTCAGAAAGTGTCCAGTGCATCATGGGAGGTCACTCAGCAAGTCTAGACCTTTATCAGCACAACTAAGGAGATGGCTCGTGGTCACCAGAGATATCCCTAACTGGCAGCTGTGTAAAAAAGGAACATTTTAAGCCTGTTCTTAAAGGTAGAGAGGGTGTTTGCATCCCAGACAAAAAAATACTGCCTTCCATTTCCATAGTTAATGACACTGAAACAAAACCGAACTGCAGCACCGACCCGGCCCTCTCTTATGAAGAAGATGGTGAACACAGAAGAATATAGGGCTATTCAGACATGAAGAGTACGTAAAATTCAAATATTTTCTATGTTTTCAGTTTACCTCTTTAATTTTACCTGATATCTTAGAGAAGAGAGCATTGAATAGAACAGGTTTGTGCGATCGTGACGAAAGGGAATGTGGGATATGGGTGTAAAAAAGGGGGTGATAGTACTTTGGCCCCATCTTCTTTTTGTGTCCCTGGATTTCTGCCTTAGTAGGGCCATGGACTGTATATAAAATCTGGAAATAATCACCAGATCTGAGTCTTGTAGTTGATTGGGAAATAGCTTGAAGTAGAGTATCACTGACATCCACCAGGAGCTGGGTTAGCCAGACTAGCCTGGCCAGTCATACCCCTTAAATTTGAAAAAATTCTTTCTTGTGAAATGTCCTCTCATTCACAGCCCTTTCCACGAGTCCAGAAAGTACCGAACTGATCGCAATGGGGCGGAGGCGGGCTTTATGCACTGACTCATACAGGGACATCCTGATCAGTTTGCTTCGAGGCCTTCTGAAGTTAGTTTCTTGGTTAGATGGTTATGTGGTCACAGTAGATGCATATTTCTGTCGGTTCAGGTTTCACATGTCCAGCTCCAAACACGGTCAGCTCTGGCCACAAAGATAACAAGAAGGCCACAGCCAAATAACAAATTCAGTGCCGAAGGACACCACTTTACAAACCAGTGGGTGATGTCATCGTGACAACATCCACAAAATCAATGTATTAAAAAGCTTTCCCTATAGCTTTAAAATCATTTTCATATTTTTTTCTCGTGTGTTACAGACCAAGCAGACGAATAATTAAAGGAGAAAGCCTTTGTTGGTTGTCCCATTATTTAATTACTGTAGAGTCTAGAGTCTAAATGTTTTATTTTGTTTTTTCTTTAATTTTCAGAAACACAGACAAAAAGAATTGGTTCAACACTTGGTAATCATCCTAGTGGCATAATTCTTCTCAGTTTTGACACATGCTTGGAGTTCATTTAACCCTGCTAGCCACTTCTCAGACAAAAGAATTATGATGTTTACATTTAGTTGACTTTTGCTAACAGGGCTTCCAGTGTAGAAAGTGTAGCAGTATGATGTAATAACATCCACAGATACAAGTAGCAGTATTTTTTTTTTTCCCCCTTCCTGTTTCGGTTTGTCAGTGAGTCTACAAGCTTAATGGAGACAAACGCCATGAATACAGATCATTATATGTGCTCTTCCTGCTTTGTGTCAGGTCACAAATGGGCTCTGAGGCAGATTAATTAGTCCCGCAGAACATCTCTAACAAAAACAGATACTGAGTGAGATGTCAGTCAAGTGGATCCTCTCTGATATGTTCTGTTCTCTCTCACTCATGCACACACTCTCTCACTCAAACACATCTGATGCGTGAGCTGTGTTGTGCTGTTTACACCACTCCAACGCTGTAGCACCAGCGTCTGTACTTCACTGGCTGTTTCTCAGTTGTAGCTGCTTTGCTGCATCTTCCAGGACTCGCTGCAGTGTTCAGTCTCTGCCACTGCAGCAGACTGGGCCAGCATGCAACACTCCAGCAATCTCTTTTTCTGTCTTTTAAGCCTTCTTCTCTCAACTACGGGAGTGGGAAACAATCCTATTTCTATGCTGCTAAGGCGCAATGATTGCAGCATATATTTCCTTTTCTTTCCTGGAAGTTCCTTGTTTTATGTAAAAGTCCTCTAAGTCCTCTGGCTGTGAAGTCATGGACTCTTTAGCCCCACCCCTGATTTATTTTTAACCAATCAGGGCAGAGACTGCAGTGTGTGTAGCATCAGGCTGACCATCGGAAGAGGTGACACAGACTTTGTGTCTTTGTGTGAGCGTGTGTTTCTTTTGGGCAGCAGAGATAGGTTGTGTGGTCTCCCCTCATGAGTGATAGTCATCCCGATCTTATTAAGAGCTGCTGTTGCTGCTGCGTCCTCCCTCCCTCTCTCATTCATTCTTCCTGCTCTCCCTCCCTCTTTCTCTGTCTCTCTGCCCTTCTGCTGCTTCTGCTCTTGTGTCTGCAGCTACAGAAAGAGACACAGATCATTACTCTGCGCTGCCGGTGAAGGCCCAAGGCTCACTTCTGCAGTTTTCTGTTCCTCTCACCTCCATCTCTTTCTTTCACACACTCTCTGCCAGATGAAAATGTCAGGAGAGGAAGATAGTCTGTCAAATGGGTAAGACTCTCGCCGTGTGTCATGATGATGTGTTTGCCTCTGTGGGATGCTCTAACTGTTTCTTTTTTGGCTTCATCACATGAGGGGGAATTGTGTGCGTTCTCGCTATGTGGACAAACTTGCTCAGTTTATTATCGGACCTCTTATTTTTAAATCACAGCTCAACGCAACTCAGCATTTGAACATCATCAGCAGCTGGAATGATTGTGTTGAAAGCTTCAGTGAAGCAGAGTCGGCAAACTAATTCTTCATATCTTGTTAGATGACTTGCATGTGTGTATGATTGCTTATTATTATGATTATGATTATGATTTTTATGATTATGAGCACTTGCAGTGCCAGTTTTATGTCCGCGTTTGCCTGATAATGATCATCATTGTGTAAGCTGCTCTCTGGAGAAGGGAACCCAGAAGTGCTGACCTGAAGCTCTATTAAATTATTTGGACAATGTGTGGCACGCTGTTCCTGAACCTAACAGACTGTCTTCACTCTTCTTTTTCACAATTGCCACAATTCTGTTCATTTAAAAGACAGTCTTGTACTATATTTTTTTTGCTCACAGCTTCATTTATTTTCAGTGACCTCAGGACTCAGATTGTCCCAGAGGTGTTTCCTCTTCAGCCAGTGCCAACTGAGTTGGCTTCCAGCTTTAAACAAACAATAAGCCCATTGCTTGTTTGGCTTTTTTTTTGTCATTATCAGTGGCAAAACAGTGACCACTGTTAGTTTGCTGATGATATAATCTAAACGGTTTGAACGGTTACTGCTTGAAATCTTCAGGTTTATCACCCTCTGTGATCGTATTCTGAATCTAACAGGTGATTTGACTCCAGCAAGTTTTAAATCGGTTCAGGACAACTGAATGATATAAGCTTTTTGGCTTAAATCAGAGTTAGAGTCAGTAGATTAATCCCATAATAGCCTTTACACTGTTAACTAATCAGTCTTTTCAGTCTTTTAATTTTATTTGCCTTCACTAAGTTCCATATAATACCTACTGGATTCTTATCAGTTGCCTGTTTCTCACTGAAAAGGGCCAGAACTCAAAATCTCAGTTTAGTTGTGTTTTGATCAGTTCTGCTGTCGTTATACTGTAATTGTTGTGTATAAGAAGTTATTTGCAGTTTGCTCCTCCATTTTTTTTTTTATTTTTAGGCTTTTTTTTATATATATATTTAGAGATATGTTTGGCCACATCCATCCACTTCACAACAAAATAAACTCTTGCAGAGCTTCAGCCGGATGGTCAAGCGTGAAGAGGCTACATGCCCCTGGTACAGCCAGTCCAAGGGTTCCCAGCCTGAGACTCTTTGCTCCACGTTGTCCCTCCGTGTCACTGCCTTCTTATCTCACCATTATCAAGAAGGCCACTCGTGTCCAAAAATAAAAAGCATATACAACAAACAACATAATCAAGTAGCATTTGCCATGCTACATCCTCACAAAACTCTGGCCCAGATGTGAGCTAAAGCACGTCATCATAAACCTTTCTTTTTTTTTTTTCCTTAAACATTTTTAAAATGTCATCCAATTCAGTTTATGCATACCCAAGAAATCCCTGGCTTACAGGAGAGCTGTCTGCAAGGCAGCACATTGAAATGACATCCAGTGATCAAGGATCATACTCAGGGCAGTGTTCCTGTAGCAGCGAAAGCTAATCGCTACATGCCACATGCTCTGAGACTTTCAAGCTCAGTAAGTTGTTTTTAGTGACAGTTTAAAAGGGATAGGAATATGAAAGTAACGAAAGTGTGTAAAAGGGACAGCAGGCAGTTAATGCTCATTTGCACGCACAGGCGGAGAAGGGAAATCTTAGGTTGGCCTGGCTTGGTTTGGCAACACAAGGAAGGACATGTGACTTCAGATTAAATCTCTGCATTGTTGTACTTAAAATCGATGACATGAATGCATATACGCTATGTTCCCCTGTTTTACTTCTTTCCCAGCTCTGTTAATGGTTGTATTAAACTGTCCTTCTATTGTTTATAATCTCTAGGTGCCGAATCATAAAATGGGTGAATGTAAAATAAATTAACCATTATAGTTGTGAATAATACTATAATTCTATGTAATGCAACCGTTTATTAACATGTATTTCATACAAAACATAATACTTTTCCCCATGTAATTTCGAAATGTTTGCTTGTATTTTGTTACCAAAATCTGCCCCAGCACCTTTGGAAGAGCATACAAAGCACACATCTGTGTGTTCCTTTCAAAGCTGTTCTTTCTGTGCTGTTGTTGGGCAGCTCGGTTAGCAGCTGGTCATATGGTGAACTCAGCAGTCACCCGCATGTCATTAGCCAGAGCTGCACAGAGCTGTGTGTGCTCCTCTGTCATGCTGCTGGTGGTGGGTGCATGTATGAGATGAGTTTATTGTTCCTCTGTGCTCCTATTGGACAGGAATGTAAACTATTAGTCACTGCTGTTATGCGCATTAGTTGTAGCTGTTTGCTCAGCCTCTCCTCTTGTACTTGTATCCTACTGTATAATAATGTTTGTCGTAGAGGCTCGAAACTGTTGTGTCAAAGGGGTAATAACCTACTGAATGACTTTGTTTCAGCTGTTAGGTGTAACCTGCATTGGCGTGTAACATGCATGATTCTCAGTCATAACTTGTGCTCAGTTTAGTCTCACTATGAAGTCACGTGAGGGTCATGTGAACAATGTAAAAAAACAGAAAGCAACTGTGTCAACAGTTGGCAGGGCCCTGTTTTGCCACCAGTAATGAAAGATCATGTTCAAAGCTACTCCCAAAGCTGGTGATTTTGTAACTGTATGTGGTTGCGCAAGGCCTCTAATTTATACTGGTTCCTTCTGTAATTTACAGTGTAATGCAAGCAGAAACGCCATTGAGAGAAAAGCAGAGTAGGTTCGCCGATCTGGCTCACACTGCTTGTGTTCCGGTTTCTGTTTCTCTTATGAAGCATTAGATGAGTAAGTAAACAGTGTCACCTTTAACATTTGACTTGGGTTAGACAACACAGTGTGGTTTCACTGCAAGAAATGCGTATTAAATCAACTGTATTGCTGTGAAAATTTGATATAACCGCATTTTGCCAGCAGCAAGCAGGTTTCAGAATAGTTTGTTTTGAGCAGACTGACGTTACTCATGCAGCAGCAGCAGCAGTGTTGTGGTTATGAGCACTGGTTTGAATCCTGCCTGTGTGAAGTTTGCATGTTCTTGTCAGGGGGGTTGTCCAGTCACTCTAGCTCACCCCCAGAGTCCAAAGGCTCAGATGCTAGGTCGACTCTAAAATTGATGGAAAAATTGTCCATATGAGTGACATGCACAGTTTTTTTGTCTTGTTTGTCTTAGTGTGGTCCTGTGATGTAACATCAACCTGTTTGAATGTTTGAATAAATGCTTTTTTTCACATGGTGTAAAATTTTACATGTAAAATGCTCATTCTTATTTACAAACCCAATAAAATGTAAATAAAAACAGAATGCAATGATGTACAAATCTCAAAAATCCATATTTTAGTCCCAAAAGAACAGTAAGAACATATGAGATGTTGAAACTGAGACATTTTATTATTTCGTGGAAAATATTAGCTCATAAGCTTTAGAAGAATTTCACATTTTGATTAATTTGTCCACAGAACAGTTGTCTATTTTTGCTTCAGATCTTTTTAGAGGAACTTTGGCCCAGAGAAGATGTTTCTGGATCGTATTCACAGACAGTGGATGTTATTTCTCATGAGGTGTAAAATTTTACATGTAAAATGCGTTTTTTTTTACAACCCCACTTCCAAAAAATGGGGATGCTGTGTTAAGTGTAAATAAAAACCCAATGCAATGATTTGCAATTCTCATGAACCCATGATACTCCTCCATTTGTTTTTTGATTTGCACAAATTACTTTTCCAGTCATTTGTTGCTCCTGTTCCAACTTTTCTGAGATGTGTTGCTGCCATCAAAGTCAAAATGAGCTGATGGTTTAGTGGTTCTCAAACTTTTAATTCTACGTACCACCTGAGAAACTTTTCAGCTCTCTGAGTACCACCATGATGACCAATTTTAAAAAATAGCCATATATGCCTTCTCAATTAGCTTTAAACACACAGAGATGTTTATTCCTTATTGTGGTTATTTATTTTTGCCTGAATTGTTACTTTACTGAATCAGACATTTACAACTCTGTCCAACAAATCTCACATACTCATACTCTCATACAGAGCAAAATAAACACGCTCAAAAGTTGTTACATCTGCCCTGCAACTGAATATGCAACAAATATTTTTTATAATACCGTTTTAATTATCTCAAGCTTCACATTTCGTTTGAAACGTATTTATAATGCATTGTATGTTTCTGATTTTTTTTTAAGGGTACCACAGTTTGCGCACCACTGAGCTAATATTTTCCAGGAAATGGTGAAACGTCTCAGTGCCAACATGTTATATGTTCTTTATGTTCTATTGGGAATAAAATATGGCTTTATAAGACTTGCAAATTGTTGCAATCTGCTCTTACTTTCATTTTACACAGCATCCCAACTTCTTGGGAATCAGGGTTGTAACATTGAACTGTTTAGGTAATCGATAATCAGGCTAATACTCATCAGCTGATCTTGTGTTTATTTGCAGGTGCTCGCGGTCTGACCTATCGCTGGCTCTGGATGACTGTATGGCTGCTTTTGATCTGTTCCTCAGAAATCAGTTTGAGGAAGCACAGGCCCTTCTCAGATGCAGGTAAGAGCCCAGGGTGTCAGGGTGTTACGTCACATTGTACAGGGGAAGCTGAGCACACAATGGACACAGTTTGACAGAGTAATATATTAACAGTAGGTGAGTTCAGGTGAAAAGACACAAAATGGCTTAATAACATTTTCTTGATTGAGTTTTGGGTTCTTGCAAAATATTAGAGAAGAAGACACAAAGTGTAAATGTTTAAAATAACCATTGTAGTTGATAAAGCAAAAAGGTCATCTACTACTTAAATTGCTCATGTAAAAAAGGTAATTACCCCACTGAACGTGATGGCTAACTGCAGCATTTAAAAGCAGCAACAGTGACCAAAGGTCTCTAAGAACATGATATAAGCCCGTGTCATCATTCTGGTGGTATTTTGACAGTTTTCTTTGCAGTGCAGCGCAGTGGTAGTTTGTATCTTTTTTTGGTTAGAACCAGAAGTAGAAGATGTCAAAAGGTAGTTGTGCATGATGCAATTAGAGGATCTGGGTGCAAAAGTATGGAGGACTGAAAATATCGAAATCAAAAATAAAAGCAGATCAGTGGTTCAGTAACAAAATTAATATGACAATAAGTGTAATAAAAAATCATATAAAATTAAAGTATGATAGAGTATAAAACATTAAAAAATGATTTGTAATATTTTAAACTGACAGAGCCTTCTGGATTGAAGGTGAATTGTCTTCAAGAACAAAGAAATAAAGTCCAGTGGGCTTAATTCGAGCCTTTGAGAGATGCCATGATGTGGGCCACTTCCATCTGAAATGTAAACAACAGAAACTCTTCCCCAACAGCCTACAACTAAAATCCTCATTTAAAGGACATCAAGCTGATCAGATATAAAAGCACAAAACCAGCTCCTCAGCAAAAGAATAAGAGTGTCCACTTTACTGTTGATGCACTTACACACATGGTTGAACAGATCCACCAGAAACTGTTGAGACTTCACACATACAATATCAGATAAGGTTTTCAGCTTTGATGAAAAAGCACAGCTTTCACAATATAAGCAGAACAAATAATGGCAAAAGCACAAATCTTAAACTCTACAACTGAGAGCACTGAACATTTATCTCTATCAAGCATAAATATGAGGACACCACACACATAAGAATCCAGGATCAGTGGGTGAAAAACCTCTCAGACAGGGGGTCACCCAAAGCAGTGAGGATGTCTTAGCTTAACTAAAGGACTCTTTTTGCTAAATCTCCTCAACAACTGCCACTGGTGGACCTGATCAAAACATCTGAGTCAGCAATAAGGAACAACAACATAACTGAGGCGGAAGCAGAACAGCTGAGGACGAATGTAACAGCAGCATTATCAGTGTTAAAACTCCTCCATCCAGCTTGACAGTTTTCAGCTAAATAAGTGGGGTTGTTTAACTAAACAACTACATTTCTATATTTTGTCTTTCATTTCAATTTGATTCCATTATCTCCGTTTTACTTAAACATTATTTCCTTGTATTGGATTTCTTAATATTTTTCTTTGGATTTTCCATTTATTTCCTTTAGCTGTTTTTTGTATTTCTTAAAAAGGAACACAAAGGAACATTTGGAATTATTAGCTCATCAGGTCCACCATCATTTTTAGCTCATCAGGTCCACCTATAGGTGTGGAGGTTAAGCCACTTAACAACAATATTTAATATGTTTGGACACCTGCTAGGACCCTCTCTCGGTTTCTATTCCGTCTTTATTTTAACAAGTCTTTTAGTTGCCTCTGCCATGATATCCACAGTAGCTCTGTGAGCTAGTTAAATCATTGTTGATGTGTGACATAGAGCTGAAAAGCCTTTTGCAGTTTTTGCAAGAGATGACTGTGATGTGAATCCAAAGTTGCTTTGGCTAGTTTTTGCTAATAGTCGGGATGGGAGACTGCAAGAGCCAGATATAAGAGCTCCTAAAAGTAAGCAAGGGTTCCCTCAAATGAAATCTTTTGTTTGCTGCTTTAATTTAAGTCTTTGTTGTTGTTGTTTTGGGTTTTTTTTTTTTTTTTTTTTTTTTTTTTACATATGGGTGTAGATTTTTAAAAAATTGTTCCTGTATTTGTTCTTTCTTGCATTTGCTACCTCTTGTTTGTTTCCCAAATGTGGTTATTTCTGTAGGCATTTTTATGTTTCTTTATTATGCATCCGAGAAGTATTTGTAATTCAATTCAAAGCTAAATTATGATAAAAGTAATCTTAGGGCACTTTCCAAATAAACACCCCTTCAGTGAGAGATGGGAACCCACAAATTTAGCACTAAGGTGGTCTACCTGAATGTGTCCCACACGCTAAAGTTAACATGGCTCACGACCTGCAAACCCCCTAGTATCAGTAATCCTTTAACATGTGTTGAATCTAAATCACATCAGAGGGTTTAGCATGTTTTGGCCACATGGTGTGGTAACTTAAATAGGCGATAAAAGTCACTGTGTAATGTGTCACTCAGAAGTAATCACCACAGTTCACAAGAACACTCATACATGAATGCAACAATGACATATTTAGACTAGACAAGTGCGGATGGATGTATCTAGGAGACCCGAAGGCAATGTAGCAGATGTCCAGGACAGCCACAAATACCCGGGGATCCCACAGGCAGATGGCAATTATGAGGAGGCAGCGTGGAAGTCAGCAGCCAAATACCTACAGAGGGTGAGGCAAGTCCCGAAGAGTCAGCTGAACAAGAAAAACAAGATCCGGACTATCAATACCTATGCCCTGCCAGTAATCAGATACCCTGCTGGCATAATATCCTGGACAGTGGAAAGATGCAAGCCACCAATTGTAAGACAAGGAAACTCCTGACAGTGCATGGGGGGTTTCACCCTAAGTCCGCCATCCTGAGGTTGTACATAAAGCGAAGAGAGGAAGGCTGAGGACTAGTGAGAGTCAGAGCCACTATCCAGGAGGAAACAGGCCTCCAGGAACACATCAAGATCCTCTCTGTCCTATCTCCTTTCTCTTTTCTTCCTTTACCCAGCTGGTCTTCAGCAGGAAGGTCCCCCTCATGCCCCAGGTCCTGCTTAAGGTTTCTTCCTCTTAAAGGGGAGTTTTTTCTTGCCACTGTTTGGCTAAAAGGGTTTTTCTCCTGCTAGGGGAGTTTTCTCACTTGCTGTTGTTTCTTTAATTAGGATTTAATAATATTACTGATGATTAATAATATTTGCTCTGGGATCATGTTCTGGGTCTCTGAAAAGTGCCTACAGACAATTTCTACTGTAATAGATGCTATTCAAATCAAGTTGAATTAAACTGAAATGACCTTCTAAGTGAATGCATCGGGCCAAGCATGGAGGAAGCAGAGGAGCAGGACAAGCCCCTGCATGGCTTGCTACACCACCAAACTGAAGAGGTAGCTGACATCGGAAAATATACCAATGGCTGGAAAAATCTAGACTGAAAGACAGCACAGAGGCACTGATCTTGGCTGCACAAGGACAGGCCCTAAACACACGATCAATAGAGGCTGGGGTCTACCGCACCAGACAGGACTCCAGATGCAGGCTGTGCAAAGACACCCATGAAACAGTGCAGCAGATCGCAGCAGGGTGTAAGATACTGGATGGTAAGGCATACGTGGTATGCCAAAACCAGGTAGCTGGCATTGTACACAGTAACATCTGTACCGAGTATGAACTAGAGGTTCCAGGGTCAAGTGGGAGACACATAGGTGATTGAGAACAAGTGGGTCAAGATCCTGTGGGAATTCCAGATATAGACCAAAAACTGGTGATGTCTAATCAGCCTGACATAGTGGTGGTCCTTGAGTATCAGAAGACACGGGTGATAGATGTAGCAATCTCAAGCAATAGTAACTTCAGGAAGAAAGAACATAAGGAGCTTGAGAAATACCAAGGACTGAAGGATGAGCTGGAAAAGATGTGGGGTGTGAAAGTAGATACCAGGAACAGGATTAAAGATCTCCGTCCGGAAGAGCGCAATACTGGAAACAGCTGAGCTCGGAGAGGACCCCAACTTGAAGAAGACACAACACTGCCCAGCTGGGCAAGAGAAGTTTTTTTACACACACACACACGCTATATACTCGGTGTGTGTGTGTGTGTGAAAATGTATATACGAATGAATAAGAGAGGTACTGTGTGAGGGTAATTAATAAAAGTGAATAAGTCAGTACATTAAACTGAAAATGAATGACAAAGTAAATAGTTATCAACCAAAGGTTAAATTAAAATATCAGTTTCTGTCATGCAACATGAAAAGCAAAATGCTCCACAGGAATACTGACATCACACTTTCTCTCTGCAAACAGGCAAGTCAGGATTGTAGGTTTGTATTTTTTGGGTTCCTACTAGGATTAAATCTAAGTCCTTTTCTTCTTGAGGACTGGCAACTCTTCCAGACAGATTTAATGACTGGCTGCCACTCTCTTATTAATCTATGTTCAGTTCATTTCAATTTTATTTATATAATGTCTATTAAAATACAAATAGTCTTTAGGTGCAGGATCACATCCTCATCTCCACCTCAAAAGCTGCTTTATTTTATTATCATTTATATTTTTCGTTGGAAAATACATAAAAAACTATATCATGAAAAGACGACTTCTGGAAAACCTGGAAAATTGACCAATGTGAAAACGAAAAAATGCTTGCTGTTTCCTGGTCCCTTTTTTGTATGGTGTCAGAAACATGTTTCCTCCGAAATCATGAGTTTTGTAGGATATTTTAGACAGTAAATTAGCAAGATGTTACACATAGAAAAATGTCAGATTATCTGTGACATACTGATGTTGATGGAGTCTCTGAAGTTTTTTTTTTTTTTTTTTACTGCTGCCTTTACAATCACTGGAATACAATTTATTTGGTGACTCAAACAAAAGTGTGAATATTTTTTTCCTGAGCAGACAGCAGGGATGGATTCAAGCACAGAGGGGTCTTCTTCAGAGGAGCGCCGAGTGAGATGCATGTGTACGCTTTGCAGGGATCTCCTTGACATGTTATTTTTAAAAATGGTGTATTATATTATCCCACTTTAATTATTTTTTAATTCACTGTAGACTAAATTAAAAGTAAATAAACATTTTCTTGAGACATGTAAATGCTCGCCTCACAGAGATCATAAAATACAACAGTAGACTGTAACAAAACAACCATCTGATGTGCTACATGCAAAAAAAAAAACCAATAATGAAATACATTAGAATCTAGCAATAAATTACATTAGAGTACATTAGAATAAAGCAACACCAAGGAAGTTTTAAATGTTTAAACAATCATTTTCAGTTTCATTTGAAGGAGTATTTGATTATTCTTAGGAAGTGCTGTTTGGCTCTCCCAGGCCTACTTCAGTCAGAAACCAGCCAAGGTAACCTTGGACTTCTGTCCTTGTCATCTCACGTTGATGACTGTATTCTGTCTTCCTGCATTCACACACTACCAAATATGGTTAGCGATGGCTACAAGATGACATAGCCCACAAAGCTACTGTGGGCATGACAGAGGCCACTAAGAGACCCAAGAAAACAGTGATGAAAGAAGCAAAGAAAAGAAAATGAGAGAGTGACCAAACAAGAGTAAAAATGACTTAACTTCAAAGCCCATAAGGAAACCCTCTAAACTAAAAATATCAAAAGTTCCTTTGAGTGACTTTAAAATGACTACATCAAAGCTAGACTTTCCCATTTTGTGAAATTTTGCCCCAGCTCCTCTGAGCTTGGTGTCCCTTCTTTGTTTGTTTGTTGCCATCAACAAACAAGACAGCAACAACAATAGGTGGTAAATTGGCAAGGAGGTGAATTGAAGATTTACAAATTGAAGACTGAGAAAAAGGAATTGTTTCCCCTGAACAAATTTTAGCTACTTGCGTCTTTTTATCCCCTTTGTGTTTGCATTTATAGTCCTGTCACTCCATCCTCCCTTTGTCAGTCTGTCCGTTCGCTTTGTTCTCTGACTGTGCTTTAGCTTATTTTCATGCGTTCCATGCACCTCGGTAGTTTTTTGTTCTTCCTGTAATTACGCTCTTGGTTCGGGCAGTTTCCTCTCATCTGCTGTTTTATGAAAGGCATTATGAGCTTCATTAAGGCAATTCTTGTTTCATTCTTGTTTACTTACTTTCC
>JAGFBZ010000738.1:992500-997460 GCA_018398805.1 Hirundichthys speculiger | reverse complement strand
CATGGTAAATTATGTCAGTTCTAAATATTTAAAACTGTATATAAATTGTATCGTTCCGTAAATACATAGAGGTAACTCATTAGACGTTCAGAACAGTCAAACAAATGTTTCTGACATCTGACATTTAAGGACGATCAACAAGCTGATCAAATAAAAAAAGAAAACTGAAAGAAAAATGTTGGCTAACATCAGTATTATTTATTTCTGCTTTAATTTGAAAAATACAGGTCATACTGACAGAACTGACAAAGTACTTTGAGTAATATTGAAAAAATAAATTTTTAATCTCCTAAATCTATCTATCAGGGCATGAGACTCTTTTTTCCCTCAGTGTTTCTTTCTTGATTTATTATTATTAATATTCTCTAATGCCACTGTAGTTGTGGGAACTCCAGTTTGTTTTTCTTTTAAGATTTTTTCCTGAGTTTCATGCTGACTTGCAGTTCCCTCCTCTGTCCATCCCAGCGTTTACCTCCACCTGTGTGTATGTAAATGTGTTCAGGGTGTCGGTTGCCGTGGTGACCAGTGATCTAGTCCTCTGACCATCTCACCTCAGTGCTGCTACCTGCATCTGTTTATGGAGTCATTTCATTCAGTCACTTGTGTGCTCTCCTCTCTCTCTCCTCTCTTTTTCTTTCTTTACCCAGCTGGTCTTCAGCAGGAGGAAGGTACTGTTGTTTACAGACATAACTGGAGTTTATACTCATATTGTATTTTAGAACTGAAAGAATTTGCCACTGAAAAATACCTGTATTGTAGTTTCTATTTTTTCACTCTTTTATTTTTCCCTGTTATTTTCTAAACTATATTGTTTCTTCTTGTATCTCCTGGATGTGATGAACTTGTCATGAACCCAGGCTTGTGTGGCCTTGAGGATGAGATGTGCAGACTGATGAACCTGCTATGAAGCTGAGCCAGTGTGGTCTTGAGAATGGGATGTACAGAGTTAGATGGAATTATTCAAAGCTGCTGTTCGTCCCAGGCCTGTTTAGTCCGGGGCAGCCATCTCTCTGTCTCTCAGGTTCGGGGTTGCTCGCTGTCTTTTGATTTTATGCCAAGGTCTCTCACAGATCAAAGTTTCCTGCAGACTCACACTGTTCATCTCACTCCTGAAGACCCAACGTCTCACACTGTCCTGTTTGGTTGCTACACGTGTGTGAAGATGTGTGTCATGCTAAAGTACCAAAATGTTCAAAAGAAAAAGGCACCAACAACCTGATTGGGTTTAAAGAGCCGTAAGAGGCGTTCATGAAGAAGCTCCACCACGTCTGTATACAGAACATTTAACACTGAAATACACTTTATCTTTTTACATAGTTAAACCATCTGTTGAACACAGAAATAATCTTTTTACAGTAAAATACTGGCAACTGTGGTTAACAGTATTTTACTGTAAGAAAAATACAGTAAAACATCTGTTTTTAATTTTACAGTGGATTGACTTTTGTATTGTTATTCAAGTTCAAATAACTATTTTTCAAGAGAAATTTCATTTATAGACAAGAGCCCTTACTCCAATAACAGGCTGTTTCAGAATAAATTGTTGACATTTGTATTTGGGAAAATACAGTGGGGCAAAAAAGTATTTAGTCAGCCACCAATTGTGTAAGTTCTCCCACTTAAAAAGATCAGAGAGGCCTGTAATTTTCATCATAGGTATACCTCAACTATGAGAGACAAAATGAGGAAAAAAATCCAGAAAATCACATTGTCTGATTTTTAAAGAATTTATTTGCAAATTATGGTGGAAAATAAGTATTTGGTCAATAACTAAAGTTAATCTCAATACTTTGTTATATAGCCTTTGTTGGCAATGACAGAGGTCAAGCGTTTTCTGTAAGTCTTCACAAGGTTTTCACACACTGTTGCTGGTATTTTGGCCCATTCCTCCATGCAGATCTCCTCTAGAGCAGTGATGTTTTGGGGCTGACGCTGGGCAACACGGACTTTCAACTCCCTCCAGAGATTTTTCGATGGGGCTGAGATCTGGAGACTGGCTAGGCCACTCCAGGACCTTGAAATGCTTCTTTACGAAGCCACTCCTTCGTTGCCCGGGCGGTGTGTTTGGGATCATTGTCATGCTGAAAGACCCAGCCACGTCTCATTTTCAATGCCCTTGCTGATGGAAGGAGGTTTTCACTCAAAATCTTACGATACATGGCCCCATTCATTCTTTCCTTTACACGGATCAGTCGTCCTGGTCCCCTTGCAGAAAAACAGCCCCAAAGCATGATGTTTCCACCCCCATGCTTACAGTAGGTATGGTGTTCTTTGGATTCAACTCAGCATTCTTTCCCCTCCAAACACGACAAGTTGAGTTTCTACCAAAAAGTTCTATTTTGGTTTCATCTGACCATATGATATTCTCCCAATCCTCTTCTGGATCATCCAAATGCTCTCTAGCAAACTTCAGACGGGGGCCCGGACATGTACTGGCTTCAGCAGGGGGACACGTCTGGCACTGCAGGATTTGAGTCCCTGGCGGCGTAGTGTGTTACTGATGGTAGCCTTTGTTACTGTTACTTTGGTCCCAGCTCTCTGCAGGTCATTTCACTAGGTCCCCCTGTGTGGTTCTGGGATTTTTGCTCACCGTTCTTGTGATCATTTTGACCCCACGGGGTGAGATCTTGCGTGGAGCCCCAGATCGAGGGAGATTATCAGTGGTCTTGTATGTCTTCCATTTTCTAATAATTGCTCCCACAGTTGATTTCTTCACACCAAGCTGCTTACCTATTGCAGATTCAGTCTTCCCAGCCTGGTGAAGGTCTACAATTTTGTTTCTGGTGTCCTTTGACAGCTCTTTGGTCTTGGCCATAGTGGAGTTTGGAGCGTGACTGTTTGAGGTTGTGGACAGGTGTCTTTTATACTGATAACGAGTTCAAACAGGTGCCATTAATACAGGTAACGAGTGGAGGACCGAGGAGCCTCTTAAAGAAGTTACAGGTCTGTGAAAGCCAGAAATCGTACTTGTTTGTAGGTGACCAAATACTTATTTTCCACCAAAATTTGCAAATAAATTCTTTAAAAATCAGACAATGTGATTTTCTGGATTTTTTTCCTCATTTTGTCTCTCATAGTTGAGGTATACCTATGATGAAAATTACAGGCCTCTCTGATCTTTTTAAGTGGGAGAACTTACACAATTGGTGGCTGACTAAATACTTTTTTGCCCCACTGTATCTTTCTCTGAGATCTTTAAAAATAAAATAAGTATGTTGAGTATGTTGTCTGATACTTCCAGCTCTGGGTAATGGTGAAGTAATGACATGTAACGGCTGAAAGAAACGGCTGAAACAAAGTTGGTCCAGTCATGTTTTTATCTTCTCAGACACCTCTCTAAAATTTGGTCCACGTTTTAAAGGCTCATCAGATATTTTACTAGTGTATCTCGTCTCATGTGGATTATTGTAGCAGCAGCTGTTCACAGACTCCCTGGATGTTATTGATGAGATGCTGTTGTAATTGCTTTTAAAGCTCTGTCTCGCCTCAGGTTATATTTCTGATCTTTTAGTTCCAGATGTACCAGCACGAACTCTGAGATTCTTGATCAGACGTCTGTTGAAGATTCCAGGGGCCTGATTGAAAATAAAGGAGGACAGGACACGTGTGATGAAGGAAACCCGGCTGTGGAACGGTTTACCAGAGGAAAGAAGGTCAGCTGGGTCACTGGTTGGTTTCAAATCAATTCTTAAAACATACTTTTATCTGTCATCCTTTCATCTGCTCCGGTCAACAATGTCGAAATAAACTTTCAGTTTCGTCTTTCTTCCTGTTCAGACATCAACTGCAGACATTTCATTTTCTCACCAGAGCAGAGGGAGCAATTTAGACATTTTTTTTAGAAGTCTCTTTATTAAATGATTTAAATGTGTACGTGTGCATATTTATACAACACACAAACATACTTATTGGCAAATTGTACAGCTAATTTATCTATTTTATATATTTTATCATCAGTTTGTCATCATATATCATCACTTTATCAACTGAAAGATCTCAAAGATTTAATCACTTGGTGCTTATTAAACACAAAAAAAATGTTGCTGTTTAAATTCTTTTCCCAGAGCAATTCTTTCTTGAAATCAACCTTTTTTCATATTTATTTCTATAACTTGTGTCAGATGGTAAGTGAGCGGTTTTGGACTGTCCTCAAAAACTGATCTCCAAAACCAAAACATTTAATAATGTCCATCATCAGATGGATGTTATTACATATCTTCCTTCCAATCACGAGTCCAGATTGTTCTTTATCAAAGATATCCTTCAATCCTAATTTCAGTCTTCTTGCAGAAATCATTTGAAAGAACTTTGCAACATTATTTAACAAACTAGTTGGTCTCCAATTCTCAATATTCAGTTGATATTTTTTTTAGGTTTTAGTATCAGTTTAATCAGAACTCATCAAAGAATTGGAGGTAATTATCCCCTTTATGGCTTCATCAAACACAGAAACTAAAAATGAGGTTAACTGCTTTGTAAGAGTTTTATCAAATTTCCCTTTCAGCCCATCATCCATCCATCCATTAACTTCCGCTTCATCCAAAGTCGGGTCGCGGGGCAGCAGCTTCATCAGAGAGGCCCAGACCTCCCTCCCCCCGGCCGCTTCCACCAGCTCCTCTGGGAGAATCCCGAGGCGCTCCCAGGCCAGCCGAGAGATATAATCTCTCCAGCGGGTCCTGGGTCTTCCCCGTGGTCTTCTCCCAGTTGGACATGCCCGAAACACCTCTCCAGGGAGGCGTCCGGGGGGCATCCTAACCAGATGCCAGAACCACCTCAGCTGGCTCCTCTCGATGTGAAGGAGCAGCGGCTCTACTCTGAGTCTCTCCAGAATGACTGAACTTCTCACCTTATCTCTAAGGGAGAGTCCAGCCACCCTGCGGAGAAAACTCATTTCCGCCGCTTGTATCCATGATCTCATTCTTTCAGTCACCACCCACAGTTCATGACCACAGGTGAGGGT